>OY744521.1:165110860-165178360 GCA_963556195.1 Sepiola atlantica | reverse complement strand
GGGGAGGGGGAGTGTCGGCATTCGCCGGTGTGAGCGCCTCAGGCGAAATATGAGGGGAGAGGGGTTGGCATTACGCAGTGGGGTGCCTCACACCAAATTTTTTTTGGGGAGGGGGGGGGGGAAGAGTGTTGTCATTTAAAGTTTTTTTTTGGGGGGGGGGGGTCGAGAATCGCCGATGGGGTTTCTCAGGCGAAATTTGGGTGGACAGATCCCGACCGTGGGCGCGTATCAGCTCGTACTTTAAGGGATAGGAAGTGCGCCAAAGGAAAAGGGATTAAAAAAATAAATGATAGTCTGATTTTTGATTTGAGAGTGTAAGATCGACACCTATCGGATAGGATTAGATAATACACTTGATCTCAAGGCAACAATGCCGAGAACAGATACTACACTTTGATCTTGGCCAAAAGGCCAAGAAAGCGACAGAAACTAAATTTATTTATCTACCTCCCACAAGGTAAGATTTGACACAAGGTCAGGAAAGTGGGATTAGATAAGCCAGTGCTCGAGAGGTGAGCACTCTGGCCATTTAAAAATTGCCTGGGCAGCTCCGTCGGCATTCCCCGGTAGGGGCGCCTCAGACAGTAAGCAATAAACTTACTCCTCCCCAAAGAGGGGAGGCAAAGCCTGGGAGGGTGCACCTCCTAGAACTGCACAGGACGGACAACCCCCAGTAGACCGGCGTAAATCCAGACCCAAAGGCCCGGACGATACCGGTCTATTAGGCGGGGTAAAAACCCCTGGCTAAGCGACTTTATTTAGGTAAAAGAAACGGTTACAGCAAATATTTTTAAAAATAAAAAAAACAATGCATGAAAATGTTCCTATTCACCTTAGGCACAAGGCCCGAATCGTTATGGGAGGGGATTCGTTGGTCATACCATTGGTCTATGTGCACTTTGCCCTTAGCTAGACTCTCACCAAAATACCTCATTCTCTCTGTGGGTTGGAGCTACTTAGGTGTTCCCCAATTTGTATAAAAAAATTTTATTGGAAAAAATTTATCGTGGGGGAGTGGGACAATATTTACAAAAGTTTTATACAGGATTAGTAGTGGCCCCCCCAACCCTCTGCTAAGTGATAGACTGTCCACTGTTTTCCGGGTGATCCGAAAACAAGCAGATCGGTCTCTAATTGGGGTAGGGATTAAGGAGGGGGGTCAAAAAATAAATTGAGTCTGGATGGGATGTGGGAATGGATGGTGGTGTCCTCTGAGATATAGGGTGACATAGGGCAAAAACAAAGTGTAGGGAGTGGGCATCTTTGGAGGCTCTCTAGTACCAAAAAACAGGGTCAGAACGCATTCACTCTACTAGCTAAGAGTCTTTGTTAAAGTAAGCTTGAGGGGTGGGTTCCGTAGAACCCAGGACCGCGTGTGCCATGCCTAAGCAGGGAACATGTGTTCATACCTGGCGCCTTGACGGATGCACAAGCTAGTGTCGTGCACCCACCTCCTATCGAACTCCGAGCGATGTAATCTCCTCCAATCGCATCTGATCTTCACTCTGAGCTGGTGCTTAAAGTAGACGATCAGATCATGATCGGAAACAGATTCAACCCCATGGACCTCGTCAAGACGTGAAACCCACGTCACCATTCTCGCTACGGCTAGGATGGTTAGAAAAACCATTCTTTTCTCCCTAGGCCACGGCGGGGCCACGTTGTGGACAACCAATGCTTCATTCAGGGGCATCAGATGCTCGGCATCGATGCGAGCCGTTACCTCTCCAACATACTCCCAGAGTCGCCGAAGTTTGCTGCAAGCGAAAAAGGCGTGCTCGGCCGTTTCTCTTTCGCGGTCGTCACAGCGCTGGCAGTAAGGAACCGTCCTCACTCCATCTCTGGTGAGCTTGTCGTAAAGGGGCAGCACGTCCCGGACCAGTCGCCAGGTCAGAGAGTACTCATAGTTGTTGAGGTAACTCTGGCCTGGCGCCCAACTCCATGAGAGCGGATCTCCTCCTCCGACCATCCCAGCCGCTCCCCAAGCGGATCCGAAGCGGACCTCTCCACTAACTCCCGATATAGTCTTTTCCTCGGCTGTGTAAGAGCCCTGGGCCCCGGCAGCGCCTTAAGCGCGGCTCGGCATTCGGTGAGGAATTTCGGTTCTCCCCTCGGTCTACGACGGGCTTCGACCTCGGGGGCGGGTATGAGGCCGGGGAAGGCTTTCCAGACCGCAGGGACCCAAGAAAAATCATCTGTCAAAGAGCGACTCAGAAAAGCTAATCTTTCGGCATGTCTATGACTTGCAAGATCTGGCATTCCCAGGCCCCCCTTACTCGGACGTTGAGTACAGACCTGTCTGCGGACATATGGTTTCCCTCTTTTCCAAAGAAGCGAGAAGAGCAGGCGGGTGAAAACCAAAAGGCGATCCGCAGGCAGGGGTAGTACAGCCAGTCGGTAAAGGATGAGAGGAAAGACGTAAGTGGCGCACGCCTCGGCTCTACCCTTTAAGGAAAGTTTCCTTCGAATCCAAATCGCGACCGACGATTCGACCTTTGACTGTACCTCCGACCAATTCTTTTCCAGCTGGAGGCCTGGTCCGAACCAGATGCCAAGGATCCGGACCAAGCCATCCGACCAGCTGAAAATACTTGGTAGTGCGGCTTCGCCGCTCCAGGAACCCAACCGTAGGCCGGTGGACTTGCTGCGATTGATTACGGCCCCTGTAACTTCTTCGTACCGAGCGAGCGCCTTAACCACCGTTCTCACGTCAGTGCGCCTCGACACGAACATGGTGACATCATCGGCAAACGCGGAAACCCTGGCACGCCTTCCTCCAGGGCTGGTCTCGTAGCCCCGTTCCTTAATTTGCGGAAGAAAGGCTCCAACGCCAGGACATAAAGCAGGGGCGACAGCAGACATCCCTGATGCACCGACCGAGAGACTTGTACCGCCGCCATCGGCAGACAATACAGGATGGAGATCCACTTGCGGAAGTCCGGATTAAAACCGGCGGCCTCCAGAACAGATTCCAGAAAACGATGGTCTACCCTATCGAAAGCTTTGGACTGATCCAAATTGATCAGCGCGGCCTCCGTATCGTCTTCTACACCCTCTATGATCGTGCGAATCAGATTCAGGCCGTTTTGAATCGATCTCCCCTTCACAGCAAAGTTATGATCTGGTTCGACCAAGTCGGCGACAACGGTCTGCAAGCGGTTCGCAAGAACTCTTGCCAAAATCTTTAACTCCACACCATGCCGATCCTTTTTCTTCAGCAATGTGATCACACCCTTGGTAACCTGTCCAGGGATGGAGCCCTGGGCAAACCAATGGTTGAACACATCCTTCAGAAGAGGGACCAACATGGGCGACAGTCTCAAGTAGAATTCGTAGGGCAGACCATCGAGTCCCGGAGATTTGTTCCGGCCGACCTGCTTCAACGCAGTAATGATCTTGCGCTCCGTAACCATCACGGGCTGCCTCCAGGCGGGGCGAATCGGCTAAATAGCTGTCGAACTCCTCGACGTGGAGTCTGGGCAGTCGGGTGAAGCGCTCCTCCAAATGCTCCCGGAATCCCTCGCAGATCTCACGAGACGACGCGAGGGTATCTCCTTCCAGGTTTTTGACTTTCCGAATATAGCTATCCGAACCACGACATAAGGCAGCCTTACGCTCAACAGCGTTAACGTTCACAGCTTCGTTCGAGACTCTCTTTAACCTAGCTCTAACTAGCTGACCTTCGTACCGCTCGCTAGCCAAACGGTTGAGGTCCCCCTTAGTTAGTGCTGCAGTTAGTAAATTCAAACTGGCCATAACTAATTTATGGTCCGAATGACCTAACCACTTGGACGTGGGACAAGATAGAAAATCTACGTTGCCTTTTCTAACTAGCATCCGATCCAAGTAAGTACTCGAAACGGACGGCACGCCGCTAGACCACGTCCACATCTCCCGCCCCGGGTGATCGACACGAAGTCTGTCGACAAGATCGCACGAAGCCATCAAGTCAGACAGGCTGTTCTCACACCCATCCGACCCGCTACTCCCCCCGACCCTGTCTATCTTGCGGTCAAGGATGGCGTTCCAATCCCTCATTAATACTACCCGCTCCGAACCCTTGAAAACCCCTCCAACCGCCGAAAAAAGGAAACCCTCTCCCCGGGGGTGTTAGGCGCATAAACCGCAATGATCCGGAACTTGCTGTTGTCAACGGCAACATCGAGCACGACCAACCTACCTTCTGCACCAGCGTGCACAACATTAACCGTCGCAGACAGGGCGCGTCTCACTAGAACAGAGACGCCACGACTGTGGATATTGCCATATGCTGAGAAGACATCAAATTCGCCAGCCAGTACATGACAATCCCCACTGGAATCGAAGTGTGTCTATTGTAGCGCAGCTAAATCTACCTTAAGGGCGACCAGATCCCTCAGCATATGAGCAGCTCTGCTTCAGGATCTCATGCCCCTCACGTTCCAAGTAGCCAGGTTAAGAAACATGATCACTGCTTATTCAGTGTCACAGACGAGACTGAAGTCCTCGGGGGTGTTAGCAGTTCGGCAGTAAATCGTCCGTCTCGAACAAGTCCTCCGACGTCCATGGGGAAAGTTAGTTTCAGAGCCCTGTAAAGAGAGGGGTGCACATAGACTGGGACCCTCCCCTCGCATTTCTCCACTATGTTCTTCTAAGCGACAGAAACTAAAAGCTTGCATAAATTTAATGGAGTATTTATAAGATATATACAACAGTACAGCGGTCTATCAACTAGACTGTTCAAATTACATTAATAAATTCACAAGTAATAATAACTATGATTTTCTTTGAACAAACATTACTATTTAACAAATTCTTACAATAGTTTTGATGATCAACAAAGAATTTTAGACTCCCCCAGGCCGTTTTTCTCTAATTCAACATAGCTTTTATACGCCATTTTTTAAACCGAAAATGACATTAATTCACTCCTTGTCTTGGCCTTCTGGTCAAGATCAAAGTGTAGTATCTGTTCCGATGGATACTGCACGCTGTCTTGTGCAGTTCTAGGAGGTCCACCCTCCCAGGCTTTGCCTTCTCACCCTTTGAGAAGAGGTTAGGGTATTGCTAATCGCCTGAGGCGCCCCTACCGGGGAATGCCGACGGGGCTGCCCTAGCAATTTTTAATAACCAGAGAGCTCACCTCTCGGGCGCTGGCTTTTCAAACCCAACTTTCCCGACCCAGCCTTGGGTCACATCTTACTTGTGGGAGTAAGATAAAACTGGCCTTGTGCCTAACTCTTGGAGAGGAGTAAATAAATACTCCTTGTCTTGGCCTTTTGGCTAAGATCAAAGTGTAGTATTTGTTCCGATGGATACTGCACCCCATAGACTGGTATCGTCTTGGCCTTCGGGGCTTGATTCCGCCGGTCTATAGTTTGTTCTGTGCAATTCTAGGAGGTCCACACTCCCAGGTTTTGCCTCCCCTCTTTGGGAAGGAGTAAGTCTATTGCTTACTGACTAAGGCGCCCTACCGGGGAATGCCGAATAACAGCATCTACGTTTCTCGTCGGACTATTTTGCAGATGAAAAGGAGGAGGGATCAGTTAGAGTGATTTCAGTAGTGCTCCAGAAGCCTCCTTGATTTTCTAAATACTCAGCGTTGTCCGGGAGAAAAGTGCTCAATATCCTTGATATAGCTGCTGTAGTGATAGATTTGTGTAATATTTTAACGCCATTTACGCTTCATTTTCGGAATATTGTGCAGATGAATGGGAGGAGGAATCAGTAAGAGTGATTTTAAAAGTGCTCTGGAAGCCTCCTTGATATTCTAAATACTCGGCGTTGTTCGGGAGAAAACTGCTCAATGTCCTAGATAGAGCTACTGTAGTGATAAATTTGTATAATATTGTAACGCCATTTACGTTTCTCTTCGGACTATTGTGCAGATGAAAAGGAGGAGGGATCGGTAAAAGTGATTTCAGTAGTGCTCTGGAGGCTTTCTTGAATTTTTAAATACTCGGCGTTGTCTGGGAGAAAAGTGCTCAATATCCTAGATAGAGCTGGTGTAGTAATAGATTTGTGTAATATTTTAACGCCATTTACGCTTCATTTTCGGAATATTGTGCAGATGAACAGGAGAGGGGATCGGTAAGTGTGATTTCAGTAGTGCTCTGGAAGCCTCCTTGATTTTCTAAGTACTCGGCATTGTCCGGGAGAACAGTGCTCAATATCCTAGATAGAGCTGGTGTAGTAATAGATTTGTGTAATATTTTAACGCCATTTACGCTTCATTTTCGGAATATTGTGCAGATGAACAGGAGAGGGGATCGGTAAGTGTGATTTCAGTAGGGCTCTGGAAGCCTCCTTGATTTTCTAAGTACTCGGCGTTGTCCGGGAGAACAGTGCTCAATATCCTAGATAGAGCTGCTGTAGTGATAGATTTGTATAATATTTTATAGCCATTTACGCTTCTTTTCGGAATATTGTGCAGAATAAAAGGAGAGGGGATCAGTAAGAGTGATTTCAGTAGTGCTCTAGAAGCCTCCTTGATTTTCTAAATATTCGGCGTTGTCCGGGAGAAAAGTGAATAATAATAATAATAATAATAATAATAATAATAATAATAATAATAATAACGACCCCAAGCAACTACAGACCAATTACCTGTTTACCAACAATGTAGAAAATCCGGACGGCACAACTGAGAGAACAAATCTACCAGTCCCTAAACAAACGTGGACTACTCCCCGAAGAACAAAAAGGACGCCGTAAAGGGAACTATACATCGATCAAAAGATCCTGAAAGAGGTAAAAAACAGGAAAAAGAACATATCCATGGCATGGATTGACTACAAAAAAGCTTACGACAGAATCCCTCAAGCATGGATAATTGAATGTTTGAAAATATACAAAATACCCGAAAGGATGATTAATCTTATTAAGAAAGCAATGGAAACATGGGGACTGGAACTGACAACCGGAGAACAACAGCTGACTGAGATAAAGATACAGAGAGGCATCTTCCAAGGAGACTCCCTATCACCACTACTGTTTATAATAGCTATGATGCCACTTAACTACATACTCAGAAAATGTGATGCTGGATACAAGTTTACAGACACAGAACTAAGAGTAAACCATCTGATGTACATGGATGACCTAAAACTATTTGCAAAAAGCAAAAAGGAACTGGAAAAGCTGATAAATATGACAAGAATCTTCAGCCAGGACATCCAAATGGAATTCGGAATGGAAAAGTGTGCACTACTAGAAATAAAAAAAGGAAAACTGGAGACAACAGAGAACATAGAACTCCCCACCCAAGAGGAAATGAGGGCGCTAGGCGAACAGGATAGCTACAAATATCTTGGTGTTCTGGAGGCAGATGCCATCAAATCTACAGAAATGAAAGAGAAGATTGGAAAAGAATATTTACGAAGAACAAGAAAACTCCTAGAAACGAAATTATATAGCAGGAATCTAGTAACAGGAATAAACACCTGGGCAGAAGCACTAATAAGATACTCTGGACCATTCAGAGGCTGGACCAAAGAGGAACTTAGAGGACCAGAAAATTAATGACCATGCACAATGCACTACATCTAAAAGACGATACGGACAGACTCTACATGAAAAGAAACGAAGAGGAAAGAGGACTGGTAAATATAGAAGATTGTGTGGGAGACTCAAAAAAAGAGCTGGAAAAATACATAACTGAACACAGGGAAATCCTTATCACTGCAGCAAGAGACACTGTTCCAACGAACAACTCGGGAAGCACCGAAACCAGAAACAAAACGGCAAGAAAAGAAAAGTGGGAAGAAAAAAAACTACATGGACACTTCAGAAGACTAACAAGAGAAGAAACCAACGAAAATAGCTGGACATGGTTAAGAAAAGGACACTTGAACAGAGAAACGGAACAATGCAATTAGGACAAACTACATTAAAGCTAAAATAGATAAAACTCAGGAAAACAGTAAATGCAGACTCTGTGGACAAAGAGACGAAACAATAAATCATATAATAAGTGAATGTAGCAAACTAGCCCAAAACGAGTATAAGAACAGACATGACTGTGTGGGGAAAGCAGTACATTGGGAACTGTGCAAACAATTGAATTTCGAATACGCAGACAAATGGTACAAACATAAGGCAGAAACAGTACTGGAAAACGAAAAACACAAAATCATCTGGGATATGGATATACAGACAAACTCATACAAACAAGGAGACCGGATGTTACAATAATCAACAAGAAGGAAAAATCTTGCAAAATCGTAGACTTCGCCGTTCCAGCAGACCACAGAGTGAAAAGCAAAGAAACGGAAAAACGAAGCAAATACATGGAACTAGCCAGAGAACTGAAAGGAATATGGAGCATGAAGAAAGTCAGTATAATACCAATAATCGTAGGAGCACTAGGAACAATCCCCAAAAACCTGGAAAAAAGACTGGGAGAAATTGGGATCAAAGGAATCATTTGAACTATACAAAGGACAGCAATGATCAAAACAGCTACAATCTTAAGAAAAATTATTGAATGCGGAAACTAACCCGCATAAGCTACGAAGGATCATACGGAATCTAACACAGTAAGAAAACAAAACTAACGAAAGAACACACCACAAACAAAGAAACAGAAAATGCAAGAAACATCACTTAATAAGCTCCCCTATCCCCCCAATAAATTACAGTGGCCTCAACTGACACAACACAAAAATGGACCAATGAACAGAAATAGCAAGAACCACCATAAGCTCACCCACCACCCCCCACCCCACAAAAGAACCCCCCCCCCCCCAAAAAAAAATATTTAAAAAAAAAAAAAAAAAGGTACCAGCCTAGGCTGTGACACCACACAAAATATTTGCATAGGGTCAAGAAGTATGAGAAGACCGAGGAAGGACAGCACAAACCAGACCTCCACTGGAAGTGCAGAGACTGCTGGGACCTCGGGGAGGCTTATTGCCACCCAAACCCCAGAGAAGACCAATGGTCCTTACCAGCGAGAAATCAATGGTAAACGGCTGTTGTGATACTGCAAATTTATTTGCGGTGGCTATTGAAAAGAGGTGGAGAATACTGGAAATCTGAGGAGACTTGTTGTCACTCAGACTCCAGGGAATACCACCGGTTGTCGGTGAGCAATCACTGATAACCTGTGTGAGAACTCCTAGTGAGTAAATAATAATAATAACAGCAACAACCATTACACTTGCCATGAAAAAGAGAAAAAAACCCTCCCCCTTCTTATCTTTTGAAATTACATTATTACAATTATTTGTGAAAAATCTTTAAGTTTTTATTTTTTTACTGTCTTTATTAAAATACTTAAAGTGAAAAACACAAAGTAACCATTTAAAATTTACTCAAGAATGTATAATTGTTTTATTTGACCAATTGACGTTTCATTTTTTCGTTTATTTATTTCATTATATAACTAGTTTTTAATGGAAATTTATTTTAATTTTTATGTTTATACAAAATCAAATCCCTAAACTTTGCATATCGAAAAGACGTTATAAATAACCTTTTTGTAGTTTTTTTCATTAATTAATAATATGTGACTATGTTTATACACATTCAATTTCCTCGACATTGGAATACGCTAGCAATCATCTTTTTGTTGTTTTTCTCCAAATTACCTAAATGTGAAATGAAAATTGTTTCTTTGATTTTCTGTAAAGAAGGCTACAGTTAGATTAATTACTGCCCGGGGCTGATAGTTATTTTTGCTAGTATAACATATTTTAATAATCAGTATGTGTCTTGGTACATTTCTAAAGATGCAACTGTCGTTTATACCTTATCCAAGCCAGGATCCATGCTACAAGACCATTATATACGCAAGTGTTTGTAGTTTTTTTTAAGCACAACAACAATATATAACATCTTCAATTTGGTGCTTCGGATCAAGAGTACAATAAGGACCCTAGTTCATTAACACAACACGCTGAACATGTTCCAGAAGTCACCGGTGTCTTCCGCTTGACCTCGGAATACACTTGGTCGCTATTTACAAAACAACTTGTAAATAAAATAAACGAAATATATAAGCTTTTTTAAAAATCGGCTGACTTGTAATCTTTCGTTTTGCAATAAACAAAACAATTTATTTCGGAATTTGTGTAATCTACTCGCCTCCCTACAAAAAGAAAAAAAAGTATGTTCATATAGCCCTCCACTTTTTCTTAAAATACACAACACGAAATATAGAATGTTCTGTGTTTTAAATTTTTTTTTTTTTAGTAAATAAAAGTAACGATAAATTGTTTTGTTTATTGCAAAATGAAAGATTACTAGTCAGCCGATTTTTAAAAAAGCGTATATATTTCGTTTATTTTATTTACAAGTTGTTTTGTAAATAGCGACCACATGTATTACGAGGTCAACCGGAAGACGCCGGTGACTTCCGGAATATATTCCGCGTGTTGTGTTAATGAACTGGGGTCCTTATTGTACTCTTGATCCGGTGCTTCCTGGCCAGATATGTCTATGACATATCTGATAAAGAACATAGGTACCATTAAACTCATGGACATACTAAGACAATTGAGGGTTTAACGTTGCATGTATTCTATTCTTGTTAACATAAACAAATATTTTTGGTAGATTTTGTAATATTTAAAATGGAACAACACACTTTTGCTGGTTTCGTCTAAGGTTTGATCTTAGAGTTCAGAAATGTGGATTGTTTAAGGGCAAGTCCTTTTAAAAAAATACATACAACCACTATTGTCTAGAGAAGATGTTGGATACAGGATCTCGGTTAGAAGATATGCAGCAATAATTTAAAATGAAGAAAATGTCAGACAACTCTTATTATAATGGGAGCTCGGTCGGCCAATTAGTCTATAGGTTAATGTCCAATAACTCATGACTTGAGTTGAAGAGATTGTTAGCCACTTATCAAAAAGACTTTTCCTGATTTAAACTTTTTAATTAATTAATTTATTTAAAAAAACTTTTATTCACCCTAAACAAGGCATATTGCCATTGAGACATAAGGTGCTACTGTGATTAAGGGCCAGATTTATAAGGAGACATCCTAAGTGGGGAGTTGTGCAACAAGATGTATGTTCACATTACATTTCTGCATGTTGGTTCACTCAGGGAAACAGGAAACAAATGTAACCAATAATACCACCGAGATATCAATATTACCCGTTTATCGATAAAATTTGACTTTCTTTTATAAAATAAAAACTACTTGATTAATTTACGTGATTTTTTGTATACGATATATTCATACCCTGACAGGTACGTACATCAAACAGAAATTTCTCAGTTTGTTTTATTTCTTTTTCGAATGTCTCTGTAATTCTAGATTAGCACCCAATATTTTTTATGAGAAAGATTATCTCTTAACGCTTCCAATACCGAAAATTTTATTGAAATACGATAATTGGGCTATTTTGGGGGAATTTTTGAAAAATTGCATTTTTACATCATTTGTTGGAATTTTCTACCAGCAATTATGTAACCCCTCATGTATTCTGTATTATATTTATATGTTTTGTATCCTATTTTATATTTACATATTTTGTACCCTGTATCATATTTTGATATTCTGTATTTTATACTCTCTATTAATTTGCTTTCGTACTTTTGATCTTGTATGAAACTCAATGTAATTTACATAAAGTTTAAGGTCAGCTCTTTGAAACTGACGTCAGGGATTCTGGTGCCAAATGCTTCCTTTTGGAATTCAACCAGCTTTGGGAGTGGACGTGGTTCTCCAGCTCATTGATAGAACGAATTCCCTAGGCGCTTCCTTCCTTCAAGAACACTGAAACTGTGACTGTAAGATTCTACACAGGAGTTTGTTGCCGCACAGAGCATTGAATCGAAATTCAACACGTCCATAAGTTTAAAGAATTATGCGACTTTCAACCTTTTCTGAAGAAGGACAATTAAGTTGTTGACTTTGACAAGATTGTTCACGCAGCGTTGCCATTGGAAGGCGAGGTTTTCGAGTTTGACATGATTTATTCACACAGTGTTGGCATTGGAAGAACATTTATTCACAGAGTATTAAAGCCTTTAAACTGGCAAAGGCTGTTTGTGTCTTTTGAGAATTGTAAGTACTCTGTTATATTCATTATTTGTTTAAACCTGAGAAGTACTTACTCTTCTCATATGTGTATATCATTCGTCGTTGGTTGAAACAACAATTGTCTAACTGTTTGAAAAGCAGTTTATTTTGGTTTATTGTAGGCAGCTTGTAAGCTCTTCCTCCTATTTTAGTTTGTGACAAGGCGTTTTGTCCTTACAAGTTGAATGCCCGCAAGGGAAGTATTTGCAAGTTTTTAACTCCCCTCAGGGACTTTTTTGTAAAGTAAAATCTTTTCCTTTTGATTTCAAACAAAACCACTTTTAATCTTATATCTTTCCCCACCCTCCCTTTTATTTCATCTTTTTGTTTTTTGCGGGTTATTTCTACCAAGTCGTATTTGTCTGAAAACGGATAAATTTGCCACACATTAGAGCAGATGCTTGTTTTTGTTCATTTGTTTTAATTTGTAATATATTTCAATTTAATTTTTAATAAACAGTTTCATTCTATTTGTTTCTTACAAATCCGCACAAAAATAAGTAATCAAATTAATATTTGCAAAAATCAGACAACAAATTAATACGGTGGATTTTTTTACCTTGTCACTGCTAGCAAAGCCAAACAGAACTAATCGATAAAGTTTGGCAACCATTTTTAAGCTAACCACTTCAATATAAACAAGTTACATATAGATAAGAAACACACACGCACACACAAGATCTTGTCTGATAGTTTGTTACGTCTGGATGTTTATATGTTGTTATCGGTTTAATAACAACTCAAAAATGAAGGAAGGACGAAGTAGAACCTTTAACAAATTCATTTAACAAACACACCGATTAAATGAAATGTAGAAACCCGCTGAATGCAAGATGCTTGTTTGATTGTGAGAGCCGTTCTGTTTACTTTATCAACTGTCATAGCAGACGACTTCTTTTATCCAAGGGCGATAACTATTTTCTTTGGTCCAAGTGAAATAACTCGATTCTATTTTGTTAGGTTGCCCTAAAATAGTTTAATACAGAATGTAACTTGTACATTAGGATACGCAAGTTCTACATAATTTGGCAATGGTGCAGAGTAGTTAACAGGGAAATAAGGAGTGAAAAACAAAAAAAAAACAAAAAAAAACAACAAATTTACAACAAATAACTTTTACCAAAGGAAAGAAAATTTAATATTCTATCAATCTACGTAGCTTTTTTAGTTTTGGGACTTTTTTTTAAGTGTTTGTTTTTTCAGATTTTATAGCGTCACTTTTGTAGCGTCACAAGCGATCGTGGTTTCTGTCATGGCTGCAAAAATGCGAATTTCAGGCTCAAAAGATAGCTTTTAAAAATTTTTTAAAAAGGGAGGGTGTAGTGGAATCTGTCAAATATTTAATTTTCGACCGATTGGTGACAGTCATTAGTTTTTTTTAGTTTTTTTTATTATCATAGTTCACCCCAAACAAGGCAGGACACCACTGTAGATGTAACGGCAACTGAGAATTAGGGAGTAAGTTTTGAGGGTCATCCTAAGTTGTGAGCTGTGCAGCGAGATGTTTGTTTACATTAGTTAGTAGAGTCAGGGAAACAGAGAGCAGGGAGGGAGTTCTAGGGGCCAACAGCACGAGAAAATAAGCTATTGGAGTAGAAGGTTCTCTGACATCTGGGGACCTCCACAGTGAATGGATGGGACTTAGCTGATTGTCGGATTCGGTGTAGTGTATTTACATCAGAGCACAATCCATTGAAATACTTGTAAAACAGGCATAAGGATGCAACATTGCAGCGATGGGACAGGGGCTGGAGCTTGGTAGATAGTTAGGAATCTATTAAGTTGGCGACTCTTTTGGACCTTGTCTGAGAGGGAGAGATTAGTGGATGATGCACCAGCCCAGATGTGACAACAATACTCCATGTATGGGCGGATTTGTGGCTTTGTAGAGATATAGGATAATATCAAGCATGAGAAGTTTACTAGCACGGTAGAGGGAGCCCAGTTTCTTTGCAGCAGCCTTGGCAATGTCTTCAATGTATTTGTTCCAATTCATACTACCCGTGAATGTTAGGCCGAGGAGTTTGAACAGGTAGAGTGTTATTTGCCATGGCAATTAGTGGTTGAAGTGGTTTCTTGTAGTTATTGAAGGAAAGGATCTTTGTCTTAACAGCATTAAATGTTACCATCCATTTATGACCCCATTCCACTACAGACTGGAGATCACTTTTTAAGGATTCAGCCATTGCCTCGGATATGTGCATGTCCGTTTTGCCCACATGACGAGAGTAGAGTGTGGTGTCGTCATCAAATATACACATCTCAGACTCAATGTTATCAGGAAGGTCGTTTATAAAATCAGAAATAGTAGAGGTCCAAGGATGGAACCCTGTGGTACACCAACATTTATTTCCTGTAGCTTGGATGAACGGCCATCGAGGACAACCTGGAGCTTTCTTTTTGTTAGGAAGGGTCTAATTATATTAAATATTTGTCCAGTAATACCATATGAGTGAATTTTTATGAGAAGGCCTTTATGCCAGACCTTGTCAAAGGCTTTGGATATATCAAGCGTTACCACCCTAGATTCACTTGCCTTGTCCAGTGTATGGTATATGCATTCAGAGATAACTGTTAGGATATCTGCAGTAGATCGTGTTTGCCTGAATCCATACTGATAGTCAGAAAGAAGTTTAGCATTAATGAGATGTCGGACTATTGCTAGATTGATTAAGGATTCAAAGATTTTAGCAAAGATCGGGAGTAGACTGATATGGCGATAATTCTGAGGATCAGTTCTATCTCCAGAATTCTTGAAGACTGGTACCACAAAGGCACTTTTCCAGCTGTCAGGAAAGAAGATTCAGCAAGGCATTCGTTGTAGAGTTTGAAGAGGACAGGGGCCAGTTTAGCAGAGCATTTCTTTATTACTGGTATAAGATCAGGCCCACACGATTTGGAGGTGTCTATGTTTTTTATGATGTCCCTGACATTATCCACAGACACATGTGTTTCATCCTTTAAAAATTTTTTTTTTTTTTAACATAGTTCACCCCAAACAAGGCAGGCCACCACTGTAGACGTAAGGGGCTACTGAGAAAAAAGAAAAGGAAGAAGGTTGGGGGGTCAACCTAAATTGGGATCTGCGCAGCAAGATGTCTGTTTACATTAGTTTTAAATTTCTGCATGTCAGTACTGTCGGGGAAACAGGGGGCAGGGAGGGAGTTCCAGAGGCCAGCAGCATGAGGAAAGAAGCTATTTGAATAGAAAGCTCTCCGGCATCTGGGGACCTCCACAGTGAATGGATGGGATTTAGTTGATAGTCGAGTTGGTCTAGTGAACTTACGCACCAGAGTAGCCAATTAATTGGAGCACAATCCATTGAAGTATTTGTAAAACAAACACAAGGATGCTACATTGCGGTGATGGGACAGGGACTGGAGCTTGGTTAACAGTGAGGGACCTATTAGGTTAGCGACTCATTTTTGGACCTTGTCAAGGAGGGAGAGACTAGTAGATGATTCACCAGCCCAGATGTGGCAACAATACTCCATGCATGGGCAGATTGTGGCTTTGTAGAGATATAGGATAATGTCAGGTGTGAGGAGTTTACTAGCACGGTAGAGGGAGCTAACCTTCTTTGTGACAGCCTTGGCAATGTATTCAATGTATTTGTTCCAATTCATGTTACCTGTGAAGGTTAGGCCGAGGAGTTTGAATGATGAACTCTCAGGTAGGGTGTTATTTGCCATGACAATTGGTGGTTGGAGAGGTTTCTTGTAGTTATTTTGCCAGGAAATGTGATGGGGTGATGACCAGGTTTTCAAGTGTGGCTTCAGTTCGTGATGGGAATTTAGGGAGGGGGTAGTTTGCCGAGTCCAAAGTTGAGTTTAAGACGAAACGCTGGGCAAATAGTTCAGCCTTATCAGTTGCCATGCAAACGACATCATTGTAGTTTGACAGCAGGGGAATTGTTGATTGTCCATTGTTCACCACACTATTGTAGACTTTCCAGAAATCGAGAGTACCTAGTTTCTGTGACTGAATGCGTTTTCTGGTTATCTCTGTACACCTTCTCTTTGCTTCACCTATCACTACTTAACAATTATTTCTTGACTTTATAAATTTCTGTCTATTCACAGTTGACTTATGGTGGCCAAATTAACGGAATGTTTGCTGCCTCTTAACAATAACAGCTGCACATTCCGAGGTAAACCATTGAGGAGAGTAGGATTTGCTGAAGAATTTTCGCATGGGGACATATGCTTCAATGCCAGCTTTGAACCATTCGGTTAACTCATTTGCGCACTGATCAGTAGGGAGTGAGAAGGTTTCACTCTATGGAGCGTTGCTGATGTGATCTCTGATGGATTCAAAATCAGCATGCTCAAAGTATCGTGTGATTTTGAGCAACGGCTCATCAGCTTCGGGATGAGTTTTTAGGGTGATATCAATCATTACCACAACGTAGTCAGCGTTCCTGAGCTGGCTATGGGCACTTGTCACACAAGCCTTGGAAAGTGAGATCAAGAAAAGGTCGAGAAGTGAGGCTTGCTGGTCGGCAGTGTAAAGGCACCCCACTCTCTTCCTGGTGACGGCACCATTTGTAAAAGGCACCCCACACGCTTCCTGGTGACGGCACCATTTGTAAAAGGCACCCCACACGCTTCCTGGTGACGGCACCATCTGTAAAAGTACCGCACACGCTTCTTTCTGACCCCGTGGGTATCGTTGTCGGCCACTCACGCACAGGTGGTTGGTATCCCGGTCGCGGTGCCGAGTAAAACAGATACCTCACTCCGACCCGGTGTCACTGAACCACTTGTAACATAGGTGGTCCACTCGTGTCTCTATCTCTGTGCTCACACGTCTGGTTCTCTGTGCAGAAATCTTTCCAGACTGTGAACACCCTCTTTGGGCCGATGATCGTCAATAGTGGCAGTAAAAACCAAGATGTGTCGGTCGAATCTCCTCTAGGTCGGGATGAATGATGATAGCTTCGTTGGTCCTGTGAAGGCAAGGTTACACCAGCAGAACAAATCGACAATAGGAATAATTCAAACAACTCAGCGGTTTCTTTTTGTATGAAGTGATTATTAACAAAGATGAAAGAATGGTTTTTAAATGTTGAACTTAAGTCTATTGTTTTGGTAAAATGTCTTTGTTTACTAAACTATTTCGCCGTTGTTCTCTCTAATCTGTGTGTGTGTGTGTGTGTGTGTGAATCTATTTACGACTGCTGGACTTAATCGAGACATTAATCTCTGTTGGAAAACGATGACTGAGCACGGGAGGGGGGGGGGTTCCGGCCAACACAAGCAAGATATCGACCTACACGGTCGAATCCCAGCTCCGACTGCCTTCTCTCCCAGCCGCTGGGGAACTCCTTTTTGTCTCAACTCTCTCTACTCTTTTTATTGAGAATGTGCCGACCTCTATGGGGAGGGGGGCGAATTCTTGTCAGCATCCAATAAGATCACGCCACGAGAACAACAATGAGAGAGCAACGTGTCATAAGCAAAAAATGATCATAATTTAAAAAAAAAGTTTACATTTCACTCTGACCTAAAAACGATATGACCTAAATTGCAATTAACATTCGACTGCAGAAAGGTTAATACTAAAACAATTAAAACCAAAATACGATTTCGAATTATTTGAAATTGAGATGGGGAGTTCATTTACCACGGCGATCAACTATGCTTTTTAACCCTGTTCTTTGTTTATACTGGAAACCTAATATGATGCTTGACTTTGAATAAGCTCGTGGCTAATTCATACTAGCGCTGTATTTTAGGCCTGGCCTTTCGCAGGGCCGTTTGATATTGTCGCATCTGCTTAATATTGTCACAGCAGCTTGGGAAAGCGACAGTCTGTGAGAGGGAGTAAGCTAAGGAGAAATTAAACGTAGAATTACCAGCTGTGTCAGTAAAACTGGAAAACCCCAGCCAGTCACGGTGGTGTGCATTAAAATCCCCAAATATATGTAATTAGGCATCCGAGTCGAGTGAGAGTGCTCTATCTATGCTTTCAGAGACAGAGTTTAGCAGCATACAGTCCTAGGTCGAAGGTGAATAGTATAAAAAATATAAGTAACTAACGCTGTGATGTAAAGTCAATATAAAGCACATGTAGGCTTGGTCATCTGATCCTAACCTATGTTCTCTAGTCAGGAGGAGGGTGTTCCGAACATAAACTCCTAGCCCATGCATA
The DNA here is from genome assembly GCA_963556195.1 of Sepiola atlantica. Lineage (NCBI taxonomy): Eukaryota > Metazoa > Mollusca > Cephalopoda > Sepiida > Sepiolidae > Sepiola > Sepiola atlantica. Next base: position 165,160,188 of record OY744521.1, on the reverse strand, counting down.
TGTTTGTCAGAGTTTTTACGGTAGAGAGGGAGGTAGTCAGTCATGTCAAATTGATGAGAGGATGTTTAGGATTGAAGGTTTGTTTCACTTAGTGCTAGGATATCTGGGGAGTTTGTCAGGAGAAAGGTTTCTACGTAATTGATGTTGGTTCTAAGTCCCCGGATATTTGTGAATGCTAGCCTCAAGGGCAGAGGTGAAGATGTTTTTTGGTGGGTGTCTGGTTTAGGTTTGATTTTTTTTACTTTGTAATGTCATGTTTGTTTTGAGATAGAGTGAGGAGGGCAAAATGGGTGCTTGTTTGGTGCCAATAAGCTAACACAACCAGTCCATTAGTCGTGACTTGGTCCATGGGGGTTGTGGCCTCGGGAAAACCCACCGGGGATAACTGTAGGGTCCCTTTCCATACGTGGCATCGCACGTACAGTTACTCACGATATTATACAACTGTTGATGGAGCAACCGTTCATAGCGCTACCTAAGAGTTAGGGCTCCTGTACTGACAGTCGGAAACAGCAGCCAGACAAGCTGTCTAACCTGTATCCTCAACCTGTTGGAACAAGAGCGACCCAGACTAGTCATGTGAGACTTAGTTATGAAGAAACTTTCCCCAAGTTGCCCTGTGACAAAGTATCCGGGGCCTATGGGGATCAGGTACCCTAGTTACGTGCTAGTATGCATCTTAGTGATGATGCTAGGCCCTACGTAGAGACAAAGTGGAGATATAAAACTAGTATATATATTCAACGTGAAATTGGCTATTTAAACAGCGGTTGAAGGCGCCGAGTTGTCTACGAAAAAGCCATGTAATTGTCAAACCTGATCGCCGTTGCAACGGGTAGATACAGACTAGATGTTGCCGAGAATTTAGCAAAATCTCTAATCAACAAAATGCTAAATAAAAATCAACAAAAGACATATGATCAGGTGAATCAGTGATACGCCTTGAATCAGGCGAAGCTGGAGTTCTGAGCTGACTGGACAAGATAATCATCTAGACCTGTCGTCATTAATTAAGGCAGACGACCGATGGCCACACGGCGAGAAAAGAAAGAGTAATTGTTTTATGATAACGGTAAAACCAGGGAGGAAGAATCCCATTCATCTGTGTCGTTGAGGGAGGATGCGCCCGCCCCAAACCCCTGAGAGAGGAAGAGACACAGAGAGAAGGATGGGAGAAGAGGAGTGTGTGTAGCGATGGACATTTTCAATAAGAGTCTATGCGTCTCAACGCCCGAGCAGTCAGATCCCCAAAGACAGGCGAAGAAAGCGAGTTGGAGAAAAATCGCCGGAGTAAACAGAATTCTCGCCATCGCCGTTTCGCTCATAGTTTAGTGACTTAAATAGCAATTTACGAATGTATTCGCGCACAGAGAGAACCGGAGAATAACTTAGGGACAACGCACCTTTTCCTTTTGCTAAAAACATTTATCATACGGTAGACATTAATTCAATGTAAAATCAATTCTTTTCTTTTATTGTTATTAATAATTACTATTCCATACAAAACGACCCCGACCGAGTTGTTGAACATTATTATTGTCCCTTTGTTCTGCTTGAATAATCTTTGCCCTCACAGAGTCAGCCGACTGCTGATCGCCCAGTGATCGCTTGCTGATATCAACAGTTTCAACGTGGGAGTTGGACGAGACGAGGAAGATCGACGAAGTCATCACCATCATCATCGTCGTCATCCTGGCCTAGAGGAAATTCGATCGACATATTTTTTTTATTGCCACTACGACGATCGACTGAAGTGTGTTCACTGTCGGGCAAGATCTACGCGCAGAGAGACACAGAGCCGCGTGGGATTCTTTGTTATATCTGGCACCGCGACCAGGATATCAAACACCTGTACATGAGTGGCCAATGATCCCCACGGTGCATAGAGACGAGTGGGGACCTTGTTATAGCCCAGATAGAGAAAAAGAGTGAAGGCATTCATTGTCCTAGTCATAAAACAAAACCAAGCACTGGGTGTCTTTGAGGCGCCCCAGTGCTAGCACCACTACACCTGGCTAATAGACAAAGAAGGAGTGCGAAGGCCGGGCATTAGGCAGAGCCCATCTACTCCTTAAGCAATTTTAGGTTTGCAAACTGGATATTTTGTTTGAGACTTCAGCTCTAGAAAGGTTGTCCATCTCGACTAGGAGGCCTCCCTCTCCCACAGTTTGCTGCCAAGATGTTAGTGGTCAGTGACACGGTTTATTATCAGAGTTTTCCTTCTCCGAGATGGATGACCTGACAAGGTCTACCGGTCCATCACACTGAGAGGAGATAGCCTGCACCCATGTACTAGTCGGGTATTTTAGAGCCCCGCAGGTTATAAAAAAAGAAGAAAAAATAAGAAAAAATCGAGTCTTCCACGTATATCTATATGTATATATGTAGATAGAATAAGATTTACTGTACTCTCTAGAGAAAACAGAAATTTGAAGATATGTTTCCCTCTCATAATTAAGTAAATCTGTTGCATAGTACTACTCCTGCATGGACCGTGGCAGTACGCGTTTTGTACACTGTTCCCGATACGGGCCATGGCGGTACTCATTTCGCATACTCGTCCCTGAAAGGGCCGTGGCAGTTTACATTTAATACTCGTCATTTTTAAAACATCATAAAACACATAGTTCATATATTGTTTGCATACCTTTAGATTTCTCCCTCGTTGTGTAGGGGGTTGCCGTCCTGATGTCGTCTAGTGGATGAATTTTTTCTTCGTTCCGTCGTGGACCATGCTGTTCGTTGTCTGCAACAAAAGCCCCATGACGCACTCCGAAGACAAACAATCCTCTTAACTTTCAATTCTTTTTATTACAAGCGTTGTTATTTATCGGCCTGGGGCATTCACTACGTCGAGAGAGAGAAAATCACTACTTTATCGTAGTTACTTAACAATTATTTTCTTAACCATTCATAGAGGGGGGTAAAGGATATCTCTCGCTTGTATTTTCTTAGGGAAATATTTCCCTTATCTGTTGTAAATTACATGGTAACAATCACGTCTCATCGGTTTTCCTCCAAAACCCAGACTGACGAAACTCGTTTCTCATGAAGAACGAGTGACATCACGGATCCCTGTTTCCCACGCAAGGGCCCGTGATGTCACAGAGCCTCTCGCAGGTGCACACTGACCCCTGATCTGGGATCTCGTCACACGGTGACCTTGTCACGTCTGTTAGCTCTGACTGTGAGAACAGGCCCTATTCTGCACTCGACTGCACCCGCACTAATTCGCACAAGTCAAACCAACGATTTCCAACAGATACGCCCATTCCTATAGGGCCATTATCCAACAAATCTGGTGGTGGTGGTGGTGGTGGTGTTGTTGTTGTTGTTGTTCTTCTTCTTCTTCTTCTTCTTCTTCATAAACAGGTTTATTTATTTATTAAAACTGGTTTATGTATTATTTTTCATTTAAACTTTACTTCATTTCAGTTACGTATCTTTTTAACCGGTTTATTTATTATTTGATGTTTAATTTATTTAAAAAAAAAATCTATTTAATTTTAACGTATCGTCTGAATTTTTAGTTGATTTTGAATTAAAAAGTCAGTGCCGAACGGCACCGAGCGCTGTGTGTGCGTGCAAGTCGTGTATTTATTTCCAACTTCCATTTTTGGAGAAATCAAATTTGACAAAAAAAGTTTGAATTATCTCTCCCTTTCAAGTCATTCTTTTAAATTAAAGACGTAAATATTTCATATGTACATAATACTGCAGAAGCACCAAACATCTAATAAAAAAACACTTAAAAACCTGAAAAGCTACACAGATCGATAGAATATAAAATGTTGTAGAAGCTATTTGTTGTAAATTTGTGTTTGCTTCACCCTTTTTTTTCTGCTAACTATTCTAGACAATTGCCTAAATTAGGTTGGCACTTTTTGTCGCCGCACTAGCGGCTAGTCGCGGTGACAAAAAGTGCTGCTGCCCAAATTATGTAAAAGAAATCTGAAACAAAATAAATTATAGATCGTTACGTAAACACTATACATGGACGGCGGCACCGGGGGGGGGGGGGACAGAAGCCCCTCACTTTTTGACTTGTCCCCCCCCCCCACTTTACGGTCATCGATAATTAAGTTGATATGCATGTGTTTAACCGCTCCCCCCTCACTTAGGAGAAGCCCCCCCCCCCCCCCACTTTCATAACTGTCCCGCTGGCACTGCTATACATGGGCCGGATCTATTATTTAGTAGTATCTATTTATTGTAAAAATTAAAATGTATTCACATTTGTTAGTTCTTTAAGAATTTATTCCCCCTTCTTTCCACAAAGATTGAAATTCAGTCTTTGTGGAAAGAAGGGTAAATTTGACATGAGATCGGGTTAACATGGATGAATCTAGCCTAGCCCCATTCCCGTCCCCCAAAGGGTAAACTTCCGCCGCCACAGTCACTACTTTGGAGTGCTTGCAAAAGTTACAGTGATCGGCCATGTCGGAATTCTTTGATAGAGGCCCTTGGCAATAAACCAATCCCTTTCCCAAAGGTGGAGGTAATGCCTGAGAGAATAACCTCTTTAAACCGAACAGAACCACACTACACCGCCTCTTTATTCATAACAGCCGGGGTTAGCTTTGACACATTCTGATTCGTTGGGGGGGGGGGGAGCTGTCTGAATGAGGTATGATTCGGTTCAAAGAGGAAGGCATCCTCCTAGGCATTACCTTGTCCTTGACCTTCTGGAAAGAGTTGATTTATTGCCGGTTATTTGAGACGCCTTTACCGGGTTCATTACCAGATATTTTTTTATACTGTTCCAGATGCACCCCCCCCCCTCGGGTGAGTTAGATTCTCTTTCCCCTCACATTAAACTCATTTCATATCTAGCTTTGCAAGTCCTCAACTGTGTTTATTTATTTCCTTATCACCGAGGAAGATGCAGTACAAGGTTGATAGGCGGAGGGGGAAGCGCATTTTAGCTCCACAAAAATAGCCATGCACATTAAACCCGTCGGCATTCTTCGGTAGGAGCGTCTCGAGAGATCGACAATAAACGAGTGAGGAGGTAATTCCATGCCTTCCCAGGACTGAGCCAAATCATACCTCACCCCGACAAAAAGAGGGCCTACAACCAACAGGCTATGATAGTTCGGACTGCAAAAAGTCCGCTACTGAACGACAGTCGAGCGAGAAAAAAGAATATAATTAAACACGTGATTCTTTCCAAACCTATTTTGAAAGCTAACTTCTGAATGGTCGGTGCGGATGTTACGCGTAATTTCATTGGTCTGTACGAATAATGCGTTTTCGTCTTTACACATGAACAGTCATCTCCTAATTCCTTTCATTTTGACACGATCTTTAAATACCGGCTCTTTTACAAAATTTTATTTGTTTTGTTTCCTTAACGACGGGATTTGTCTACTATGACAACTGAATACGCTTGGGTGTATTTCGAGGTGAGATAATTATTTTTACCTGAATATCTAACTTTATTTACAAAGAAAGCCGGTTGCGTTATTACAAGTGGTCGAAAAATGGGGGTGCTAATTCACTATATATTCGTGTACTAATTTGATCCCCTACTTTTGGACCATTGCATTGTAGTAAAAAAAAAAAACGGCATAGTTTTTTTAAGGGGGGGGGGGCGGCGGGTGATACAGATTCCTAGTTAAAGGATAGCTCCCCGCCCCTCGCATTTTAAGAGTAAAACATTATTCTACCCCCCCCCCCCCCCATGCTAAAATAATGTTTTTCCTTTGTATTTACACTTTTTTTTCAAAGATTCCCGTATTTTAACTATAATTATAAACTTGAGTTATGTGCTCTTAGCCCCGTTTCCAACTTGTTTATGCTGATAACGATTGTTTTTTTTTTAATTTTTTTTTTTTAGTTTTCATTTCGGCGTTTCACGTGTACGATTGAGCTTGTCATAACTTAGTTTTTGTTTATGTTGTACCTTTTAAGCGCTTCAAATTCTCTTTTGAAAAGACGTTATTCATTACATTTTTTTAAAAACTTTAAAACGGGGCACAACGCAACCGAGACGTAAGGGGCTACTGTGAATTAGGGGCATCCTAAGTTGGGAGTTATGTAGCGAGATCCTTGATAACATTACATTGAAACTTCTGCATTTTGGTACAGTCGGGGAAACGGGGAGCAGGAATAGAATTCCAAAGGCTAGCAGTTTGAGGAAAGAAGCTAAAGCCCCCCGAAATCTGGGGAACTCTATAGTAAAGGGGTGGGATCTTACTGAATGGCGGGTTGATCGGCTTATTTACGTAGAGGGGTCACCAGTGCAGCACACTCGTCGGAGCACATTTTGTGCTTATCCAGAACTACGGAGACATTCGAAAAGTAAATAAATAAAACAAACTGAGGAATATCTGTTGTATGTACGTACCTATCACGGGCTGAATATATCCTATACCAAAAATCACGTAAATTAATCAAGTAGTTTTTTTATTTTATAAATAAAAATTAAATTTTACCGATAAACGAATGAATGTACGCGCTCTGGCCATGCCTTTGCCCGCCAGAAACGATGCCCGTATGCAATAGTAAGGGTTATCTTCCTTGAATATGTTCGTAATGGCGGCCGTGTTTTCCCGTCATTCGTTAATCGGTAAAATTTGATTTTTATTCATAAAATAAAAAAACTACTTGATTAATTTACGTGATTTTTGGTATAGGATATATTCAGCCTGTGACAGGTACGTACATCTGACAGATATTCCTCAGTTTTATTATTATTATTATTATTATTTTTCGAATGTCTCCGTAGTTCTGGATAAGCACCACACATTCCATTAAAGTACTTGTAAAACGAGCACAGGGGTGTGACATTGCGGCGATGGGACAGAGACTGGAGCTTGTTAGATAGTGTGGGACCTATTAGATTTAGACTCTTTTTTGGACCTTGTCCATTGTGTCCAAGATGGAGAGGCTAGTGGTTGATGCATCAGCCCAGATGTGACCTGCATGGGCGAATGGTGGCTTTGTAGAGATGTAGGATATATTACTAGCAAGTGTGAGAAAGTTTTCTAGCTCGGGAGAGGGAGTCATAATTATTGATTTGTAGTTTTAAACTTACATTGCGATTTTAGATGTAACAAAGTAAACATATTCAGATTTTTCGATTCTTTTAAGAGAACGTGTTTAAAAAAGATTGGGGGTGGGGTGCTTATTTATATTGAGATACATACGAAATATGGCAGTTTAAAATAAATTAACACGCTATCTTATGGATATACTTGCTTATCAGTGAAAATATTAGTGTATACACCAAACATTACGGAAGATAAGCGAGTAGAATTTTAATAAAAAATAAAATTAATTTACTATTTGGAGTCGACGAACTCCGAACTACGAGATCGCTTGGCGTCTCATATTAGAAGGGGATATAATCTTCTACGATGCGCTGGCTTGCCGCAAATGTCGTTCGGAGTTCGTGGACTACGAATAGTAAATTAATTTTATCTTTTATTAAAATTCTAACTTATTTTCCGTAATTTTTGGTGTACACTAATATTTTTAGTGCTTCTCCAGATTAGGAACCGAGCTAACAACTTTGACCCCGTCGTTAAGGTTGGGGTTAAAGTTGTTTTAATCTGAAGAAGTATCATATTTTTCACTGATCCACAAGTTTTCCTGTTATTTTATTTTGAACTGACATTTTCGCATCTATCTCAATATAAATAAACACTTTTTTATTAGCAAAATAAACATGTTCTTCATGTCCTAGTCCGGCAAACCAGAAGAGTAAGCGGTGGAACTCCAGTTTAGCGGATACTTTCGAAACAAATAAATAAAACAAACTGGGGGATATCTGTTTGATGTACGTCCATGTCACGGGCTGAATATATCCTATACCAAAAATCACGTAAATTAATCAAGTAGTGTTTTTGTTTTATAACAGAAAATTAAGTTTTAGCGATTTACGAAGTGCAAATATGATAGCCATTTTGGGATTATTCAAAGGGGGATAACCGTAAATAAATTACGCTTATCCCCCCCTAGAATAAATCAAAATGGCTGTCATATTAGCACTTCCTCTAAGTACATCGCTAAAATTTGATTATCTTTTATATAAAAAAAACAAACTACTTGATTAATTTACGTGTTTTTTGGTATAAGATATATTCAACCGTGACGGTACGTACATCAAACAGATATTCCTCAGTTTGTTTTATTTTATTTATTTTTTTTTTTTTCGAAAGTATCCGCTAAACTGGAGTTGCACCGATTATAGTTTAAAATATATAATACATTATTTCATAAGTAATCAATCGAATGTTTTTTTTATTTATTAAACAAATAATCAACAGAATGCCGATACATTGTATTAATAATTAAAAAAAAATTGTTTTCATTTAAATTGGTTTTTTTTTAAATTCTTTATAAGCTCATGATTTATATAAATTCGGATTCGTTTAAGTATTTGAAAACAAAATAAAACTTACATTTTCAATTATACAAGAAATACTTGCAATAAAAAAGTTCCGGTTACAGTAAGGATTTTTTACATATCATTATTCAGGAAACATTTTCAACGGTGCACCGGCTTTGATCCACTAAAATCCGCTCCGCAGAAAACGGAAGTCAAAATAAGGGATGAATTTTAAAAATTACCCTTATTTTTGTAAAAGAAATTATTTTAAAAAAACCCAGACATTTTATTATATTTTCCTTTATTATTTAGAAAGCCATTCTTAACATGGGAGAGGGTTCTTTGTTAACTATTCTGTAGTTTCACCTAACTATTGAGAAAAAAAAATAGGTTAGTTTGCTTACGTGTCTTGGGGTTGCCGGAAATCAGAGAAGGGCCGGGTGCTTTTGGCTTGATCAAGTCAAAAGTGAAGAATAATTAAGATGGTAATTTGAATATCAGTAATTAGTAATCACTGATTACTGATTATTTAAGAGCTTTTTTTGTTGTACGTTCTGGCGACAAGTACACTACGTGAGAGTTCCTCTTTTTATGTTACACTATCAAGAGTTCTTGCGAACCTTTTCTGTTTTGGTACTTGACTCCTGAAAGAGTGGGGTCGCGATTTAGCACTATTTCGCAACGTTTTGCACCGACCCTACTCTGATCTACAAGCTACCCCTTGGCGTCGAAGTATTTTCGACACTATTTAATAAATAAAAATTAGTATGGCAAACCATTAGAGTAAGCGACCCAAATCAGGAAGTCTTTAATATCAGAAACTACGGGAATGTTTTACAATAGCCCTACAGCTCGCGAGTCGGGTTGAAAAAAAGTTGTAGAACGTAGTCAAAAAAATGAATATGCAACAAATAAATGCAACGTACGTCGAGACCGGAGATTTTCCTAGTTTTCTATTCCATTTGTTTGTATGTTTACGTATGGTAAATGGGTTTTTATTAGACATGAAAAAAAAAAAAAAATTTTAATGTCTTCGTTTTTAAAAAACAAAATGGCGTCATTATTTTATGCTGTCGGTGTCACGTGTGTGTGTGTTTTTTTTTTACCGGGACTCATAATCAAAGCGGCGTTTTTTTGGGGGGGGGGGGTTAGGGTTAGGTTTAGGGTTAGGGTTAGGGTTGGGTTTAGATTAGGGTTAGGGTTTAGGTTAGGGTTAGGTTTAGGGTTGGGTTTAGGTTAGGGTTAGGTTTAGGGTTAGGTTTAGGTTTAGGGTTAGGGTTAGGGCTTAGGTTAGGGTTAGGTTTAGGGTTAGGGTTAGGGTTAGGGTTAGGTTTAGGGTTAGGTTTAGGTTAGGGTTAGGTTTAGGTTTAGGTTAGGGTTAGGGTTTAGGTTAGGGTTAGGGTTGGGTTTAGGTTAGGGCTGGGTTTTGGTTAGGGTTAGGCATTTTTTTAAGAAACAGGAAAAATAAACATTACGGTGTGACGAATGAAAATAATATGTAAATAAAAGCACACTGACATGTAAATAAAAAGAAAATTATTTTATTCCTTTTGCTTAGAATGTAGTTTTGTTTTGTTCTTCTGCTTGGCTGAAAAATGCAAACATTGCGCTTTGACTATGAGTCCCAGTAAAAAAACAATTAACACGAGACGACAACGAGAGCGGCCATTAATTACTTTTTTTTTTCACTTCCTGTAAGCTAAAACTATTAACTTATAGAAAAAAGCACTTTTAACGGATTATAATCATTAATAACTGTCACAGTTAACTTGGAAATTCAGTTTTATCGGCTACGGTAACTTTTATTTGTTGTATATTTGTTTTTTCAGCGTTTTCGTTGTTGGGCTATTATTAAAAATACCCGAAACTACATCTGTCAGAACACCGTTTGCTGCTGACTTTGAGTCTGCTCCTAACCTACACCACACAGTAAACATCTAAAATAGCTTAACGCTTTCTTAAATTTATATTTAACTCATCAATGGCCATTTTTAATGTGCACGCGCCAATCTTCGGAGTGGGGGGGGGGGGAGAAACAGTGCTTGCATTCATGTGTGAGGTGGCCGTTATTTAAAAACTCTAAATGAATAAATGCGAAAGTTTTTGTCCCTTCTATTCTAACTATATTTAACATCAGAACACGTTAAGATAAATGGTAGTATATTGAAATACCCTATATATAGGAATCTCCTACTCATTCAATCAAATCTCGATTTTGCTTATTTGCATATTTATTTATTTTTAAGTTTTTATTAAATTAATATTCGGTAATATATCTTTCTACTTTGTATTGTCAAAATTTCTTCTACATACGCAATCGTTTTATCGATAGTACTATTATTATAATTATAAATAAAATAAGATAAAGAGATTTTATTTTTAAAAAATGATAGCATTTTAAAACTTAAGAATTTCATTTTCAAGGGAGATAATTTACTTCCGGCTTTAGTAAAGTGCCAAATATCGCTGAGGTCGAACAGATACTACACTTTGATCTTAGCCAAAAGGCTACGGAACCATAAATTTTTTTTTGACTAGGCATTTTTAAATAAAAAAAAAAACAAACAAAAAAATTGACTAAGTTGGAATATTTTTAATGGGTGGTGTAGTGTAGTATCGGTTCTGTTCTCATGAAACCGTCCACGCAAGAATGACTTCCTCCTTTTTGGGTAGAGGAAAGTAGTGTTCGTTCATGATATCATCCTCTGTCAGAAGGGGGGGGGGCAGTGTAGTATATGTTCGTTCACCATAATACTAGCTAAGGAAGAACGATAACTCAAGTTTATAATAAACAAGTCTTTTTTAACTAGACAATTATGAAAGTTATCGTTCTTCCTTAGCCAGCATATTCATCTTTGTTTATAAAGATGGCGACTATATTTTTCCAGCCAATTTTCATTTAGGCGTTTCACGTGGACAATGAAACTTGCCATGGTTTTTAGTGTTATCTAAATAAATACAAAAGTGTCTCCACTATATTGACATTAAAACAGTTTATGCTTATTTAATTCTCTGTAGTATATTTTCATTCGTCATGATACATTCCTCCCAGGCATTACCTCCTCTTCGGGGGAAAGGCCGTACAGCATAGATTCGTTCCTTACGATACCATTTCCTCAAGATTACCAGTTTTTTGTGTGGGGGGAGTTGGTGTACTTACTATCCATTCTGTTGTCATGATATCATCCTACCAGGCATTAACCCCTTCTTTGGGGTTGGGTCAGTGTATGTAGTTCGTTCATTATATCATCCTCTCAGTCTCTCATTTGCATATTTATTTATTTTTAAGTTTCTAATGAATAAATATTTTCTAATCTGCTAATAATTAAATACAAGCGTTTATTATTTTTTTAAATAAATTTGTTGTTGTTGTTGTGGTTGTTGTTGTTGTTGTTCCTGTTCCTATTTACTTCCTCCGACGAGAGCAGAGTTAGGCACAATGTCAATATTTTATGTGGGGAGAATCCAGCTCCCCGAAAATGGCACTCTGAATTGGAACAAACATTTCGATTGCCTCGGCCTAGAAGGATTTCTTCGTTCACTGACAGAGAACATAAAAACTAAGTGCAGATCCAGTACAGATACTACATTTTGCTCCTAGCCAAAAGGCCAAGCAGTTAACATGTTGGTAGTGATGATGATGATTTGTCATAGAAAATAAATAAACCTCCTGTAATCTTTCTAAATTACAAAAAAAGTATTTTTCTTTAATATTCTTTACATATTTTTCTTTCTTTTATAATAATTTTTCTCTCTCTCTCTACCTCTATATCTCTCTCTCGATCTCTATCTCTCCCTGTTTTTTTTTTCACACTCCCTATTCGTGTCACGTTTTGTCTTGCCTTGCTTCGTCTTTTCCCCTTTCTCAGAAAATAATTTTGTTATGCTTCAAACGATTCATGTGTAGGGAAGGTTAGGACTTGTTTCACCAATGAATGTCTTCCTGTTTCCTTTTAAAACATCAGTTGATACTTTCAGTATGAGAAAAAGAAGGTATTGCAGATTAACACCCTTTGCTAAATCACCTTCTCTCCCCCCCACCCCAAAAAAAAAATTAGATTCTCTCTTTTTAGACGATTATGAGTCAACACCCTGGCCCTCTATGTTGAGACATTTGTGGGAGTCGTTACCCCACAAGTTGAGAAAATCATCTCAATTTCAGTTCTTTTTTTCTTTTTCTTTTTTCTATTGGCCACTCGCATCCCTATAAGAAAACGCATCTATGTTTTATTTTTAATTTTATTTTTTTGCCTTTTGAGAAATTCACAAAATCATTTTTATATCAAATTTTAACTTTAATGTAAACGTTTTATTAGTAGTACAACCTGGTGACTAGTAGTACATACTACAAGTCCCCAGGTTCTTATTATTTATTTACTCGACTCCTTATAATGAGTTGGAGAAGTCTTTCACATGGGGTAGGTTTAAAGTGAGATGCCTGAGATTTTTCCGAAAATATGCTTGGGTAGAAGAAAAAAACATGTTTGGTTCAACCGGTAGGTGGGTGGGTGGGTGGGGTGGGTCCTGCCAGTGAAAAGCTCCATCCCCACTCCCTCCGTAGTTGGGTCGTCCTAAAGTATCGGTTCTTCTTAACCCTTTTTGAGTCATGGACCTCTTTGAGAATCTGAAAAGTTTGAATCTCCTCCATAGAGAAACACACATAAACATAATATTGAATTCAATAAATGTACTTAATTTTATTCAATTCATTGCTTCATATAGTCTACTAGCAAAAAAAAACTCGGTGATGCCCGGGAGTGAATGAGAAACCCTATGTACTTTTGCATCCTACTCATAACGCCATGTTACCTTCTTTTTATATTATTTTCTTCAATAATATTCAATTTTAGGTGCAAGGATGTACTTACGATTGATTGAGGTGGGTGGTGGTGCAAGTAAAGTGACATTTATTGATTTAATTTTCGGTCTTTAATCAGAACCTCTTTGAGACAAACACGGCATTTCCCCCGGAAGATTTATAGGCGCTTGTCTTAGCAGAAAGTATTAAGACCAACTCCTATGATATTTGTAAATAACGAAAACCGTCGCACGAAAGGAAAAACTAAACCTTTTTTTTTATAACCATAACAAATAGAGTTTATTCAATTATCTATACCGTTTGATATAGGTGGAAGAAAGTTGGATAGTGTCTGAGTGATGAAAGGAAAAGTTAGAAAGTTCTTTGGGCTGCCGAAAGTCTGTGAGTAGTTATCTTCAGGCGAAGATAGTCTGTGCTTGGGTGTGCAGTTGACAGGGACAGGAGAGAGAAAGGGGACGTCTTTTCCTGTTGCTTTCAGGAATCTTTTTGTTGACCGACCGTGATTCCCAAAGGGGCTGAAGCAGCCTCTCAGGGGACAGACAAAATAAATGCACCCTACAAGCTGATTAGTTATTATGTAACCAAATCATCCAACAGGGATATTTCTCCAAAAGAGAAAAATAAGTCATCATTTATAACTGCTACAGATTTCCTTTTTCTGGATGCCTGGTATGAACGCACCCCCCACTATTGTATTTCCCTTGATCAAAATGAAATCTAAGTAGTCTAGCTAAATGTAGTTTTAAAATATATATAGTTATGGTGGGTCTTTCTACAAAGCCTTATGGATGTGGGAAAAAAAGCAGACAGGAATTTTAGATTGTGGAACCTTGTTCAGTCAGCAGCAGTTAACAAATATTTGTTATAAAAATATCGACACTTGATGGGATAAGAGTCTTAATGCATAAATTTTATTTCAGCTAATCGAAAGTGCAGAAAATATACACTTTCACACCTTTTAAAAAAATAGCCGTTGGAATGATGGCACCATGTATTAGGAGCCACTGAATTGATACTTAAGCTAAGTCCAACAAATATTTCACAGTTTGCCTCAAAACTACCAAGATGCTTTTTGAAAAAGATAATTATATTAGAATAGCCGTCCTCGGACAGGTATATAAGCAATAAATATAGCATTAGTTTAAAAAAATTTTGATAAAAAAAATCAATGCATTTTGTTCTCTGTTAGCTTTTCAAAAACCAGCAAGGTGGAGTGTAATTCTTTCGTAACATTTTAACTATTTCTCTTATGGATAATTGTTTATACAAGCACCAAAAAAACAATTGGTTGTCTTATTTGATACCCGTGTAATGATTATGTTGTCATTATTAAAAAATGACAGTTGACATAATGATATGATAGTTTTACATTTAAATATAACTTGTGGTTGACTATCATTCATTAGTTTTCATTCATGGCATTTATCTAACAAGTTTACCCCGGGGTGATCAAAAAAAGCAGGATAGTAAATGAGAATAATAACCAAGATGTAGGTCAGAGTGTATGTAGATGTGACGTTTGGAATGCGACTCTCAAATTTGGTTGTTTTGATAATTTCAAGGTTGAGATGATGAAAATATAAACATTTTATTGTTTTAGAATGTGTTCAAAATTTTCAGAATTACCTGACTATGGATCAAATCCAATGAAAATCTGAAATATTTTAATTTTCAAATCAGAGGTTGTGCCCATATTATGCCTCTCTAAAAACCCTTTAAAATACGCCAAAGAAACTGAAATTTGGGGAATTGTTAAAATTTCACAAAAATCTGAGGTATCTGTATTTTCACAAAGTGCTTCAACCCCCTTTTTCCCCCCCTTTGCATGAAACTAAATTAAACTAAATATAGCCCACATTACGACCCCTTAGGCCTTTCTAAAATTCATAATGATAGGTTGATTAGTTTAGGAGTGAATCCTATACATACAAATATAAACATATGCACATACCTAGCTTTACATAAATTGAGATTCATAAATGATTTAAAATACTCTAAGTGTGTTTGTATATGGAAAGCTCTCCATATCTTCTGCTTCAGACAATAGATGGTAAAAATCTATGGAAAAAAAAAGAATTAAAAAAATACAGATAATACAGCTTCTCCTTAGTTTCAATGATTAATGATTTCTGTTAGACTTTTTTAAGAGGAGGAGAGGAAAAGAGAAGAAAAATTGCCCTCAATAATTAAGGGTCTGTTGTTGGCAGAGAATGGGAAATTATGACCTTTATTTTATTGATCATTCACAGATCGATATAACACTTAGCATTTTTTTTTAACTTCAATTTTTTTTTATATGAGTTTGCGTGTCTGGTAGAAGTGAAAGGTTTTTCTAATTTGTAAAAAAAAAAAAAAACGTTCAAGATTGAAAGGAAAAAAAACCTTTTAGGGCCAGATTTTTATTTAATTTATACAGAGCAAATCTTAGTAAATTTGAAGCTGATTAAGAGTTATGAGAAAATCTCAATTTATTTTTTTTCATGACACAAAATATGCAAAATATTACTTTCAGTGCATGAATGGAAAAAAAAAAGCAAAGCCATAAGCACTAATACAGATGCATCCTGTTAAACAATTGAATGAAAGATTTAATTTAAGATAAATATAATCAACATATTATGAAAATCCATATCTAAATGAATAAATGCAAAAGTTTTTTTTCATTTATCACATCTATATTATCATCAGAACGGCTCACTGTTATTTAAATCAATATTACAATATAGTAATTTGAAAATACTGTATGTATAGTAAAAGGCAAAAATCCAAACACAGCCTTTCGTATGCCTAATTTGCATTATTATTTTTTTAACAGTTTATAATAAATTGTTTTGTGATATTCATTTGTAATTTTATTGTCCTATTTCCTATATATATGCAATAGTTCTGTCGATGTTAGCAGTAATTAAAATAAATTAAAAAAAAAAATTATTAAATTTGTATCAAAATTACCAAAATGTTAATATTGATCTATTCATATGAATAAATGTGAAAGTTTTAGTCTCGTGTTTGCAAGAAACTTATGAATGAAATGTTTATTATTTAAGTTTTATTTCAAGTAGCGAACTTTGAAAAGCAATAGTGAGCCAAGTGTGTGTGTGTGTATATATATATATATTATATATCAATGTTAGTTTGTGTGTTATAGAAATCGATATGTTAACACACTTAGAACATTCAAATAAGTTTCAATAAGGGTTACATTTTTCACAGAATCTTAGACCCCATTGAAATTTTCCTTCGATTCCATCTGGCATCACAAGGGGCAATTATCGGTTAGGTCCATAAAATAACTGAATATATATTGTAATGCAAAGAAACTAAATTAATTTATAAAAATGGATTTTCTTCGTTTCATAGAAAAAAAAATGAAGCAAAGAATATCTTAGTAAAAAATGTATTTAAAAAAAAGTTTAAGCATTAAAAATATTTTTTTTGTGTATTTTTAAGATTTAAAATAATTAAATCTATTTCGATTTGTTAAAGCCATTTGCCGTTTTACAGCTGCCTGTAAGAAATGTGTCTATAAATAGTTTTAAGAAAACACCACCATGCCTACAGTTTTTTTTATGTGACCTTGTATTGAAAATGTAATTTAAATTTTCTTTCAAGGCAAAAATTGTAAACATGACTATAATTGAAATTATTTCTGACCAGCTATATCTCTACACAGCTGGGTTACTACCGCTAGTAGTAATATATATCTTGATAAAATTAATTTCTTTCATTAAAGTGAGAGAAGATAGTGTCTGTCTGCCCTAATATAAACAAAAAAAATTCTTTTTAGTTTCCAAGATTTAATAAAAATAGCAATGGTGCATTATATAGTTAACAAAAAAGGGGTGAAAAAAAACAAAACAAATTTACAACAAATAACTTGTACTAAATGCAAGAAAATTTAATCTTCTGTCAACTTGCATAGCTTTTCAGTTTTTATACTTTTTGTAACTTAAGTTTTTTTTTCAGATTTTGTATTTTCCTAGAAGGCTTGTAAAAAAAAAGAAAAAAGATTCAAGATCACGTGAGGTCGAAATCTTCAGTATAGTGTAAAGTATTTTGAAATAAAGAAGAAATTAAAAACAGTTTCACCAAGTCAAAAATATACAGATAGGTAAAATTAAATTTTTGACAGTATTTATTAAATTATAAGAAAAAGAAAAAAAAAACGATCTTGCGTATCGCTAGACATTTTTTACCCAGCTCAGCTTACTGATTAGGCAAGGGAGTCAATTTAAAAAAATATTTTCTGAAAAACTAAAAATTTAACAAAAATGGCGACCGATAGATAAAATCGTTTCTTATTTTTAATTCAATAAATACTGGACGAATTTGTGTAATTTTTGGTGTACAGTCTTCTTTTCAGCTATCAGGGAAGTACATAACAAAGTTTATACATTTCTTTAGCTATTTTCTTTTTAAGAGAGACATAACGTATCGTAGCGAACTAAAGAAGCACTAGACTGATGAAAACAAATCTTCGAAAACAAAATGACCCCTTTTAATATTGAAATGCTATATATATATATAAAACGAAAGACCCTAATACGTCTATTTGAATGCCTAATTTGCATAACTATATACAAAACTATTGCATATTTATAGGAAAATAGGACAATAAAATTACAGATGAATTGCACCATACTTATGAGTTTTAAAAAAAATAGTCATGCAAATTAGGCATTCAAATAGCTGTCTTTGTATCTTTTGTCTGTACTATATATATAGTATTTAAAAATATTATATTGTGTTATTGAATTAAATAACAGTAACCTGTTTTAATTGGAATATAGGAGTGATAAATGAAAATAAAAAAACTTTCACATTTTTTCATTCAGATGTCTATGGTGAATGTCTACATCAATGCAATGTTTCAATTCTAGATTTCATCAGGTCATTAACTTGATTATTTGTGTAGTAAGCTTTTTGTAGCCTTAGCTCTATCATTTTATTTATTTTATCCCTATTTTAAATAGATACTGAATTTCCATCCAACAATTGTCTGTTGTTTAACTAATCATAAACAATGTGTTGTTTACAATATACAATAGGTATTATGTTTTGACAATAAATAATCCAAAATGGTTCAATATGCTATATACCAAAAATAACCTCTCACAAAATATTTGAATATATTTTAGATTTTGATATAGATATATACATCTCTCTCTCTCTATGTATATCTATAGATATGTATATCTATAGATATGTATATCTATAGATATCTATATCTATATATGTATATCTATTAATACATGTATTATATTAGTTTCTGTAGATGTTAATCCCTTGAAACTCCAGTGTTAATAGAAAGTGCTCAATAACATGCTGATTTTTTGTTCTTGTTTTTACTGGCGATAGTTTTATCAGTGCGTTTATTTGTTGCTACCCTTTTTTTAAGAATATGCAGAGAAGTGCATTCATTCACCCTTAATCGGACGTGCCATCAATTTTTGTATTTATAGATTTTTAAATTTATTTATAAATTAATTTTTGCGTGAAAAAAAAATTAAAAAAATTAATTAATATATATATATATATATATATATATATATATATATATATTTATATATATGTCTTATTGTGGCTTTATATATCATTGAGAGCAATGTTTGGCTCCCTGTGAAATAATATTTCTAACCACTCATCCAATTATTTCATTTGCCCTTGATAAAAAAAAAAAAAAATATTGTTAGCTTTAAATATATTATCAAAGCCAACGTCTAAATCACATTCTTACTTTTTATTTTTTTTTTCATTTCCTTGTTTGATATTCAACTTTAATATTTTTGGATCCACTCTTTAGTACTTTGTATTTTTCTGTGAAATTTAAATTTCCAATTAAATAGAATCATTTGTTTAATGCCTAAAATAATTTAATATCAGTTGGCTATATTTAAATGTAAATTATTAATTTAGCTTTTTATGTTTGTATAATATGAAGTCTGAACTAAAAAGCCCACTTGCTTAACTGCTACTTCGTCATGTTGATTAAGAATACAAGGACCGAATAGTTTAATCCTATCAGCGGCTACTTTTGTTGTAATTGCTTGTATGGATTTTGATTATTACATTTAGTAATTGTTTTTCTTTTGTAGTAGCTATAATGTACCTTCCTTTCTATTTTTTTTATTTGTTGTGTGGTTCAGTGGTTAGGCAGAGGACTGAGACATAAAAGATCTGAGGCTCGTTCACTTAAAACAAAGAACTCAAATTCGTTATAATCACGTTGCTATGAAAAAAAAGTGCCTTATTTTTTTTTTTTAAGTAGTCAGGGTACTCCTTGCTTATTTGTAACAACTGTCACTCTGGTCAGATTGAGCCAGGTTTCTCCTGATTAAGTATAATCGCAGCCTACTTTCGCCGATCCTGAGCTAGGTCACATGATATGGCTAGCCAATCCCAATTCCATAGACGAAAACCAACTACTTGCGGCTCTGATAGTGCTGCTTGGTCATCTCTGATTTTCACTGCCCATCAACACGTTTGTGCCACCCAGGTAAGAAAGATCTTGTGGATTTGTAATGATAAATGTTTGCACTTACCTGATTGAAAGCACCCACTGTGTCTGGCAGCTATTTGCCAGTGCTGTAAGGCTCATGACTGAGATAAAGATTATATGCTGATACATGATTTGCATATTAGGAGACCATTCTACTTAAAACGTAGAGTGCAGCAATGAGGAGCCTTGCGGTCAGAAGCAAACACTGAGTGACGGAGCAGAAACGTTGTTATTTGGAAGTGGAATTGTTAGAAGTTGGTTAAATGCAATTGTTTGGAGAAGAAATAAATAAATGATTGCAAACAAGATAGATGAGCTCTCCCTCTTGGCATTTAGCTGCATGACCGAACCATCGTAGATGGCGTTGGAGAAAGATGGGCGTCAAGAGTCGCGGATTCTGTCATTGACAGAGATCTTGTTGATGCTTTATCCACATAGCGGTAGTGTAGAATGCAGCGAAGGCAGTCGTTGTCAAAGACTTTGAGCATTTCATTTTTGTTTGAAGTTTTCAACAACTATATTCTACGCTGCCGCCATGTTCTCCAAGGATACTCCAATAATCATAAACTCTTAACATCTTTCAATAACAAACAAGTAATTTTATTTTAATCTTAAATTCTACTTAATACATTGTTGACTACAGAATTATTATTAAAGTTGTATCCCTTGGATTATGTCCACGTTATCTCACCTGAATCATACTAGCCACCGAAGAGAATCTGCTTACGTGTTCTAGAAATTAAGAATATAATTCTGCCCACATGGGATATTTAGAATGAAGCTATCTCTTTCTGACTCCAACTCTCAAGCCATCGAATGTGCTCCGATCTGCTGGTCATCACTGCGTTGCTTTCACAAACCCTAGTCGCAGTTATCTCCGACTCCTTTTTGTGTAGCAGTCGCAAGCTCCCAGAACACACAGAATTCAAGTCACATTTATTTATACATTGTTCATGCATCTTTCTCAACATCACTCTGGTGACACTTGTTCTTTCTGTTTGTATTGGGACATTAATGTATTCGTTCACTTAGTAATTATGTCTGGTTTTCACACTTTATGTATCATGTTTCGTATATCTCTTTTCCGCGTGTCTTTAACAAACTGTCTATGAGAGAATAAATCTGTGTATATATGTATGTTCCCTCTTTCTTTAGACCCTGTGTGTGTTACTCACGGTAACATGACACACAAAATGGCGACTGCATATCCAGGAAAGTTACCCAAACAAGTGCCCACTAAAAATGTAAAACTAGCTAATTTAATATTCATTAGCTTTTCAGCATTATGGGTACCACTACCAATCACTATTTTGCATAAATGCTCACATGATTTGCAACACTCAACTTTGGCCCTTACTTTGGCTAGACGGAAGGTCAGAGAGGCCCGATCGGATCAATCGGCCAGTTACGTCTTGCCCTAGCACTTATTGTATCAGTTTCCCCGATCGTTAACAATATTGAAATTAATTAACTTCGTAGTTATCAATACCCACTCCAGTTTATAAATAAGTGCTAGAAGGCGGTGACAATGGTCAATCAACTTGAAAGATAAATGACCACAACATGGCTGTGTGCCCTGGACGTTTCGCTATAAGTGGGTAGAGAAATTAATGAAACACGGGTGCTTGTGATCACAATCGGGTTCAGTATACCATTCCTGTAGTCTTGTCAAGGCGATTGGGTTTCCCCCTTGGCAATTCCCATAGACTTTGAGTTGAAGTGGACTCTGTGGTGGGTAGGGAACAGGAGTGATGAATTAAAAAAAAAAAAAAAAAATTATTGCTCCTAACAGAACCACAAAAAGAATCCATAGGAATACAAGCTTCGAATGAGAAGACGAAAACGACCAAAGTAGATTCCCAAGATTTATTGTACTGGAAGCATTAGAAGAACCAAATCTTGCTACATTATCTCCCTTCGTCATTGAGAAAATAATTTCGGTTAACACGATGCCTAAGGTTGTTAAAAAAATTGGCCAATGGAAACATACTGGTCGAAGTTAAGAAAAAATAGACATGCAGATTTTTTGCTGAAAATGAAAATTTTTCACAATAAAAAAAAAAATAACATCATACCCGCATCAATACTTAAAAATTTCAAAAGGAGTAATAAGGAGCCAAGTGCTCTCCTTGTGTACTATTGAAAAAATAAAAGAATTAAAATCCCAAGGAGTAATCGAGGTGAAGCGAATCTCTATAAAAAGAGAAAACAAGATAATCCAAACGCATACGTGATGACATTTGATATGCCGACAATTCCACCAAAAATGAAGATAGGATATACAATCGGAAAGGTTGAACACTATATCCATAATCCTCTTCGGTGTTACAAATGCCAGAAATATAGACATCATGAAAGCAAATGTAACTGAAGAAACGCATGTGGAAAGTGTGGGGAAAAAGACCCTGGATATACCAACAGTTAAATACACTAGAAATATTTCCTTCCAAGAAAGAAGCAAGAAGGGTGGTTGAAACCACTAGTAGAGAAGACATATTCTCAAACTGTGTCTCTGGTGGCGAATAATGAGGAGGACAGTAAATACAAAAAAATAATGCAAAGGTTGCTTCAGCTTGGACTGGGAGACTGGCCAGCATTCCAAAAAACAATTAGAACAGAATACGAGGCAAAATAAAAGGCAAAAGTTAGAAAGCAAGAGGTGGAACCAAGAGAGGAAAGGATGATCATTGTGCTTCCTATTCAACCGGTTGCCCCCACCCAAGATGCACCACCACAGTCAAAAACAAGTGAAATGAATAATGCAAATGAATCTACTAGGAAAAAGGTAGTGATCCGAAAAGATCCAAATAAAAAATCTCCAACTAAAAAAAAATCTCCAAGTAAAAAATCTCCATGCAAAGAGCCTCCAGGTAAAAATCCTGAACTTGAGGGAAAAGAGAAATCACCTCAGAAACCAAAACCAAAAATCAGAGTGAACTTGACACAACACCGATTTGAGACACTGGACATGATGGAAACAGAAAATGAAAATTCTGAAAAAAAGAAAGAAACAAAAAACACCCCTAATCAAAATATAAACCATGGGACAAAAAATAATTCTCCTGGTGCTATCAGATCAGGTTGTCTGAAGATACCGGTTTCCTGACCAAAAATGCACCAAACATTAATGTTATTGTTTTTTTCCTTTTGCAAAACTCAATCATGTTCTGCAAAGCCAAAAACAAAAACATTTTTCCTCTACAAAACAGCTAAACCAAACACCATGAATTAATATTTAAACATATAAAGAACCTGAAGCATAAAAACTTTTACCAAAATAACTAGATTTGGCATTAAATAATCCGAAAAGGGCTGATATGCCGTAAAACAAAACAACCAAACCAACCTTAAACACCATTGCAACAATAACAATCCTATCAATTTATAATAAGTACAATTTTGAATTACAATAAAATAAAACTTGTTATTGAAATGCACTGAGATGCTGAAAGTTTTTGACTTCCATTAATTGCTATATTTGTGTTACTATAACAACCCAAACACTTATTGGCATTAATCGTTAACAACACGCATTATTGATTTCTTTAAAAACAAGCCCTTTCATCATGGATTTATTCGGTTATGCACAGAAATATAGTCATATACAAATTATACATGACTGGAAATAATCTTTTAACATGGTTGCAGGAGTCTAAGACAAACAATTTACAAGTGGAAATATAGAAGACAAGCAAAAAAAAAATACAAAACTATTTACCAACTAGCGGCTATTAATCAGCTCTAAGCATTCTATTTAAATATATAGTTTACATTACATATCTTTAATGTAAATCTATTGTAATTTTAAAACCTAATAGTTTTCATTTACATTACCTACCTTGAAAATTAATCAACTTAATATTTTAAGAAAGGTTTTGGTAATTTGTCCTTTTTTTTAGTTACTGTTAATATCAACAAAACTTGCATATATATATATATATATATATATATATATATATATATATATATATATATAGGAAATAGGACAATACAAATGAATAACAATAAATATCAACTTCCCTCTCTTTCTCATAATGTCTCTGTTCCCTATAGAAAGAAAGGTTACATCATCTACATAAAAGCTAAGTGTATTTATGTAAAATTTTCTGGGGAAGACAATGGAAGTGGTCTAAAATCTCTGTGCCCCTCAATGTGCCAAATGTTTAAGTGCCCCCCTCTAAGGGAGCTATGGGTCAGAAATCTCTTAAAACCTCAAATATGTATATCCGATTTTAATGAAATTTAAACCATATATATAAGATAACTAATTCAAAGTTTTCTGAAATTTCAGTTTCTTCTGACTATATTAGGGGGTGAAATGGGGAGGGGCAGTAAAAAAAGTAATATGGTGTTATGAGCATAGTGCAAAAGGACATAGTGTTGTTCTTATTAAATCCCGAGCAACATCGGGTATTCCTGCTAGTATATTATAAACTGTTTCAAAAATGTTATGCAAATTAGGCATACAAACAGCTGTGTTGGACCTTTGCTCTCTACTATATATGCAGTATTGCAAAATACTGTTATATCATTGATTTAAATAACGGTGAGCCGTTTTGATGGTATTATAGGTATGATAAATGAAAACTTTTGCATTTATTTATTTAGAAGATATTCTAAAAGAGTACAAGGGTTTAGAAATGAGTTTGGTCAATTACCAGGAACAATACGTTTATTAACAGACTTGAATATCAGAATTCATCTTTTTTTTCCCCTCACAGAGTGCCAATAGCTATTGAACTCGAATTAAGTTGAACTACAGAAAATGGTGTAATTGAATCTGAGCACGTTAGCACTAGTTGTCAAAAAAAGAATGGTGAATTTAGAGTCTGCATAGATACCAGATCGTTGAATTAAGTTCTGAAAATAGAATATTTTCTGTTACTAGTGCTGGATAATCTACTGTATGACTTAACGATGCAAAAGATTTTTTTTTTTTTTTTTCGCTTTAAACTTATGTGGTGAATTTTAACATGTTTGACACTTGATGCCCTCAATTTTTATTTAAAAAAAAAAAAAAAAAAAAAAAAAAAATGGTGCTTATGCAGTTTCACAATGTAATTAAACTATTTAAAGAAATATATAAACTTTATGTATTTACGTGTTTGTTGAAAAAAAGATTGTACAGAAAAAATTATGCAAATTCATCCAGTATTTATTAAATTATAAGAAAAAAAACGAAAAAAAAACGATCTTATGTATCGCTAGACATTTTAGCTTACTAATTAGACAAGAGAGATAACTTTTAGAAATAATCAAAATATAAGCAAAATGGCGACATATAGATAAACTCGTTTTTTATTTTTAATTTCATAAATACTGGCTGAATTTACATAATTTTTGGTGTACAGTCTTCTTTTCAGCTACCATGTAAGTACATAACAAAGTTTATACATTTCTTTAGCTATTTAAAAAAAAATTTTTTTTTAGAGAGGTATAACATGTCATTGTGAAACTGCAGAAGCACCAAAAAATTCTAGAGGCAACTGTTTTTTTTTTCAAAATATTTAAAAAAAGAAAAAGGATTTTGACAGTTATATTTACTTATTACAGTTTCTTTTCTAAAAAATTGAAAGCCAAAATGACTTTATTCGACAGTTTAAATGCTTTCAAATTTCGAAGGGTAATGAAATAATTTTTTTTTTTTTTTCAACTATTAACAAAAGATTAACATGGTTGACTTGTTTTACGAAGAAGCAAAATATATGGTAGATTTAATTTTGTAATTGTTTTTTAATTTTAAATGAGATTTTAAAAGTTAATTTAGGTACTTTACACTACTGCATTTTTAATTAATTTTTTTTTCACTATTGATTATTTATTGAATAATTGATCAATAGTGAATACAACTAAAACTATTTGTGTGAGTAATATCCACATTTCATAGTTGTTTTCTATATACACTTTTTAAGTTCAAAACATTTATTTTTTAATTTTTTTACTTTCAAGAAACAAAGAAAATGTAAATTCAGCATTCAGTCCTTCTGACCTCTGAAAGGAAGGGGTTAACCGGACACTGTATTTGACGTCATTCAAAGTGACATGTCTTTCTAAACATATTTTCTATTTAACAAGAAAATGCAAACAATTCTTATAAAAATACCTGTAAATTTTCTAACTTGAAAAATTAAAAACACAAAACTGACTCCTCTTTCATAATATCCTGTGTTGATATGGAAATTGAATTTATCAACAATTTATTACCTTTTTTGTGAGGATTGAATGTACAAAAAATGATTTTTTTACTTAAAATGTCTTGTTTCTTCATGAATGTATGAAACGAAAACCTTTTCTGCTTTTAATTTTTAGAGTTAGAAAAGTAAAAAAAATGCTATTGGTCCTAAGTAACTTAATTTATTTTGTCATCTGTTCATTTACTCTTATATAACTATCTAATTTATCTTATTTTTTTTAATTCTAGGACTACCATTGTTGTTGAAGCAGCTATATAATGCCAACTCATATTTGTTGTTTTTTCTGGGTATGTTATGCATTTCAAACCCTTGCAGGGACACGGCTGCTTTACGATATTGGTCTGTCTACCAATATTATTTCTATCTTATCTTGATGGGTTTCTTATTAAAATAAGCGATCACAATTTTTCTTGCTCTTTTCTTCCAATATATTTATTTTGGGGTTTTACTGTTTATGCCCATTGGCCTGTCGGCTGCTGCTGATTCTTTAATGCTCGTTGGCATTCCCGGGTAATCTCTGCCCATCAGTCCAAGCAACCTCTGAAAATGTCCTCTTAAGTCTAAAGAGAGAAAATGTTTACTTTTTGATAAATAAATTTAATTTTTAAAATAGTAAATGTTTACCTTTTTCTGAGATACAAGCTAGAAGAAAAAAACGATGTGAACAGAATCCCAATCAAAAGTAAATATATCAACAAATTATTTAATTTAAAAAAAAATCTAATAGAAAAAACAAAACTCAGAAAAACGGGCTTAAATATTTTGACAAATATCTTTTTAGGTCCATTTTATTTTGACTAAATCCGTTTTATTGTTTATTTCAAGTAATGCCGCAAGAAATATTTAAGATACTTGTATAAGACTGGCCATCAAACAGAAAACAAAATGACAACAAAAAAGTAAAAAGGTCAAACGAATGTAGCGATTATTTATGCTGATGGGTAGATACTGTCCGAATGCTGACGGGCATTAAAGAATCGGCAACAGCTGACGGGTTGACAGGCATAAACAGTAAAACCGTTTGTATTTATTTTTTTACATTTGTTTTACTAATGAGTCATCACTTATCAAGACTAAAAGACACCAGAGGATAAGGGTTAATGAGATGGTTAGATTGACAGGTGAATGATGATGAATATTATGAGAGGATTGAAAATAATGAATGGAATGAATAAAATTTTGACAAGAGTTTTACATTGAATTTGATGACCATTTTGTAGCCCTCAGTGAAGCAATTTTGTGGCAATGTGATGGCAAGTTCTTGGAAAGAAACTGTGTTCATGGCAATTCCGTTCGATGTTAGACACAGAAAGAAAAGTTCTTTGCAGTTGTGGTAGAAAGAAGAGTTCTTGTTGTGAATATCTTACAAGGCTGAACCAGAGATTGAACTCAGTCGAGCCCTTTCCATGGAAATAACTATTGAGTAGAAAGATGAGCAACGTCCCTTTTTGTGAGAAAGGCGCTGTAGAGAATAGAAGAGATAATCCCCAACTAGATTGTGAAGTTGGTTTTGTCAGGGCGAAAAAGAATGCAAGAATGCTCTGAGTGGCACCTCTCCAGATGTGGCAGCAGTACTCCATCTTAGAATGTATTTGACTCTTATATAGGTAAAGGATTGCATCGTTTCTTTTTGGACTATTGTCCACATCAACATAATTTTTCTATTTCTATGTTTCAGCCACTATGCTACTCCGACCTTCTTCAAATGTGTGTCACATTGGCCGAAATGTAGAGAAACATGAAGGTTGATAAGGATAATACTCTGAAGGCAAACAATATCAATGATAAATTCTGACAAAAATTAGTCTTTTCTTTGTTGGGTATTTTAAGTAGAATTTGTTAGATTTGCAAAATTAGAGAAAAGAAAAAATAATGAACCACTTTGACTGCTAAAAAAAACTGCAAAGTAAAAAAAAAACAACAAAAAACATTTTGAATAATTTAATATTTTCAGATAATTTTTATCAGTTAAACTTTGATAGTATTTGAAATAAGTTAATCTAGAACAAAATAAAATTATTTTTCATATTTTAAAACCAAAGGTAATAATTTTTTTAAATATTTCAGTTGGCTAATAATTTAACTACTAGTGTGATGTTATGTGATCTTTATTAAAAAAAAAAAAAAAAAAAAAAAAAAAAAATCTTACGCTACCATTAAAACAGATGTATTCACAAGAGGAATAATTTAACAAAAAAAACAAACAACAAAGACTTGTCTAAAATTATTATTTTTTTTTGTGGTAATTCAATTAAATTCAATAATTTTTGTTTACATTTTCATCTTTAGAGAAACTGTTAAAATACATAGTTTTGAATTTCTAATTAAAGGTTATACCTCAAGTGTATCTGTTTCCATTAAAAAACTTATGTCATGCACAATAAATTTTAGATCCATCCAAGTACTGTAAAATGGTACATAAATGAACTTTCTTTGTGCAAAAACATAAATTAAAATTTTTTTTCACTATCATCAAACATTCATATTTTGTCGAAGGGCAATAACTCTTTGATTTTGAAAGGTAACACTAGTTTTGTAGCAGTCATAAATAATGACTTATTTTCTCTCTTGGAGAACAGTTTCTGTTGGGCGATTTGATCACACACTGACCAATCAGCTTTCAAGACACATTTATTTCATCAGTCCCAAGAAGGACTACTCAAGCCCTTATTTTCAGGAGCTTATGTATCCTAATTGTATCCATGCAATTATGTAGCCAATATTTTAGTACTTTTAGTTTTGGAAAGGTATTTCTTACCAAGAACTTTGCATCTGTAGGGGACACGTTGTCACAAGATTGCTTCCTTGAGAGCTACAATATGATCATTTTCAAACAGTTTGTATTAAACTGTCCTCATAATTGGTCAGATTTTATTAATTCTATTCATTATTTTCAATCCTCTCATTTAACTGTGAATCTATTCATTTTATTAACCTTATCCTCAAGTGGTTTTTAGCCTTGATAAGTGCTAACATTACTCCAGAAAAGGATTAAAAATATATATATATATATATTTATGATCTGCAGAATCTACATGTGAGATTTAAAATGATCGCCTGATTGAATTTACTTACATGCTTATATTTCATGAAGATGTAACGTTATAGAGTAATTGTTTAATGTTAAATTCCTTTCCTTTGATGTAATAGCTAGCTAGTCTTTCTCTACTCTATCGTTATTTTCATAGTAGGTGCTTGAATGAGCTCCAATCTCTTGTTCATCCCCCCTAAATCATTCACAGCAAAAACTCTTCTAGCTATAATCACTGTAAATGACCTTCCTTTCTTTTCTTCCTCTCTGTAATTAAAACTAAACGAACTTCCATGAACAAAGTTTCTTTCCAAGAACTACCCCCGTGTGAAACCCAATACCACAGGGCCGTTTCCCAGCTTACCACAACATGGCTGTTTTCAAGTCCAATGTTAACAAATTCTTGTCAAGCTATTTTCTAAAATAATCAAACTTTCCAGTTTCACCCATCCTCTCCAATCCTCTTGAGGTGTTGTCTCATCGTCCACCTGACAAACTTGTTAACCCTTATCCTCGAGTGGCCTTGGACCTTGATAAACGGTGATTTGTTAGTACAAACAAACAAAAAAGTGCAAAGAGGTCAGACACTTAATATTTAAAACAAAACAACAACATAATACATTACTCAAATCCCTGGCCTAACTAATAAAAAAAACAAAAACTTTTAGGCAAAATTCGAGTTTATTCATCAACATAGTCTCCTTCTAGGGTGAGACACTGATTCCAATGCTTCTCTAACAATTTGATGCCTGTTTTTTGTAGAATGATTTATCTTTGGCCTCAAAATACACCTCAGTTTTAGAGCCAAATCTTTTTCCCTGAAGCATTCTTTTGAGGTCTACAACCAGTAGTCGCTGGGGGATTGATCTGGAGAATAGGGTGGGAACAGAAGCAATTCGAAGTGCATTCATGTAGTTTTGCCATTGTTTCGATCGACTTGTGACACGATGCATTGTCTTGGTGAAAGAGCACTTTTTTCTTCACGTGTGGCCGTTGTTTGGCGATTTCTTCTTTCAGGCGCACTAATAATGCTGTATAATATTCGCTATTGATGGTTCTTTTTTTCTCAAGATAATCGATTACCAAATACCTTGCACGTCCCAAAATACGGAGACCAAAATCTTACTATCTGATGTTTGCATCTTTGGTTTCTGTCAACTCGGCTGACTACTGATTTGATTCCAGAGTGGAATGGTGAATCCATGTTTCATCCCTAATCATATTTTGACGCAAAAACTTTTTGTTGTTTTCACAATTGCAAGCAATCCTCTGAATTTTCAGCATGTTGTTTTTGATTGACTGTGAATAAATGCGGCAGCCACTTTGAACACAGCTTTCTCGTTGACAAATGTTCATACAAAATGGTGAATACACTGCCTTCCAACATCTTCAACTCCTCACACAACTTCAATTTATGATAGGCCAAAACGAGTTTGTGGATTTTTTTTTTGTTTTCTGGGACAACTGCCGAATTTGGGCAACCTGAACGTTCAGCAACATTTGTCTCTATAAAACCGTGTTTAAAGTCAGCATAGTCTGAATAACACTTATCAAGCCATAACTTTACTTGAACAGTATTTTTCACATCAGAAAGCAATGCTTTATCAACACATGAAATTCAGATATTTTCATTGTTTTGAAAATTTGGAACAGTAAAAAAAAAAAAGAAAAAAGTAGTCTACCATAGTTGAGGGCGACCCGAAGACTTCTTTCTCATCACTCCTTTCCACTTACCCTTGATCCTCATCTTATAATGCTGAGTGTTTAGCAAGTGGACATCAAGCATCATTTTTAAAGTCTTTTGTATGACCTTACCAAGGATTGAACTCTGGTCTCCCAGCAAACACTCTTACCATTATGCCAAATAGGCAACGATAAATCTTAACTGTAATTTGTAAACTAATAATCCAATTAGGCTCAAATTTTGACACATGCCACTTGAAGGTTAGTACTTCATAAAAATCATAACTTTTAAAAAATTAGTGGCTCTATGTATGTCAGGCCCGGGCTTTATTGAGTGATGTGTTAATGCTACCGCACAACTTGAAAATAAAGCTTAATTATGGGATTAGAAAAATTTTGTGAAATCTTAAAATAATAGAAATTTACTTAAATTTTGAAAATGTTTACAATTTTTTATCATTTGCGTTAGGGTTGTGAAAAGTATTGATACTTCAATATTTTTCTGTTATCACATCTCATAAAACAAAATTATCTATACTGAAACCATATTTATCTTTAAAAATAAATAAAAAAAACTATCTTCATTTTGCATGGCTTAATATTTTACTGTTAAAATGTTCTTCCTCTTTCTGTCTCTCTTTTTCTCCTTTTGTTTTTTCATTGTGTTTAGTATTTGTCTTCCGGATTACCCACTCACTCCATTACTACTCATTCTGTTACCCACTCACTCCAGCATTTTTTATCACTCCCCGCCCTCTTCTATTCAGAATTTTGACCTAGCACTGTTCACTTTACTATACTTCACTTCTCCACCACACGCAAGCACTTACTCTGCTCTCTTTCTATTTCTTATTGTTCTTTCTGTTGAGGATGGCATGCAACCTATGGGGCCATTTACCAGTAGTGTTATTATATAGGACTCTTTTTCTGTCATATCAAGTCTTGTTTTTTTATAGTGGCATTATGACAACCCAAATTTGCATCTAGTCTAAATTTCATTAAAATTAGAAATAAAAACTCTGAGTTATGGGTTTAGTAATCTTTACATAACATGCATATAACTCTCTCTATCTCTCTATCTCTCTCTCTATCTCTCTCTCTATCTCTATATCTCTATCTCTCTCTCTCTCTCTCTATCTCTCTCTCTCTCTCTATCTCTCTCTCTCTCTCTATCTCTCTCTCTCTCTCTCTATCTCTCTCTCTCTATCTCTATCTCTATATCTCTATCTCTATATCTCTATCTCTATCTCTCTATCTCTCTATATCTCTATATCTCTATATCTCTCTATCTCTATATCTCTATCTCTATATCTATATCTCTCTCTATCTCTATATCTCTCTCTATCTCCTTCTCTCTATCTCCTTCTCTCTATCTCCTTCTCTCTATCTCCTTCTCTCTATCTCCTTCTCTCTATCTCCTTCTCTCTATCTCCTTCTCTCTATCTCCTTCTCTCTATCTCCTTCTCTCTATCTCCTTCTCTCTATCTCCTTCTCTCTATCTCCTTCTCTCTATCTCCTTCTCTCTATCTCTCTCTCTCTATCTCTCTCTCTCTCTTATACAAACTAGAAGGTCTACTCTCTTTCTCTGTTTCCACTTCCCTCTCGCCACCCCTCTTTCTTCTCGGCCCAGGTCATTCTTCTCTCTGAACACGCACACACAGACAACTCCCCCTTATATAGATTCCTCGAGGACTGAGACAGCGTAAGAAAATAACTCATTGAAAAAGCAAATCAGTTACTTCCCTTGAGTTAGTGGCTGGAAAACAGACCCCCACCTGGCGAAATCTGTGCCAGTTTAGGGTCAAAGAATGACTAATTTCTTTCTAAATTTTAGATATTATTCACCTGGGGCAACACTGATCAAGAATATACCAACTTTGTGGGTGTTTGTTTTGTAGTTTTTGACTTTTAGCTGGACATACAGGCAACTTGCTTTGGCTTACATAACTATAGCTATGTTTCAACGATTATGATTACGCTTCCTCAGAGCCAAAAATAATTATGAGAATATAAATTCAGATAATGGATAATAAAAAAAACCCAGATATCAGATAAAAATAAAATAAAGGGGGAAGAGGAAAGAAGAAAAGCAATGAAGTTGAAGCCATAATGACATGTTGCATAGTTATTGCCCCCCCCCCCCCCTCTGCTGTAGAAGTAATCCAGATTGCATTCAAAGGCAGAACCGTTTACATTTGTGAGCATGTTTTGTGTTTGTTTTTGTCTCTGATATCTGACTTGTTTTTTCTTATCCGTTATCCGAATCTATATTCTCATAATTATTTTGGCTCTGAGGAAGCATAATCACTGAAACGTCAATGTTTGTTTTGTTGTTTATATGTTATAGAAATCGATATATTAACAGTTAGAACATTCATTTTTGATAAGGGTTAAAATTTTCACAGAATCTAAAAACACCATTAACATTTTCTTTCAATTCCATCTGGGGTCACTAGAGGCAATTATCAGTTAGGTTCATAAAATAACTGAAATAGATTAGAACATAAAGAAACGAAATTCATTTTTTTAAAATAGATTTTCTTAGTTTCATTTTATTTTTGTTTTATGAAAAAATCTCTGAAGAATGTATTTAAAAAAGCTTTAGACATTTAAATATTTTTATTGGTATTTTTAAGATTTAAAATAAAATAAAAATGAATTTTAGATTCATTAAAAGCCATTTATCTATTTTACAACTGCCTGTAAGAAACACAGCATCAACAAATATATATATATTATATATAATATATTTTAAAGAAAACACCACACTGCTAACAGTTTTTTTATTACTTGACCTCATATTGCAAATGTTATTTTTAATTTTTCTTTCAAGGCAAAAATTGTAAACATGATTATATTTGAAATTATTTCCGACCAGCAATATATCTCTACATGGGCAACGCCGGGTGAATATTGTTATGCGTCAGCGATCGTTAGGACTACAAATGCTTTTCCGAAGTTATAATAATTTTAAAAAAAAAGAAGTACACTGGAGGACAATCTACAGTAGAATAAAAGAGTTCAAAATGTAGGAAAGTTATCTCTATAGGAGAAAAATGGAAAAATGTATAAAAAAAAGTCACTGAACAAAGTAAATAAGAGTCTGATAAGTATAGGGCAAGGATGGGTTGAGTTCTTCATAGCAGGACCATCGCTACACAATCTTCCTCCGAGATCTAAAACCAGGTTAGAGTTGATAACCACAGGTAGCAGGAAATGAATTAGAGTATTGACTCCAGTTTGTTGGGTCAAAATGTCAATGGGTTTCTTCTGTTGGTGATTTCTGAAATCATTTCGATATTTCAAATTTGGCTTTTCATTCACAATGGAAAAGAGTCAGAGTATTAAAATTGTCCATTTCGGCTTTTCTATCGACTTGAAAATGTCTCTTTTGAGGCGTTTTTACCCAATCTTCTGTGTACGATAATAAAGGCCTTTTCCCCTTCTTCATAGA
Organism: Sepiola atlantica; assembly: GCA_963556195.1. Lineage (NCBI taxonomy): Eukaryota > Metazoa > Mollusca > Cephalopoda > Sepiida > Sepiolidae > Sepiola > Sepiola atlantica. Next base: position 165,126,173 of record OY744521.1, on the reverse strand, counting down.
TGTCGACAGAGTAACGGCTGTCAAGAATGGTCTGTATCCCTGAATTGGTTGTTGTAATCTGCAGTGAAGCCCAGATAAACTTGTCTGTAGTGTATTTGTGGATTTGTTTTCTTAAAGGATGAAAAAAGCAACAAAAAATAATAAATCTAATTTAGTTTCAGCGATGATCGATATACACCTGCTATCATTTAAGAGATCATTGCAGACATTGATATAATTTTGATCTTTTGGGTGTTCCATACTTGTGACTTTGTTACATAATTAACCTCTTTCCTTTCACCTTTTTCTTTTAAGTACCTGTCCAAAACAAGGCAGTTTTATTTTATTTGCTTAATATATTGCTTTTATATTTGATTAAGTGAATTTGAGAATATTTTTTCAAAAATTTATCAATATTTTGGAAGTTATATGGATTTGAAATTTATCCTGTTATTATTATCTCTAATATTCTTGCTATAAGCATCACACACGCATTTATTAAATAAAAAAATATTTGTGTGTATGCATATATATAGAATCGAAGAGTAAAATTAAAATCTAAGTTTATTTAATTTTTAATTATGATAAACACCGTTTCAATTACACTTCTCACAACAGTAGTTTTGTAAAGTGAAATTTTACTTTCAAATGAAATAATTTACATTCATTAGGGGGAAAAGTTATCTTTTTCTCGGTATCTGTTTCAATTTGAAATTTTGAACACAATACAAAAGTAATCTAGTGAAAGATATTCTTTTATATTTTGAAAATAGTAACTAAAACCCACTACAATTGCTAAAACAAAACTAATGATTTGTATTTAGAAATAAACAAGAAAAAACAGAGCGAGACTTATCAAACTGCACAAAGAACTAAAAGTTCTAGACACTCATAGAACTCCTAGAAAATTATCAGTGAATGCAGCATCTCTGGCTCGTAAATTTAATTTCAATGAAAAAATGTTCAGAATGACTATCCCGTGAATACTCTGGATAATCAGGGAAGAGGTTATACTGAGTTTAATGAATAGGAATATTCAGGCCATTGTGAAATGTGTTGAAAACTACATTTTCGTTTTTCATCATTATTGAATTCAGGAGGGACAGGTGTAAAAAATATGTAATTTATGATGCATATACAATTTTTAAAAACATTTTTAATGAGTAATTCAAGGTCTCATACTTGAAGGTAAGTGTTGCTACTGTGTTCTGATATCAACACTTTAAATACAAGTCTATTCATCCATATATAAATGAGGTAACACACTACTCTGAAATCGATCTATCATGGTCGGACAATCCCAGGTTGGCACAAATAATAACAAACAAAAAATGTCTGTTCTATTTGCAGATTGCTAACCGACCTGTGGCTTGCCAGACCGCTACTATCACATCACATTACACTACATAACTAGATCCTCTTCGGGATTTAACTATCAAGTAAAATACTCGAAATGACAAACAAATGGAATCTTTTTCAATAATTTATTATTATACAAAAGTTGAGTGAATCAACATTTGTTTTCTAAAGGATTTTTTCCTTATAGACTTTAATGACACAAAATTCATGCTCAAATATTCCATAGTTCTGGGATTGGATTATGTTTGAAAAGAAAATTTATTCAAATTCTTTTAATCAGCCATAATAATTTGTAATTAACTGAACAAATCGCCATCTTTCACTTATCTATGTGTTGTTCTCGACCTTTGTTGATTCGGGCGCTCTAATATTTTTTTAATGTTTGAGCATTTAGGAAAAGAATAATTTTTTATTTTTTGTTCAGTATTGCTCCTTAATTGCTTTTTTTCCATCTAATTTACATGTGTTCGTACACACCATAAACATGTAAATTATAAATCATAATATAATAAATCTCTTAAATTTTATATTATCTATGAAAGTAAAGAAACTTATTGTTTTAGTTATGCAAGAAGAATATCTTAACATATATACTATGTAAAAAAAAAAAAAAAATCTAGCTCCTTACATCAAGTGGCTGCATGCCTTGTCTGGAGCGATTTCCATTAAAAAAAAAGTAGGATACAATAACAAATTTATTTCAGTTTGTTGTAGATGAACATAAAAGGAGTTTAAGAAACTTGTAATACATAAATGGTACATAAAGAATTTCATTCTGAAATTACCCCAAATAGCCTATACATTTATTAAAGGTTAATTTTTTTTTTTAACGTTTTTGTTTATTTTACTTGTCAGTATTTTTGAATATATGTATTCTTACTCTTGTATCAACCTTGTCTGAAAGTCAAAAACGGTAAATTGAACGAGTTGTAATGATTCAAAGGATACATAAATCTTTTTGGGACACCCTGTATATATATATATCATGGACTCTCCTGTCGATTTCGACGTATGAGGTCTTGACAACTTAAAATTTATTTAGTTTTCGATGGATGTAGCATGCTTACATTTACTCAATCGTAAATGGCATTTGAGTCCTGTGAGAGATTTGCAAACCAGCCCACAATGGATGCAAGGAAGATCTTGAGAAAAATCGGCTGGGATACTTGAAGATGTTTTGTTCTTTTTCATCTTTCGCGCTGTTGATCAATGGCAGTTACAGAGAACCGCCTGATGCCCCTCTGGCAGTCAGATCGCCATTCCTTCCATCGAGAAGCAAGCTGTTCAAAATCACGATAAGCAATATTGGTAGATGTCAAATTCATCTTCAACTTGTCCTTAAAGCGAAGCAGCGGTCGACCCACATTTCGCCTTCCACTGTTGAGCTCGCCATACATCAGTTGCTTTAGTATTCTATCATCTTCCATACGTAAAACATGTCCTGCCCAACGCAGTTGTGATCGCATCAAAAAGCTTTCAATTCTGCCAATACCGCAGCATGTAAATAGGTCCGCATTAGACATCCGATTTCTTAGGGTGACGCCACGAATCGTTCTAAGGCAATTTTTGTGAAAGACATCAAGCTTCTGAATGTGACTGCGATAGACTGTCCATGATTCCGATCCATAAAGCAGTGATGTTAGCACAACTGCTCTATACACAAGTACTTTTGTTCTCAAACTTATTCCCCTGTCCTTCCATAACCGATGACGCAGTTTTCCAAAGGCAGTGGTTGCTTTCGCAATTCGGTTAGAGATTTCGTCATCAAGAGAGGCACTCCAATTTATTTTACTCCCAAGATAAGTGAAGTTTTTCACATATCTCAGATCTTTACCGTCTACTTGGATTGGAATATCTGGTAAACTGTGTACTGGTGACCGTTGCTTCACACCCTGAACTTGTTTAGGCGTGAGGCGAGGTTGGTGAATCACTTCTGTTTTTTTTATGCTGATTGTCAGACCAAAAGCCTTGCACAAGCAGTTGCGCTTCCTCCCGAGATGTTGCACAAAGTGCAGCGTCATCGGCAAACAAAAGATCCCTGATGACAGTTTGTCGAAGGGTCTTAGCTTTGAAACGTTGCTGGTTGAAGAGACCACCACTTGTTCTAAATTTAAACTCCACCCCAGTATCTATATCAGCGAAAGCATATTTCAGCATAACTGAAAAGAACAAAGCAAATAGCACAGGTGCCATTACGCAACCCTGTTTGGTACCATTTGTCACATTGAAAGGTTCTGAAGACTCTCCATTTGAAACAACCGATGCCTTCATTCCATCATGGAAAGACATGATTACATTCAGCATGTTGTCAGGTATTCCCAGCTTGTCCAACACTTTCCAGAGGGCTTCACGGTTTACTGTGTCAAAGGCCTTTGTAAGGTCAATGAAAACCATATACAACTACGCGTTCTTTTCCCGAACTTTCTCGGCAACCTGGCGGAGGGAAAAGATCATATCGACAGTACCCCGACCAGCACGGAAACCGCACTGAGATTCGGGATAGATATTATCAACAAGGTGTTTAATTATTCTGTTGAGAATAAGCCTTGCCAAGACCTTCCCTGCAATTGACAAAAGTGAGATGCCTCGATGGTTGTCACAGATGTTTCTATTGCCTTTATTCTTATACAAGTGTTGAATTAATGCATCTTTGAAATCCTGAGGGACATTTCCACTTTGCCAGATCTTCACAAAGAGACTGTGCAGCTTCTTCACTAGTTTCTGGCCACCATACTTAAACATCTCAGGAGGTAAGGTGTCTTTCCCTGACCTTTTGCCTGACGACATTTGCCTAATAGCAACAAAAACTTCATGTATTGCTGGAAGGAAGGAGAGTTCAGGAATCTCAGGTCGTTCAGTGATAGATGAAAGTATTTCTTCATCAGTTGTGGAAGTATTGTTTAGGACCGCTTCGAAGTGCTCCTTCCAGCGATTCAATATATCCGCTCTATCATTTATCAGTGTGCCATCATTTGCAGATACGGGAGAAACGCCAGATTCGTGCGGTCCAACAACTTTCTTAATACCTTCATAAAAGACTTTCAAGTCTTTTCTGTCAAATGCTTCTTTCATTAATTTAGCATGTGAGGTCCACCATGCCTCTTTCATCTGCCGTAATGCTTTCTGGACTTTACTTTTGCATTCCTTGTACAATTTCTTCTTTAGTGTTGAGTGTTTATCATCAATCCAGGTTTTATGAGTCTTATGCATTTCATTGATCAACTCCTGGGCGTCAGCATTCTGGTCATCGAACCAGTCCTGATGCCTACGGACAGGTAACCCCAAAACTTCCAATGCAGATGTGTGAATTACGTCCCGCAAGGATTTCCAGGAAGATTCGATATCATCGGTTATCTCAACAGAATCCAATGAGCGATCAAGACGGGCCGACAGTGCTACCCGCTGAACGGTATTCTTGAATGGTAGAATGTTTATTTGTTTAGGGACAGAGGAGCGTTTCGCTCGTCTGTGCTGTAAACGAAAAGATGTTTTACTTCGAAGCAAGGCATGATCTGAAAGATAGCAACTTGTATGGAACGAATGAGTGATACGAAAGTCCCCAAGGTCACGTCTCTTGGTGATGATGTAGTCAATCAAGTGCCAATCCCTAGAATGAGGGTGCATCCATGTATATATATAATTATATATATATAATTTTATTTTGCCTCATATTTTTAAAGACACATTATTAGTCAAAAGTAATAGTAAGAACAGATGAAATTGTCTGAAAAATTTAACAGATACTAATTTTTTTATCAACAGATACATCAATTAATGGATCATTTTCATAGTACTTAACACATGCATAAATGAACTGATTTTTAAATAAAAAAACAATGTATTTATACTAATAGTTCACCACTTAACAAGGCCAAAAGTCACTGAAGGTAAGGGTTAGTGAGATTTTTAGTTGGATGATGGAACAGTTCTATGGAAGGATTGAGAACTATGATTAATTCACAGGACGACTCGACAGATATTTGATGTTGGACTTGAAAACGACCATGTTGTAGTGTGTAAGGAAACATTCTCGCAGTAACGTGTTCCACAGGTGGGAAGTTTTTGGAAAGAAACTCTGTTCATGGACGTTCCGTTTGATTTTAGGTACACCGATGAAAGTTTTTTGCAGTGTCGGTAGCAAGACAAGTTCTTGCTGGGAAGGTTTTATGGGGGGGGGGGGGGGGGCAGAGCTCGAAGCTCAGTCAAGTAGGGAAAGACTAGCAATATCTGTTCTGTGAGAAAGGGGCTGCAGGGAAGAGAAGAGATTCTCCCATTAGATTGTGAAGTCGATTTTGTATTCTTTCAAGGCAATCAATTAAATATGTATTAAAATTTAATTTAAATGTATTTTAAAAAAAAAAAAAAAGTATATTTGTATGCATACAGTAATATGTAAATTATTGAATCAGTAACAAACTAATCCATTTACTACTAAAGTTCTGATGTTACCTTGCTTGCTTAGTCGCTGTGCACACTTCACTTGTACCTCAATATTTTAGATGGTGGGAAGAAGGGTGAATAATGGAAATAAAGGATGAATGATAATAGAAGTGGTGAGAGGAATGGAATGATGTAAATAATTGAGCCGATTGTGCCATCACAATGTATTCTGACTTTGCGAAATTCTTTTTACTTTGGTTAATGTTTTTTACAAGGATTACAACGTTAAAGTTAAGAAATTATATTTAATTATCTCTATTCATATAAAGGTAGGTATATGTTTATATATTTGTATTTACAGGATCCATTCCTAAACTAATTCACTGATCATTATGAATTTTGGAACACAGCTGCTCGGCGAAAGGGTGTGTGGTCTATATTTAGTTTTTTCATGCAAAGGGGGCAAAGAGAGGATGGAAGCCCTTCGTGAAAGCTCAGATACCTCTGATTTTTTTTTTTTTTTTTTTTTTTTTCTTAAATTTTAATAGTAGGTATTGGACATCAATTAATAAATATTTCTCAAATTTCAGTTTCTTTGTAGTATTTAAAGGGTTTTTAAGGAGCATAATGTGGGAACAAACTTCCATTTAAAATTTTTTGATTTGCATTAAATTTGATCTATAGTTATTAGATACCAAATAATCAAGATTCCCTGAATTTCAATTTCTTAAGACTCCTTAAGCCTCAGGTTTTAGGAATTTTCTAGAATCAAAATAATGTAATGGATTTTGATCAAAATTAGAATAAGGATTGTCGACATAAGATTTACTATCACTATAGTTTGATTTTTAATCTCTGTAAGGGGACATACAAGCGTTGGAAAAATGTTCTGTTCAGGGTGGTGGTGCAGGGGGGGAGGACTAATTTTACCTGTCCTGGGGCGGATGTTCTAGTTATAACAAATACTGACCCACAGTCACAGGTGGTTTAGTTTAAGCATAAAAAACAATGAAGACAAATACGGTTTATCACGAGAACACTAGTATTATTACAATTCCTGTGATTGTTTCACATAAAAGGATACCCCCTCCCTTTTTAATTTTATTTTTTAGCATAATAAAGTGTGAAAGTAAAGGAAAAAAATAAAAAAATAAAAAAAGTATGACCTAGACCTACTTTTAGACATAAGCCTTACAAAGCCGTAAAACTAATGTGTGTCCGGTTTGAAAGTTAAATGAAAAATTTGATTCAAACATATATATATATATATATATATATATATAATGTATATATATAATATTGATATTTATGAGCAGTAGTATTTATGTTCCTTGAAAAAACTTAATTTCCTTTGTTAAAGCGATGAAGAGAATAGTGTTTGCCTAATTTGTTTTAATTTTTTTTTTACAAAAGCTCTCTAAAAAATAATTTTGGATCTTTTTAAGAAGCTCCCGACCACTAGTGCTAAAGTTAGTCGACTGCTAAGAATAACCTCACTGCCAAGGGAGACAACTTTTCGGCTTGCTAAATTCATTACGCGTTAACCCTTTTCACACATGTTTGAGTGCACCTTTCCTTAAAGTTTTCTTTGCTCGTGAATTTTCTAAGACTAACAACCCTGGTCCACGACAAGAAGTCTGTAGTTTTTTTTTTTTTTTTGCAAAACCACGGAGTACTACATCAGCAGCGTCTCTGCAACAATGGCCATCAAATGGTTTTATCGAGCAATTGGTCCAGATGGCGATGTAATTCACGTCAATGTCGGACAGAAGTTACTCTCCGAAAGGAACATAGCTGGAGTGGTCAAAGGTGGAATTAGAAACAGTGGTTTTATTTATTTACTGCTGGATCAAAAAATTCTGTTGCGAGGAGCTGTCTATGTCTGCCCCAACGACCGTAGATTGGAAAAATTGTCTTCAGGAAGTTTGCACCTGCTGTTTGCTACAAACACCTGTTGTAGTGGGCGGTGAAGAGTTTCATGCCGAGATTATGAAACTCTCATCTCTCGTCAGAAGAATCACGCGGGCAGAGTACTACCTCAACAGTTGATTTTCTGCGGTATCTGTTGAGAAACCAAAGAGGTTTTCAGGTTGCCTGTAGCCGATAGAAGCGCTACAACGTTTCTGGAGGTCATTCGTACATGCATTGCTCTCAGATCTATAAATATTTCTGATATGTGGCTCGCCTATGCCAGCATCAGAAATATGATGGGTATGGCCTACACACACCAAACAGCTAACCACACAACAAATTTTGTTAATCCTGTCTCCGGAGTGTACACTCAGACAATTGAGTCGTGTTGGAACAGATATAAAATGCAAAATATGCTGTAATGTGGCACCAATCACACGCTTGTTGACAGCAACCTCTGCGAGTTCGTGTGGAGGCAACAATATCGGGGAACTGACCTATTCGCGCACATTCTAACTGATTTGACACAATTTTGTCTCCCTCAATAAAAAAAATTCCTTTTTTTTTTTTTTTTTTTTTTTTTTTTAAAAAACTTTAATTACAAAATAAACATAACATTCTTATTTTGTTAATTTAAGAAAAATTTAATTAGAAAAAAAATAAGATGCCTTAATAATAAAATCATATAATAAATTACACATTCTTATTCTGTTAATTTTTGAAGCAAAAGTGGCTGAAAAGTTGTCTCTCTTTTTAGTGGAGAGCTTCTTAAAAAGATCCATAATTTTCTTAAGTCTCTAAAATAGTTAGCCTGGTATAGCTTTTATAGGTGTTGTTTGTAGGATACATCTTCGACAATCGATCTGACAGTGGCTTTGTTGCTGTTGGACTAAGGTATGGTTCTGTTCAGTCCTAGGAGGTCCACCCTCTCAGGCTTTACCTTCTCTCTGAGAAGAGGTTAGTTTATTACTAATCACTGAAGCACTTCAGTAGTGCCCTAACTTTTCAAAACCTCACCTGACCATGTGTATAACCACCTGGAGAGGAAGTAAATAACTTAAGTCTCTAAGATGAATCTGAAATAGATTTGTCATCGCCGGCCAGTACCTGCTTGTTGCAGATCACGATGAACTTTCAAAATACTATTTAAAAAAAAAAGATTCTGTCCTAGATAGTTATATATGAAAATTAAACTTTATGCAAATACATACTTAACAGATGACTATGCAATCCCTACAGCTACTTACTTAGAAAACGGAGCTTTTAAACCTAACATAGTGATATGGGATGAGCGGGGGAAAGAGTAATAAGTCTAGTTGAAGTCAATGATGCTGACTTAAAAAGAGCTGAGAGAGAGAAGATAACTAAATACCAAGGTTTTATGTACGACATGAAAAGAAAGAAACTGGAATCTTAGGAAGATCTCCATTGCAGTAATCATAGGAGCAACCGGGATCATGGAAAAGAATTTCAAAAACTACCTGGCGAATATACCCAGTGAACCAAGTGCAAGAGATACCAGTTGTGACAATGCTACACATTCTACATCTATATTGGCAGTTACATTCTGATGGACTATTTGTTTTCTATGTGAACCAATGGTTCTACGTGGAGTGATTGATCTATTATTAAAAAACAAAAACTTTTTGTGGGGATGTACTTTTGCTGAACTACTTAGTTTGTTTTCCCCGCTTCTAAACCAGTTGGATTGAAGATTTCAGCAAAAGAGTTTGTGTAAATGTGCCCATTAAACTCATCAGCGCCATCGAACACTTTTATAAGATTTGATGCCAAATCTTTTCCTAACCTTTTTTTTTTGTTGGTTGAGTGAAGATGTGCAGGGCAAATAACGATAAGTGTGCTATTGAACTTTCTTGACTGGAGCAATTTCGTTTTGTTTATTCTCCATTTTTGTATTGTCTCCTCTTACCGATGTTAACTGAATTTTGTACCCACTATCAACTCTGTACCATATATTTTTTAATTCTTTCATAGCTGATATATTTTTGTATTCCCATTTATTTATTGTAATCATGTTCACATTGAATGATTGTGTGAGACATAGCAGGAGCTAATCAATTCCTGCAGTCGTATTTTTCACAAAGCTCGATAAATTATTTTTCAAAACATTTATTATGGTCTTCTAATCTAATCTTAAACCTAACTCTAACTGGCAACCACTCGGACTTAGGGTTAGTGGCAAAAAAGATTTTGTTAACTGCCCAAAAAGGTGAGGTGGCATGAAAATGGGGGAGGGGGGATAGTTTTATATTAAATTTATATATGAAACTGATCCTCCCTTCTAAGTTCTAAAATAATAAAATTAAGTAATCGCCTATAATAAACCCTAATCTATAAATGTACCAAAACATTTTTCGTTACGGTCTTATTTATTTAAGGTGAAAAAAAATAAGGTAACACTGTAATAATAGGCTATAAAAAAAATTAACTGCAACGAAATTGCTTCAGTCAAGAAAGTTTAAAACTATGGCAATAAGTACATTTATACTGAATATTTATTTGACGGATTTATCCATTTGTAAAAGATAATTCTATCATTATTTTGCAGGAACTGTGATATTATTATCTTACAAATTAAAAATTAAAATATATTAAATGACTTGTGAGAAAATGAGAGCATTAAGTATTTAGATTTATTAGCCCATATTAATTCATGTTTGTTCGGCTTCACTCTTAGCCACAACTGAATTATCATTTAGCAAATCTCTTCCATCTTCTCTGATGACGTAATTCTCTATTTGGTATATCTTTTTTCTTGTATTCATCTGTTTTGACCTCTGGGCCCGCGAGACATTTCTGTCCTTGACACTTCTCACTACAAAAAACACAAAAAAATAACCATTTTTCAAAATTAACATACCCACCTCGATATATTATGCATATACATGTTTTTAAACATAATGTTATGTGTTTTGCTTTTTCATATATTTTTTTCATATCACCTAATTTTGAGTACAGTAACTGAATTTATTTTTAAAATCTACATAATAAAAAGTCTGCCTGTATCTATCTAATATATATATATATATATGATTTATTTTTATTTACACCCATGTACAAAATCTGCGACACTGGCATGTCGATGTTATCGATCAACAGCTGTTATAAACTGAGATCTCATCAGGCAGTTAAAATCCGATCTTAATCTTAGATCATATTTGGAAAGAATATGATCTAAGGTTAAGATCGGATTTTAACTCTGCCTGATGAGATCTCAGTTTATAAAAGCTGTTGATCGATAACATCAACATGCCAGTGTCGCAGATTTTGTACAGTCTGTAAATAAGAATAAATAAAATAAAAATAAAAAAATAAAAATAATCATATATAAAAGCTCTATTTGATATTGAGCACTTTTTATAAACCCGGTTGAAATTCTTTGGATTACTATCCTGTGGATGTTTACCTTGCCTGGATTATTATACATACATACATATATATAATAATAATAATAATAATAACCGTCGGGAATTAACTTCCTGCACTGAAGATTGCGTAAGCATGAAACATTGATGTCTGTAGGTAATAAATAATTCATATTTATTTATAAATATTATATATCATATATATATATAATGAATATTTACCTGATTTTGCTGTTTCGTTTTTATGTTTAGTGCAATGTAACATTAAAAACTATATATTTTTCTTTTCTTTCTTCAACAGGACAAGATGGAAGTCGTAAAGGACAAAGTATTAGAAATTCAGGAATTCTATAATTGGACTTTATCTTTTTCTGGTAAGCTAATTTATTTGGAAAATATTTTATTTTATTTGCCCAAGACGAAGCATATTGCCACTGATGCATAAGGGCTACTGTGATATGGGCCAGAGTTAAAGGAAAACCATCAGAGTGGGGAGTTGGGCAGCAAAATGTTTATTTACATTTATTTTTAAGTTTCTGCATGTTGGTACGATCGGGGAAGCAGGAAGGGAAGCCGAATTAAAAGAAAGAAAAAAAAGAAGGCTTTTAGCCTAGCTCATAGAGAGCGTTATTGGGGCTTTATTTAATAAGTAGTATTATAAATTTTATTACATCCAGTATTCTAAGGGCTTCATTAATTTTAAACCCATAAGTCTTTACCACTATTAGTAGTATTATAATATTCACCCTCCTATAAAACACCTATTATATGAAAAGGGCTTCATACCAAATTTGGAATTCTGCCGAATTGTTTTTAATCCAGAAGTGTTTATTAACAGTTGTATTAGAATGTTGACTCCAGCATGCCAAAGAGAACTTCATACCAAATTTGGTGCAATTCTGATCGATAGTTTTAGGATAAGTGTTTGTTTTAAATATTAACACTTTTTTACCGCTTGACATGCTTAGCCTAAAAGTGATTCATGCCTCATTTGGTGTTATTTTGTCATAAGTTTGAAGCTTCAGTAATCAACAGTCAAAAAATGCTCAGTTGTATGGATACTATATTTATAGAATTAAATTCATGAATGCCTATTTATAAAAAAAAATATCAACTAGATTTAACAGAGTTGATATAACTGAAAAGCAATTTTTTATTTTATTATTTTTTAAAAAACTATCTTAGCTGTAACATCTAAAATTTAGTATTTTTTGGTTGTTAACTAAGTGTTCATTTACTGTTGTATGAACAATGTTAGCAATGTCTGTGCATTAAAACTTGTATTTTCTAGACATTTATGGATATATAAAATGTTTGTTTTTATTTTAGTGTTTTTCTCATAAGACTTATATGAAAAGATGTTGCTTCTCCATATGAAAATTAAATTAGAAATCCATAATATTATTTATCAAAACATACAAAAAGACATGAAAATAGTTCCAACTTAATTACTCATCTATTTAGAAAAATCCATCGTTATTGGACTTCCTTGGAGTGTATTCTGGAGATTAAGTATAAGGTCTATATACCTATGAGCAAAAAAAAAAAAGAAGTGCATTTTCGATTGCTAAGCCAACGATGAGAGAACAAGACTTCATTTTTTTTTATTTATTTATTTTTTTAATGGGTTTCTTTTTTTTTTTTCTTTTTTTAATCCTAAAAAAATGGAATATTTTCCTTTTTAGTGATGTAGACTTCATTATTGTTTAAAACCTTCAGTAGTGTTTAGTCAGGAGAGCTATGTGAGGATACTTTTAATTGACATAATTCTGCCTTCAGGATTAGGCAGATTGGTCCACAAACCCACTAGTTTAATCCTTTCTCGGCACATCTGTCCATAGATCAATAACTTAACAGATTGTTTAAAAAGAATTAGACTAGGCCCTTGCATTTCCCCTAATTTCACACTATGTACTGATTCCCAACAAGGTTGTATGTTGTGCAGAGTCCTCTTCTTTGCACATTATTTTGTCTCCATCCATTCCATTTTATTAGCAACATGATTTGTTGCAGGTAATTCAGGTGGTGACAATGCAAATTATAAAGAAAAAATAAGATAGACAACATGGTGTTCCAAAATATAATCTTGTCTGAACACCACTTAAAAAAAGTGCTGATTTTGTTATAAAGACCCGTGAAAAACCTGTCCAGTTTGCATTAAGAACAGTGTTGAATCAATCTTTTTATCCGGGTTTGACTCCTATTAGAACTATTGTTCAATTCGACACTAATAGCGTTTAAAATGGTATAAACTTATAATTTTCTCCCAGCAACCTGTATTCAACTATTCATATAAAATGAATTGTTAATAGGTGTTGTAATAGAATATCCTACACCCCCTTTTTTCTATATGAACTTAACTCTATATAGAGTGAGCTACAATTGACAATTGAAACTTGGCATATAAAAATCAGTCAAGAGAGGAAATTAGACGTGTTTAATTCCAAATGTCTTAGAAAGATTCTAGGGATCAAATGGAGCGATAGAATTACCAACCAAGAAGTCAGACACCACACTAACCAACAGGTGGCATCGTCAGTAATCTGCAAACGACATCTAGGCTGGCTCGGACGTACCCTAAGATTGGCCCCAGAGATATTTGCAAACCAAGTTCTCCAGTGGAACCCTGATGGAAAAAGAGAAGGAAGACACAAAATGAACTAGAAGCAAACAATCGAGAGAGATTTTATTGCAACGGGGAAAAAGCTGGATGGACGCTGTGGATCTGGCTTCAGACTGAAAACGATGGCTTACTTTGACTGCCTCATGCGTCGTAGCACACGGAAATGCCTAAGTCTGAGTCGAATTGACAAGAGTCTTGCTTGTAACATTAGTAATATTTTACTGGTGTCTGTCTCTCTATTATTCAACTTTCTCTTGTAAGAAACCTTTGTTTTCCTTATGTAAACATGCACTCGGCTGCATGTTTTAGTGGTGCATGCGAATGGCAGACGTTGCAGGTGATAAATGTTTGGCCAAAAGGAAAAGCGCAGGGGAAAGAGGCACAGAAGAAAGTGAAAATATCTCTGATTGTGAGTTAGGCCACACAGAAATTGTCTTTTGTTTGAAATAAAAAAAGTGCCTAATTAAACAGGAAATCCTGCTGAGACCAACCGGCTTAAGGTAAGTAATGTTCCTAGATGGGCTTCAGATAAACCCTTTTGAGTAGACACTGTCTAGCTGTTATCTCTAGTGGATATCTCCACTAGTCAGCCTCTGGGTGGTCGAATGATGACCACTGAGAAAAACCAGAATCTAAGATTTCCAGTCAAAAGTACATATATTCCAACTATGGGCAGCGAGGAGGCAGTCAGAGCCAGTCAGTTAGTTTTCGGTGTTGGGTAGCGCCTATGTTTTTATTTGGCCAGGATAAAAGATCTCGTTTTTGCAAGTCTGCTATTTAACCGAAGTAAATGAGTACCATTTGTAATCTTCCCCAAAATAGACATTTGTTAATTGTTTATAAACTGGGTTTATGGTTTTACTTGGAATGAGAATTCTTTGTTGCAGCACTCAGTTAAACGGCAACCCTGCAGCAGGCACAATGAGCGGGACGATCACGACCAGTGCAGTAAACACTCATACGTATTCATACATGTTGTTCTTTCCACTCGTTACCAACCTTGCCTATTGTACCCTTTTATTAAAGATACAACAATAGGTATTGTGCTTCAGCATTAAATAATTCAGGGATTTGAGTTCTCGGGTTTTTAACCAAATTTCGTTTTTTGTAATTCAGAAAAGGTGGATTTCCCGCTTTTCTTTTTTTTTTTTTTTTTTCATAAGATAAAGCCAAATCGCTAGAGCTTTATGTTCTAATTTTTCCGCCGTTTGGCTCGATTTCCTTTCTCTCTCCTGCTTTATCTTTCTCTCTCTTTTTTTTTTTTTTTTTCCTTTTTCTGGAACGTTTTGTCTTGCGAAATCCCTTTCTCTGAAAATGTTAATTTAGCCATACTTCAAACAATTTATGGGTAGAGGAGGTAGTGGACTTTTGTTTCATCAATGAATATCTTCCTGTTTCCTATTGTAGATTAACACCCTTCGGTGAATCCGCCCTCTCCCCTCACAAAAAATGAGATTCTACTTTTTTTAGATTATGAGTGAGCACTCACTGTCTAGGTTTGGAAATTGGTGGGTGTGGGGTAGTGTGCACACTACCTGTGCCACGGGACTGATTCCCAACCAACTACAGCACGATCGTCTGCAAGTCTAATGTAAACAAATACTAGATGAGCTGCCCTCTTGAATTATTGATTCTTAAGTAATCTTCTGCCCATCATACGCATTGTTTCCGGTCC
>OY744521.1:165098360-165105860 GCA_963556195.1 Sepiola atlantica | reverse complement strand
TTTTTTTTCTTTAACAATGCCATCTTGGTGATATGACCTTTTCTGATAGAGGATATGCATGCGGGGTCGCGGGGAGTTTTAACCTGTCATTCACTGTCACTTATTACTTGGGTCGGATTTACAACTATGTTTGTAGTGCAATGTTACATGAGAGTGCGTGAATACTGGACTCCCACTACAGTCTTTCTGAGGTTGTAGAAGTATGATGACTATGATTCGATAGATTGGTGGTGTGTGTCTTAACTAGTGTTGGGACGCTTAATCGGAATTAGAAATATTGGAATTTTTTTTTGGGGGGGGGGTATCTGAATTGGAATTGGAAAAATTTAAGTCTAATTTTCGATTCTAAGAACGATTCTTTTCATTTTTCTTTGTTTTTTTTTTTTGTTTAAAATTTAATTTTCCATTTATGATGTATTTTATCTCATAAAACCCCAGTATTTATTCTAGAGAGAATGGTGCTCGAACACTTTTCTGTTGTGGACACTTTAACCACTTTACCCAAAATTTCAAAGAATTAGAAGTACAGCTTCCCAACGAGTGACCTTGTATATTTTTACACGCACTTCTTCATTAATTTATAACATAAAATTAAAATAAAATTACAACTGTATTTACAGTTTCACTGTAAATCATTTGCGTGATTCAATTGCGATTCTATCATTTCAGAGTTATCAAATTTGGAATTATCCTACCTTGTAAAAATTACTGTATTTTCCAGACAGCACAAATTATAGAAAAAAATCGAAAATCATACCTGTGAATATTTGGATGGGTAGGAGAGATCAGTTCGTTATGTAAGTTTGGTGTAAATTGACCCCTAGTTTATGAGGGGACATTTCCTTATATAGCTGGTCAATTTACGTTGAACTAACATAGCGAACTGAACCCACCCAGTGAAAATTAAACAGGTAAGTTTTTCAGAAAGGTTTTTCTTTTTTATAATCATAAAATTTGTTTCTGAATCGAGTGCACTGTAAAAAATCATACATTGTACACATCTGTGTAATGTGTAGGTTATTTCAAGCATAATTTTTTTTTTAAGAAAACATCTACCTATGTAAAATTCGCACTGTAAACATTCCAGAATTGCTATGGGGAAGTTGTATTTTAGCATAATTTCACCTAGTTACAAACTGACGATTATGTTTTCATTAACCCAATAAATGTAACTGTTACATTTAATTTTGTGAGATACATTTCAATATTTTTTAGAAAGTACTAGCATGGCCATAAGTACTAGCATGGGAGCATAAACAACAACAACAACAACATAGAAGTATTTAAAAGTATGTGTAACATCTTTCTTTTAGACTTCTCTCTATCCCCCTGCCCCTCTTTTATCACTATCTCTCACCGTCTCTCTCTCCTTTCTTCATTCCTCCTTCCCCTCTCTTGTTTAATATATTAAACATAATAAACATGTAAGAAGTTCATCCAAGCTTTCAGTTTTTAAATTCTATCTCCCTGATAACCCAAGTTTCTTATCTTCCCTTCTCTCACCCTCTTACAATAATCTGAACAGAAATGATGAGGACTATAGTCTGAAGAGAATGTTATTGCTGGGCCTCGAGTTTTAACATTATTGCTCCTGGGCAACGCTGAGTTTCTTGTTTTACCGTCCCTCTCTCACGATAGTCTAAAGAGAATTGATCCCTGGCACCGTCGAATTTAAAGTTACTTGTCTTCCACCTTCTACCTCACAATACTATAATGAAGCACATTTTTGTTTTAATGTATTCCCAGACAACAGAGTTTCTTGTTACCCATTACCTCCTTAATACTATAATGAAACACATATTTGTTTTAATGTATACCCGGGCACTGCCGAGTTTCTTGGATGCTAAAGAATTAGTGTTTCTTAAAGCATTTCAATTTTTTTCCAAATTACATAACATTAAAATATCTCTCTAAATGTCTACCCACCTGACTAATTCTGTTCCGGTTGACCCTCAAAAGAATAAATATTTAAAAAAAACAAACTGTGCCTATATTTTGCCCGAGGCAATGCCGAAAAAAAGTATACCAACTTTGTGGTTGTCTTGAGTAGATTTTGACTTTTAGCTGGACACACAGACACACCTACGGACAGACAACTCTCTGTTATGTAATAGAAGACGACACAAGTTGTTGGGATTGGATGCGTCGGTAATGCGAACACTACACCACCTTCACAACCTGTTTGTTAGAAATGAACAGCAAAACGGTATTCTTTGTAATCTTCAAAGAGAAAAGAAAGAAAAAAAAAGGGACAGTTGTCTGTTTCTTTCTGTTCTCTATGCAGTATTTTCATTTTTAAAATAAATTATTTACCAGGCTATTTAAAAAAAATATATATTTTTACTAAAAAAGTCCTGGTCGACTATGTTCAATTGTTTGAAAAAAATTCAAATAACATTTTGTTAACTAACAATAAACTAATGCAAAACGGCCTTGTTTTAAAAGAGAAATAATTTTTTAGTTGCCTCACTATTTCCTATCAATCACAGGGAAAAGATTTGAGAAAAAAATAGAAAGATCTACTGTAATTATGCACTCCAAAGTTTATTTTACTTTTGCCAAAATCTATGCGCATATTACACAGGTTTTTACAGTCATTCAAAAAAACTAAAAAAAACTCTATAACTAAAACTTCAGAAATTCTAAAAAGAATCAGAATTGCTAGTTTAGTACAGTATCGGTACTTGTATCGGAATCGTGGGGGAAAATATTGGAATCGTCCGATCATTAGTCTTGACAAGTTAGTTCTGACTCTCTGCTATTGAGGGTGAATGTGCTCGATTGGAGTAAGCTTTGTGTTGCAACTTCCTGCTGTAGTGTAGGCATGTTGAAAGAAGTTCTGGTTGGATAAATAGATCTACACACATCTCAGTTAGGATAGCCGAGGAAAGGGCAGGCTGAAGAGTGACTTTGTCAAAGTTGACTTTCAGCAATGAGACATCGAAACTGATGTAAACAATAGAATTTCATGGAGAAAATAACTTTGTGCAGCCATGGTCAATGTGCAACTCGCATTTGATGTAGAAAAAACGATGCGAATCGACAAAGATGTCTATAGCATTTTCATCTGAAATGTTCAGGATACATCTTTGATAGTCAGTCCGACAATGGCTTTGTTGCTGTCGAGTTGAAGTATGGTTTGGTTCAGTCCTAGGAGGTTCACTTTCCTAGATTTTATTTTCTCTTTGAAAACAGGTTAATTTATTGTTGATCACCTGAGTCGCCCCTATCGGGGAATGCAGACTGGGTTGCTCGGGCATTTTTTATAGGCCAGAGTGCGCTTCTCCTAGTATGCTGGCTTTTCAAAACCACACCTGACCATGTGTCTATCTTCCTGCAGAGGAGGTAAGTAAACAAACGCTCAGATTTAATGAATGCATTTTAAGAATATCCATTTTTTTTTTTGTTTTCTTTTTCATTGTATCTGGATGGATTATTCTAGTCTAGATGTTGTTACTCTTCGTGCTGTTACATTATTTTATTGACAAATTAGTAGTAGTCATCGACTCATTTTCTGAACAGAGTTTGCAGTAACAAATCAATATTGGTAATAGAACCGCAGTTCTCTAATTTACACCCATTTTAGCTAATTTACCCCCATTTAAGCTCAGTTTAAATTTTTTTTTTTTTTTTTTTTTTTTACAGCAATCCCCCTTTTGCAAATTAAACAAATAACCTCATTAATAAAATTGTTCATTGATTTTCAAATTGTTCTGTTTTAGCAATTACAACAATGAACTAAATTTTTCTTTTCCTGCAAAATCAAGTATATTCCCACTTGATCTGTTAAGTGATCAAATTTAATTTTTTTTAGAATAAATGTATTGTTTGTTGAAGAAAATGATTCCATTCAAAATCTTAGTTCTTTAATCAAAATATTTTTTAATTAACTTTGGTAAAAGCACCAAGAAAACAAAACAAAACGCTACTAACTTAATGGTGTTAATGCAGTTTACTTTGTTTTAATGAATGTTTATATTTTTGAAAGTGTAGAGTTGGGGGAGATAAGTTGCTTGTTGGGGATAGTTATTTTGTCGTAGTATATGTATTCATCTGACTAGGTCTTGCTTGAGAAGAAGGAAAAGAAAAGGATGACCAGGTTCCATTTGTCGGTGTGAACGGAACTGGTCGCTACATTACATTCCCCTGACGCTAAAAAATATTTTCAGATAATTTATGCAAGTTAATTCTATACGGCATAATCGCGTTGACACCAGTTCTTGTTAGATCATCAAACTTAAGCGATGTGGAGCCTGTCCAGTACCAGATGGGTGACCATTTTGGGAATGCTAGGCACTATATGGTTTCTTCCCATAACTGGGATATACATGCGGCTGGTAACCGCTTGTGAATTTGATATTCCCTGTAAACTTTCTCCTTCGGAAGAAGCCGGCATATCCCAACCAGGACTAAATACCACATCAGGTATTACCGGTTCGTTTTTTCGCTTATGCAAGTTAAGCGTTTAAGCCAGTGTACTTGTCAGACTGGTTGTGTAACTCTTTCATGTATAGGTTTCTTTTTAACCTGCTTGCTTTGGTTTGTAGAAACAAAATGGTTGGGGAAGGAATTAACAGGTTCTGTCTGTGTATGTGCCACTTTCAACCAAGTTATACTGACCGCCTTTCACCTTTTTTAATGAAAAGGAAAAAATATTTCTTATTCTGTTCTATAACGCTGTATCGTCCTGCATTTGATAGTTGTAAAGACATGTCTACCAAGTCCATATGCACAAAAACATGTGCTAAGTTCTGCAACTGAGACATCGGCTGAAACGTTGTGAAAATAACAACCAAAATGAGAATTGTAGTCCGAATTATATAAATCATCAATCCTCATCTCAAAAATTCCAAAAGACGATGTTTTTGTCTGTTCTACTAGCTTCCCAATTTTACTTGTCAACAAGTAATTTAGTATTTTTAGAGATAATAGTAAAAATTTTGGACACTTTTTGTTCTGCTTAGAACCCCCCCACCCCTTAACTTATAGGATTAACATGTTTTCCAATGTTATATATTTGTTGACCAACTGTGTGAACAAAAACACAAGCCATGCCCCAAAAAGAAACTGTAAAAAAAGCAATCATATTTTTTGTTCAAAATGAGGCTAGAAATTGACAAAATTGCAAAAATAGTGTCCAGGTGATCAGCCATCTACTAATCTGCACACAAAAATCACTTCTTTGTGTTCGAAAAACAAATTTACTCCTGGATCTGTCCGCCAGGTATAAAAAATAAAAACTTCAACATTCCTCCACACAGTATGACTTTGTTTCAGGATTTTGGTGGCTTCTGAAATTTTCAAATGTATTATAGAAGATAGTCTTGATAAAGATGTCATTGCTTGTTGATTTAACAATGTCTTAATATTTGAAGATAAAATTGCACATGAGTGCTTAAAACAATTCAATTGGTCAGACTGAAATGATATAAAGAAAAATCTGAAAGATCAGATCAGATTTTTTGCGTCATTTATTTTGGAAAATGGAATACAACCTGGTCTAGATGAAGTGTAAGTCATCTTTAAAATGTCCAATTGGCAGAATATCTCTAAACAACATTTTAACCGGTAACTGAATTACTAGAAAAAAAAAGTAAAGCTGGGACAATTACATATCACTAGTTATCCCAAACCAAAATTTTACTTTCATGATATCTAAAAACTTAATGTGGCCACATAGATCTTTGCGAAACAAACGATGATACTAAATTTATTTTGGTAGCACAATTAGACATCAAATTATGATCGTTCAAAGTTTGTTGGAAATCAGAAAATTTGTTGCCTTGTTTGTTATTGGTCCAGAAGCCAAATTTCTCCGTGTATAAACCTGTATAAATGCAGGTTTTAAACAGGTGAAAAGTCCTTACAAATGTAATGTCAGCTTGTAGTAAATGAAAATTAATCATAATGGAAGCACTAATTATTAGATCCAACCAGCTTAAACATTGGGCAAAATCCTATTACCCATCAATAAAATGTAAAAAAAAATCACATGGAAGCACAACTTTGACCGTTCAGCTAACACATTGAATCTTCATAATATGATTCATAACATAGTAGAAACTAAACTATTTTTTTTAATAGTAAATCATTCAAAAACAAACTCAGATTTGGATCATATTAAAGCAGATCGAAACACAATTTAATAATAGGGAAAAAATTCAATTCACTAATTTTCAACTTGAAATTTTTTTCCGTGAAAGACTTCTATATTTCAAACCATATATTAAGCCCACTATTGATGAGTGGCCCTTTTTCTTTAAGATAGGGCTATTTTTATATTTATAGAGATGCACAATATCGTGCACATTCAGTTGAAAAACATCAAAATTTAAAAGAAAAACTATTAATGACACAAGAGAAAGAATTGTACATTTATAAAGAGAAAAAATTAGATTTTGTCTGCTTCCAAGTTTTATCAAAATAACCCAAA
Source organism: Sepiola atlantica (assembly GCA_963556195.1). NCBI lineage: Eukaryota > Metazoa > Mollusca > Cephalopoda > Sepiida > Sepiolidae > Sepiola > Sepiola atlantica. Next base: position 165,099,427 of record OY744521.1, on the reverse strand, counting down.
AAATGAATAAGTTATCACAAGTTGAAATTTAAGAGAATTACACTTTTGACCTATTTTTGCACACCAAACTGGCTGGTTTGTGATGCTTAATATCACTTCTCTTAATCAAGTTAAGAAACTGTTATTAACAGAACCAGCTCTCGCATATTTTGATTTGAGGAAACAAACTAAAATCACTTGTTATTTGAGTGCAAGTAATTTTAGAATTCGTGGTGTTATCTTACATGAAAATAATGGGTTCCATATGCCTGTAGCCTGTTGCTCATAAATGTTACCACCAGCAGAGCAGGGAGGGTGTAGATGGGGGGGGGGGGGGCTATGCCCAAATTGAGGAAAATGGGGAAGAAATGTCACTTAACCATCTATTAGGTTTGTCAGAAAATAATTACCGATTTCAGACACAAACATGAGACGCCCAATTATTATTATTGTCACCATAACAACTTGCCTCAGATGATTGTACAACATAATACTGACATCAAGTTTCTTAGATATTCTTTTAACACTTTGATCTAGATTTTGTTCAAAATTACTTTCAAATGTTCACTGTCAAGAATGCATGACCGTCGTCCTCTACCTTCATATTCAAGGCCCTCATTACCATTATGGAAGTTTTTTATTTTTATTTTTATTTTTTTTTGAGATTTTAGGATGTAATCAAATGAGTATCCAAAACACAAATCCACAGGGGACAAATTCTTGTCCAACACTGAAAATCACTTTTAAATATACTTTTGTTTTGTTGGGGATGAGGCATCCTACCAGATGTCAGACATACACCTGCTATTTCAGAGACTCCAACCTGGGGGTTGGGCGCAACAAGATACTTGTTCAGATTGCATTTAAATTTCTGCATGTTGGTATTGTCAGGGGAAACTGGTAGCAGGGAGAGGAATGATAAATTTTCCAGCATCTCGAGACCTCTACAGTGGAGGGGTGGGATATTGCACTTGCAGTTAGTCAAGTGAGGTTGGGGTTTTTATATTGACTGGGTACAAGTGCAGTAAGTTTGTCGGAGCACATTCCATGGAAGTACTTGTAAAACAAGCACACGGATGCAACTCTGC
>OY744521.1:165038360-165093360 GCA_963556195.1 Sepiola atlantica | reverse complement strand
AGATCTAGTTTTTAAAATGTGCCTTGAAAATAACCTTCCAAATTGAGGAGAAATATATAAAAAAAAAAAATGTCTGCCATAGTTTGAAATGCTATTAACTATTTTGAAAGTCTCAATTTAATCACCTTTCATTTCTCTAGTAGAGTAGTTAATCTGAGTTTTCCCAATCTTTCCCTTTAATTATAATCTTTTACTTCTTTCTTAGTTTTATCTCTCTTTGTATGCCTTCCAATCTGAATATTACATTCCAAGTAATAATTAAAAAAGAAATAGATAAGATCTGCTGTATTTTATATTAAAATGATTTTTTTTTCTTGTAGATTGCTCAAGCAATTTGGTGGTTTTACATTTCTAAATTGTTTGAAATGTTGGATACTGTGTTTTTCATCCTTCGAAAGAAAAACAGGCAAATTACATTTCTGCATGTTTACCACCATGTCACAATGTTTCCGATTTGGTGGATTGGAACAAAATGGGTTGCTGGAGGCCAGTGTAAGTATTTCATTAAATGTTTACATAATCTTTTCAGGATATGAATATATGAAAAATTCTGCAGAAATGTGTTTGCGGATAAAATTGTCACATTTGCTGTGTTATAATGAACCATGCCCCCCCATCATTTTTTTTTTAGTATACAAATATTTTGATCCTTGGCAGAAGTGCCAATCAATGTAGATAATAAAATTATTTTTCATAATAATTTAAAAAAAAAAAAAAATTTTTAATTGTTTTTATATATAGATATATTATAATAAATAAAACTATCAGCTGTATTTGTGTTTCTTGTCTGTATGTAACTTTGATATTTATTGAAATAAAAAATAAAATAAGGAAAAAATAAAACAAATTTTAAAGTCCTATTTAAAACAAATTGTAGACATAACTATATTTTCAAATATTTTTCTCTAAGCTCTCCACCTGTCAATGTTTCCACCCGGGTAATTCCAGGTAAATACGCTTAGTTAAAAATATATTTCTTGAAGAGCTATTTTCACTGGAGAATTTTTCAAAGAAAATTTATTTTATTTTTTTTTCAATTTAAAAAGAAAAATATAAATGTTAAAATGTTTTTGAAAACAAGTCAGCCATTTGAATGTTTTGTTAAAAGTTGAAAAAAAAAAAAAGAATTACTTTGACCCTTCGAAATTTGAAAGGATTTTGGAAGTATTTAACTGTCGAATAGAAAGTTATTTTTGGTTTTAAAATTCTTAGCAAATCTTTAAAATTTTATTAAATAAAATTAAAATTTTGAAAGCTATGTACATCCAGTAATTTTATAGATTAATTAACATCATTAATTTAGTGACAAAATTAGTTCTAGTTTTATAACAGTTTGGTTCAATTAATAATTTAATGACCAAATGATACCATCATAATTAAATTTAACAAAATCAAAATCCTATTTAAAAAAAAAAAATAGTTCAATGAAAAAAAAAATCAATAAAAACAAAAATGAAAGTAAAAAGACTCCCGGCAACACTGAGTATGTACAGCTAGTTTATAATAATTTGGTCAAATAGCTTTTACATTCATTTCACAAATAAAACTTCAAACAACAAAATAAAAGCACGAAGAAAAAAGTCTTTCTTTGAAAGCTCAGTTATTAAAATAAAAAATATTTATTTAAAAAAAACATTGTTTGGTTTCAAATTTCTAAAAATGTTTAGTTACAGTAAAAAATGATGTGTTTAATCTAATAAGTATGTATTTAATTTTGTTTTATAAGTCTTTGAATTAATCTTTTTTTTTTTTTTTTTTTTTTTTTTTGATTTCAGCCTTTTTAGGTGCGATGTTGAATTCTATTGTCCACATTCTTATGTACTCTTATTATGGACTATCAGCCATTGGCCCAAGTGTTCAGCCCTATCTTTGGTGGAAAAAATATCTCACGATGATACAATTGGTGAGTTATTTTATTTGTATCTTGCATGTTACCACTGTTGGCCAAGTCTATCGAGCAAGTGTATGCTGTGTGATGTATGGCAGTGAAATCTGGCCAGTGAGGGTTGTGGACATGTGTTGCATGGAGAGAATTATGAGAATGATACGATGGATGTGTAACGTGAGTCTTAAAGATAGGCTTAGTTCTGATGACCTCAGAGGAAGATTAAATTTGGACAGTATAGGGAGATATGTGCAGAACAGGAGCCTTCGATATGGCCATATTGAAAGAATTGATGACAGTTTTGGGGTTAGTACATGTAGAACAGTTAAAGTAACAAGTTTAGTTCACAAGGAAGGCCAAAGAAAACATGGGATGAAATGATAAAAATGGACTTGAGAGAAAGGTTGATTTGAAAATCAATTTTTTAAAGCCGTCCAACACATGCCAGCATGTAAAACGAATGTTGATGAATGGTCTGCATAAGTATGAAACATAAACTTCTTAAAATCAATTGTAACAATGTGTTAAATAACATTTTTTTTTTCTTTAGTACAGAATTATGGGTGCTACAGGTGCAAATTCTAGTATATATTAAATTGTTTTAGCACCAATACGTAGTTACAGCAAAATAAATTGTTTTGGACTATTAAAATAATTTCCAACGCTATTGGTAATGTTTACCTATTCATTCATTTATTTTTTTTTTATTATCGCTTATGTTTAAATTCATGTTTTGAAACATATCATAAGTCTATGACGTCATGCCAAAGCTATAATTATTTTGTTAAGGTAATGTTTTTAGCTCTATAAGAAAGTCCAAATAGCTTAGTTGCTAGAACCTCAGACTGATGCTCTCATGGTTTCGGTTTCAATTTCCGATCATGGCATCCGCTTTATTTGTTGGGAATTTATTATTTACTATTAATGCAATATTCTCCATTTCTAAAAGTAGTTAAGATCTCTGATATTTCAAATCAGACAAATTCCGAAACGTATTATGTTTTAAAAAATTTTGACTGACGGAAAAATTGTGACGGAGAGACAGACATATAGAGACAAATTTTTTATTTATATAAGATATTTAAAGAAGACTATTTAAATTAAATCCTGTGCATGTAATATTTTTTAAAAAATCTGTAAAAATATTTCATTGTTATTCCTCAGATGATTTGTATTCTTTCGATGGATAATTTAGGAGAAATTAGGATTTTTCCTAAATTATCAATTTCGATGGAAAAAAATACATATACAGTATTTACTTTATGATAAAGATTATCAATAAGAATATCTTTTTTTTTTTCTTTCTTTAATAATTTTCTTATTATTTTAAAAACCTCTTTTAGATCCAGTTTATATTTGGAATGTGTCATGCTGTTCAGTCGCTGCTTCGAGGATGTAACTTCCCCGTTTGGATGCATTGGGCACTTATATTCTATGGTGGCAGTCTCTTGTTGCTATTCCTTAATTTTTATCATAAATCTTATTTAGAGAAGGTAAGTTACATTCTTAACTTTTATATTAATCAAACTTTTTTAATGTATTTAGTTCAGAATACAGATTTGTCTACATGAAATGCAACTCCTAAACAAACCCATTTAGCAGAAATACCAGTGGAAAACAAAAAGTATTTTTTTATGTTATTTTGTCCTAATTCGCCTGTTTTATCTATTTGTTTTTTTCAATAAACCTTTTGCTTTCCATTCTGACACTTTTGCTAAACTTGTTTTTTTATGTACTAATGAGTCACTGCTTATCAAGGCCCAAAGGCCACTCGAGGATAAGGATTAATTATTTCTGAATTTTTTGAGATGAGGATTGATAATTTGTATAATTTGGTTTATTCAGACTACTGTTCTCATTTTGTGTTATTTTCACAACGTTTCGGCCGCTGTAACCTCCGGCCTTCTTCAGATGTATCTTTTCGAACTCAGGAATATTTCTGTCGAACTAGGGAATCTGTACAGAATTTTGAACGGAACCCTTTATTTAATCCATGAGGGTAGCATGCTCTTGTTCCGTCAGCTATGACTGGGAGAAGTCTTCAATAATTCGCAATTCTTCATATCGTTCGCACCGCGGATTGAACTTTCAACCTTCAGATTACTATCATTTAGAATTGAATTTTACTTAATACTGTATCCACTGTGCCACGGGTCCTTGTGACCATTGTGAGAATAACACTCAAGATGAATACAGTAGTCCGAATAACCCAAATTATACAAAAGGATTAATGAGTATGTCAGATGGACGATGAGACAAGCACCTTGAGGGGATTGGAGACGATGGTTGAAACTGGACAGAATTTGATTAATTAAGACAGCTCAACAAGAATTTGTTAACATTGGACTTGAAAGCGACCATGTTGTGTTCCACAGACAGGCAGTTCTTGGAAAGAAACATTGCTCATGGAATTTCTATTCCAGGAGGAACCATAGGTTGGAGTTTAGTCAAGCACCTACCATGAAAATAACGATAGTAGAGAATGACTAGTAACATCTCTTCTGTGAGAAAGTAACTGTAGGGAAAAGAACAGGACAACCCCTACTAGATTTCAAAGTAAGTTTTGTACTCTGTTAAAGCAAGGAAGGATGCTTGAGCGGCACTTCCCCAGATGTGGCAACAATGCACCATAAATGTATTTGCATGCGAGTTTCATTCTTATGTGGTAGACTGAAATCAACAATGACTTCGTTCTTCACAATTAGGTGGAGGGGACAGTATCTGGAAACGGTTTCCTCCTCATGGATGGGCTCTCTGGTGGCTGAAGAGGCCAATACTTGGCCTGCACTGTCCCTATTTACTTGACTCCCCACAAGGGAAGAGTTAGACACAAGGTCGATTTTTAATGTGGGGAGAATCCAGCTCCCCCAAAAAAGGGGCACTCTGGATTGGGAAATAAATAAAAATTTCCTCAGTCTAGAAGGATTTCTTCTTCACTGACCGATAACTGAAAAGATGAAGTGTATCAGAACAAATACTACACTTTGCTCCTAACCAAAAGTCTTGGCCTGCACTGTCATTCATAGATGCTGCAGATGTGAGTTACATCTCGGTGCAGGATGATATCTGCTCATTCTCCTTCTCAGTGCCAGCACAAAAATGGTGTATTTTGCACTTCACACCCCTCTGGCATCACTCACCAGATTTTATGATTCTGGGTAATCTCTTCGTGGTGCACGACGTTACATTTTATTTATTTGTTTATTTTATTTTTGTTAGTTTTAGAATAAAGCTGATGTTGTCTCTGTATCTTTTGTACTGGCCTCATATTGTTCTTGTTCCAGTAGTTAATTTCTATATTAGTATAATTGTGTGACCATGTGTGTATATACGTTTCTCACCTCTACATGACTTACACATTATTATTTTTATTTACTATTAATTGCTTATTTAGTTAAATCAAAGTAAAGTATAGTAAAGATAACTTCAAATAAATCCTATTTTTTTAAAGTAATTTAATTACAAAATTAAATTAACCAGAATGCATTTCATTTTCTATGTTAGCCATTTTAATGTTTTGTTAATAGTTGAAAAAAAATTTGTAAACCATCAAAATTTGAAAGGAATTTTGAAGTATTTAAACTGTCCAATAGAAAGTCATTTCTGGATGAAAATTCTTAGCAAATCCTCATGTAGTAAAAGATTGAAAGTTTTGGAAGCTCCAATAATTTTGTAGATGTTAAAACAACATTACCATAACAAAATTAGTTGTAGTTTTCTAACAGTTTGGTTCAATTAATAATCTAATTACAAAACGATACCGTAATAATTACATTTAACTTAAAATTCTATATAAAAAATATAATTTGGTAAAAAAAACACAAAAAAACAAAACACAAGTGACATAGTTTAAGAAAAAGGCAATACAAAAATGAAAGTAAGATACCCAAGCAATGCCTGGTAGGTACAGTGATTGCACCGGAATCTGTGTAGCAATGTTATTATTACCATATGTTAAAAAGGTCGTTTTATATATTTGAAAAAATATATTGCTGACAATTATTTTTAAGTTAAGAAAAAAAAGAATATTTATTGTTTTATAATGATATAAATTGTTATAATTCTAAATAAATACTGAAAGAAGCTTATAGGGCTGATTTTCACCTCAGCCCCAAACGGAAGACTTGCATCAAATCTGTTGCTAAGGTTGCTGGTAAAAGGGCTGGATCATTCTACCACTCTATAACGACTTCCTGACCAAAATTGTCTCAAACATTGATGTTATTGTTTTTTTTTTCCTTTCCCTTTTCAAAACTCAATCCTGTTCTGCAAAGCCAAACACAAAATGATTTTTCGTCTTTCTTGATAAATATTTGAAGATATCAAAAACTTGAAGCATAAAAACTTTTACAAAAATTACTGGATTTGGCATTAAATAACCCGAAAAGGGTTGATATGCCATAAAACAAAACAACTAAATCAAACCAATCGATTTTTGCAGACTGCGAATTTCATTCAATATATATATATATATATATATACTAGCAAAAAATAAGCCACCTTCAGGCATATTTTAATCTAGCTCTAAGTTTAATATAGTTTTAGAAATGCAGTTTTCTCAATATTGACATAAATCAAACCGTTCAGCAATTTTTTTTTTTTTTTTTCAAATGGACGAAGGATGCGAATGGTTTGTTTTAATTTTGGCTTTTTCATAAAGTTATTATTAAAAAAGAATGTGTCCCTTCCTCTTCTATTTTCATTTATGAGCCATGAAATTTATAAGTAAATGGCAAATGATGTTCTTTTTCTGTTGAATTTATATGACAAACGAACCTTTTTTCTAAACACGTATGTTTGAGAGAGAGAAAAAGAATATATATAATCTGAAAATGTGATCCAAAAAATTAAAACGAAGTTCAATAACAAAATGTTTAGGGGAGGGAACTCAGCATCATACATGTCCATCATTTTCTTCCTTTTTTAATTTTTTTTTTTACATTTAAACAAATAGAATTTGGATTATTTAGACCACTCTTTTAACCGTGGATGCTATTCTTACGTTTTGGCTGATGTAACCTCAGGGACCTGTAGTGTAACGGATATAAATGCTAAGTTCTAAGTGACGGTCTTCTGGAGGTTGAAGGATCAATCCTCGGGGAAAAAGCAATACTAAGAATACAATTAGGAATTACTTCTACCCGGTCATGGCTGACAGAATGAGAGCAAGCTACCCCCATGGATTAAATAGAGGTTCCATTCGAAATCCCGTACAGATTCTCAAGTTCCACATACAGATTTCTGAGTTTGGCAAGATCCACCTGAAGACGTGAGAACAACATCCAAGATGAGAGCTGTAGTCAGAATAATCATAATAAAAATTATCAATCCTTATCTCAAAATTCTCGAAACATAAATAAATAGAAATTGTCACTAAAATGTATATAAACTTATGTTTTATTTTTTCTCCTTTTCAGAAATATAGATCCTCCAAAAAGGCAGCTGTTAGCAGTAATGGAGTCCCACACAATGACGATGCATCTCATAACACCATTCCTTCCAGCCCTCTGAGTAGAGACACAATCTTGCGGAGGCGGAGTTTGCATCCAGATGATCATTAATGAAATCATTTACTTTTTTTTTTACTTAAACTTTGTTAATTAACACAATTATCATGTGATAAATGTGAATTTACTTTGACATTTTCCTTACTCTCACCATTTTTGACAGTTTATTTTCATTGAATATTTTTCCTTTTTGCCAAAGTATTAACAATCTTTCATTTGATAAAATATTAATATTTTACTTGAAACTGCTGCCAACTGCGCATTTATGCGTTCAGCTATATAAAAAAAAGGAATCATTCATACAATCTTGTATTTCATTACTTTTTTAGTTATAATATTTTCTTTTCTTTCTTAGCGATTTTGTTACAAAGTTGATCAATTAATAGTTTTGTGAGTTTTTAATAATTTGCTTAACATTGGAAAAAGTCTTTTGGTCAATATTAATTTTAAAAAAAACTGATACTGAGCTGGTATAAAAGGTAGATGATCTGGTCATTTAAATATCTAAAATCGTTAATGATTATTATTACCGACATAAATTATTTTAAAGGAAATACAAAATACAGTTGGGGAAATTAGTCAAAAACAATTTATTTTGCTTTACCTACTCTTTCATGACCTATTCGCGTAAAAAAATAGAAGCATTTCAAGTTCCCTAAATATTGGATTTAGTTAGTAATGTAATTGTTTAGTCAGTAATGTAAATAAACATAGCTACTTTGCTCAGATCCGATATTTAGAGAACTAAACATGCTTATAACTTCTATTAAATATTATTTAAAAATATTTTTTTTAATGCAAATAGGTTATAAATGAGTAGGTATTTTTGACTAATTTCCCAACAGTATTTTGTATTTCTTTTAAAATGATTTATGATTTTTTTCTCTTTAAAAGCAACTATAACAAATATTTTGAAATTTGCAGTTTCATTTTCATAATTCTTTGAATATTTCAAAATAATTTTATTGGAGCACATATTAGATTATGGCAAACTTTATTTATTTTAATTATTTTAAAATAGTTGTAGTTCATGTAATTCTTTTGGTAATTTTATTTTTCATTAGGACATTTTTCCATATTCTTACATCTGATCTTATGCAAAAAAGAACTTTGATCTTATATATAAAAAAAAAAAATTTCAAAGTTTTTTTTTTGTAATATAATGCCCAACCTTTTTTTTTTATTATTATTCTATTAACGACTATTCATTATGTTAGTCTGTATTAGAGCTGCTTATTCTGGCATTGGATACGGATGTAAATTTACATCTCTATTTAATGCCGAATTAATGCATTGTGATAGCCTCTAACACAAATAGTCTTCTATATAACACTCTTTTATTGTTAATACAATAAATGAATGAGAAATTTGTATATTTTAAATAATTATCATCTATGATATAATGAACCACTGTTATTCTTAAAAGTTACTAATTTGAAACCAATAATAAATTAATTTAAGTAATATTAGTTGATTAAAATTCTTCTGAATTTTTTGTAGTAGATAAAATCTAATATTTTTCAATCAAAATTATTATTTTTTTTTTTTAAGTCTGAAAATTGTATTAATCTGATTTGGCTATTTTTGGTACTTTCTTGTCTTGTCTTAAGTCATTCATCAATTAATGGTGAAACATTTGCAAAGTTTGTGCGCCGTGATGGTTGCTCACTCATTGCAGCCAGAAACTCCAATCTCAAGAGACCAATGTCCTTCTCCAGGAGTCTTGATTGTAATAAGCTTTCCAACCAGTAGCTTTATCTTTGAGGACCACAGAGCACTTTTCTAGCAGGATCGTTGAAATATAAATGGATTTGTTTTCCTACGGATCCTTTTAATGCTTTAAAGGGAGCTAACTTTTTAAAAATACTACTAATTCTTGATTTTATAAACTTTTTAAGTGAATTAATGTATATATCTAAATGAGTTTGATTGTTTCTAATTAAGAAAATTATTACTGATTATGCTGACATATTAACTCAACTTTTTCAGCATAAAAGATCTTTCTTCATTGGTAAAATTTGAACGTGATGGACATTATATTGTCTTATGTCTGCTTTTCATCAAAGTAATCGAGAAATGTTGATTTACAGGCTGACATTTCTCTCTCTCTCTCATATATGTGTGTGTATGTGTGTATAATTACAGTGGCAACAGAAAGTGGGGAAGGAGCTGCAATTTAACAATTTACATAAATAACATTTTATTAATCCATATTTACCGGAATTATATTTATTTTTTTTATATTACAAATATTTAAAATTTTACTTAGAATCTACTTTTTTGGTCTAACACTTTGATAGAAGGGGCATATTATTCATTGTTTCCATTTGGAGAGAGGTCGTCAGTTTAGTAGTCTCTATACTAAAGCCACCACTGAGTCTGATTATAAAGATAATATGCTTTTGTTTTGTTTTTTCTTTTTAATAGAGTAAAAAAAGGAGATTATGCCATATTAGTTAAAAGAAAATGTATGACTCTTTTTTACCAATCTATTATTGAACGCCTTAAACATATGTGGCATTTTGTTTTTCTTTGACCCTGCTTTTTCCGCTGCCATTTTCGTATTAAATTTTCTACAGAAAGCATAGATTTTCTGTTTTGTTTTGATTTACTATTAACAAATTAACGTTTGCTTGATATCAATTTGATTAACAGAATTTGAAAATCCGTACAGAAGCATAATTTCTACAAAAACGAAAAAAAAAAGCTGAAATTCTAATTTGAAAAATTTGTCAGCAAAATACATTGGGATGTTTGTATGCCTTAAAAAATACTTATAATTAATGTGAGGCGAGCAAAGTTGCTGGCATTATTTTACTTATTTTTAAAAACTGAATAATCATTTAAATCGATATTTGAATTGTTGTACTGTTTAGTTATCATAAAAAGCCTTGTTTATATATAATCACATGAGCCTTATTTGCTTATATATGCAAACATACTAACAATTAAAACTTATCCTAAATTTAATTTTTAAATTGTTATTATATTTTTCATGATACTTTTTGTTTAGATTTGCTATTTACTAGTTATTTCTGCTTGTTGTTGAAATGGATATTATACTCTATATAGTAAAAGTCTTTTCTGGAAGAAATTGGCTTTTTTGAAAATGATTAATATCTTTGTAATATTAAAAAAAATATATATAAAGCTTAGATCATTTAATTTACTGAAACTTTAACAAATTATTATTGCCCCAAAAATATTATGCACACATTGTTTAGGTGACATGTGTTCCTTAATCTGTAATTAACCGAACAAGTCCTCCTTCTCTCACTTAGTTATCTATATATGTTTCTCTTAGCCACTCTTACTCTATGTTGACTTAACTACTCTATAATATTTTTAATGTCTCTGTAAGCTTTTAGAGAAAGAGTCGTTTTTTTTTTTCCTTTTTTTCCCCCCCTTTTTTTTATTTTCAGAGTTGCTTCTTAATTGCTTTATTTTACCATTTACAGTGATTTGACACACCATACATATTTAAATTAGATAACAAAATAAGTTTCTTTACTTCTATATTATCCATAAGGATAAGACTTATCATTTTAAGTTATGCAATAAGAATGTCTTAACAGATATGTCACTGTTTATGAATTTTTAAATGGAATAGTGGTAGTTGTTGTTATTCAACGAGTCATAGGTCGTCTAGTATCTATCTCTTTATCTATCTCTTGCTCTTATATAAGTTCGGATTTGTACCGGGTCGAGGCACAACAGATGCAATCTTCATTCTACGTCAAATGCAGGAGAAATACATTGGGGCAGACAGTGGACTCACTTGCTCGACTCCAAAGAAATAACAGGACAATGATTAGGTAGATATGCAATGTAAAGCTGGATCAGATCCAGAACATTAGGTCAAACACTCTACTTGAGAAATTGCCCATTACAAAACTTGATGTCCTAATAAGGGCAAACCGTCTTCGCTGGTTTGGGCATGTTGAAAGAAGCAAGGGGTATATAAACACGTGCAGAGACCTAAGCTGGACGACAAAAAGAAAGCTGGGCACCCGAGGAAGACATGGAAGGAAACAATCAGGCAAGACCATAAACAGTGGCAAATGGACATGGTCAATCCCCACAATCGTGATCACTGGAGACTTAGCATAAGGACAGCCAGACAACGTCGAACCTCTTGTCAAAAGGAACATAGATGATAAACCTGGATAGTGAGTGATATATATATATGAGAGATAGATAGATAGATATAAGAATAACAGAAAATTTTAACACCTACCAAAGAGACTGTTTCAGTTTAGCATAATTATTGTCTTGCATTTTTGTAGTTTTGTAATTTTTTATTTGTAAATATTTGCTCTGTACACTAAATACATTGAGCTTTTAAATCGGAAATATGATGTTTGATATATATTTATAGCTCTATATACTTTGATATGAGACTGAATCTTTCCATTCCTTTTGAATCTAATTAAAAAAGCTTCACTCAATACTATATATATAAGAGAATACCTGTCCTAGGGTGGATATAAGCTATATATATATATATATATATATATGTTTTCTGAGCTACACATGTTCATACTTAATGATATATAAGAGATACATATGTACTCTATCCATCGTGTAAGTGACAAAACATAATTTATTTTTGATAACTTACGTAACTAAATGTTATCTGGTAAGAGATCGTATCTCGCTTATTTAAAAAAATCTTTTTATTGGTAGGGTACGGGTACGACGACTAAATGCGAAAATAAGAAAAAAAATATAATAATAATGTGCCCACATTACTCATGTTGCCTAGAATACATATCCCATAATTCATAAATTCATTAGTTTAGGAGTTTACCCTCCACATACATATTATTCATGTCCACATGCACACCGATACGATTAAAATTATGACATAATATAACTCAAAATTTGATGTAGAGCAATTCTTTTCTCTAATTTTTTTTGTATCTAGCTTATTTTAATTTTTAGAGGGGGTGCACGTTTTGGGGCCATACCCCCTAAATCGTAAAGTTTACAAAAGAAAATGTTTACCTAGAATATATATTCTATAATTAGTTCATTAGTTTAGAAGTAAATCCTATATATATATATATATATATATATAATTTTTACATACATATAAAAGAAATCCATGGACATGTTTCTGGCTATCAGCCGTCATCAGCATGGCTAACCTGGGCAAGGATCGAACCTATGATATTACTGTTTGCAGTCTGTACGTAAAAATAAATTAATATATATATATATATATATATATATATATATATATATAAGAAAAAAAAATAATTACACGTCCTATTAAAAAGTCGACTTACGGCAATGTTCTTTACCGCTTAGGCAGTAGAAAAATACTAAGAAAACAGCTATGTTTCTACTATCATTAAAAACAATAACAGATTATGTGTCATTATGGCGATAAAAAAAAAATTGCACATATTTCAACAAGGTGTTTATGGTCTTGTGGTAAAACGCCAGACTGCAAACTAATATTGTAGGTTTGATCCTTGCCCAGGTTAGCCATGCTGATGATGGCTGATAGCCAGAAACATGTATCTATGGATTCCTTTTATATGTATGTAAAAATTAATTAATAAATATCTATATATATAAAAATTAAAAAATAATTACATATCCTATTAAATAGTGCAACTTAAGTCAATGTTCTTTACTGCTTAGGAAGTGGAAAAATACTAAGAAAACAGCTGTTTCTATATCCAGTAAAAACAATAACAAAAACACACACATATATATATATATGTGTGTGTGTGTGTGTGATATATGCACATACTTAACTATTACTAATATAATTGTTAATAAGGTAAATACTATTCCTGCTGTGTTATATTTGATCCAGATATTTACATAATACTTTCATTTTTACTTTCACATGTAGCATTTAAATAAATTCAACATTTTTGTATAATTTATCATTTGTATTATTTGAACTACTGTTCTCATCTTGAATCTTATTCTCACAATGTTTCTGACGATGTAACCTCCAGCCTTTTTCGGGTGTAAACTCGGGAGTCTGTATGTCGAACTTGGGAATTTTAAACGAGACCCTTTATTTTATCCACGAGGGTAGTTTGTTCTCGTTCCGTCAGTCATGACCAGGTAGAAGTCTTAAGTAATTTGTAATTTTATTTTTAGTATCGCCCATACTGAAGATTGAACCTTCAACCCCCAGAAGTCTGTCACATAGAACTGATTATTATCGTCTCCTAGAGATTGAAGGTTAAATCTTCTGTATGGCCGATGCTAAGAATACAATTACGAGTTACTTAAGACTTGGTCATGGCTGACGGAACAAGAGCAAGCTACCCCCGTGGATTAAATAAAGGGTTCCCTTCAAAATTCCGTACAGATTCCCAAGTTCAACATACACATTAAGTGTTCCATGAGTCACACCTGAAGAAGGTCAGAAGTTATATCGGCCAAATGTTGTGAGAATAACATCCAAAATGAGAACAGTAGTCCGAATAATCCAAGTAATACAAATGATCAATCCTCATCTAAAGAATAAATAATCCGAATAATACAAAGTATCAATTCTCATGTTAAAAATTCTGAAGCATAATAATTAATCACTAATAAAAAAAAAAAAATTGAAAATCCCTTTTTTTTCTTATGAAAGCAACTCTTACACTTTTGAAATGTTAAAGCTTCATCTTTTTAAATGATCTCTCGTTGTTTGATATTTATTTCTTATTCCAATAATTTTGTTTTGCTTTGCGAAGTTAGTACTTCATCTATATTATCGGTTTGACATGTTTGTTAATCTTATTTTGTTATTTGAATTAAAAATGTTTGTTTCTCCCAAAATAATTAAGAATTTAAAATTATATTTATTTATTAAATAAGTTTGATTTTTTTGCTGTATTGGCATGGAAATAGTTATAAAGATGGCAATTAAAAGCCGATAACTGAATGCTTTCTTGAAAATTGAAAAAAAACCCCAATTCATCATAAAAATGGTGACACATTTAAAATCCTTGTATTAAACAAAGGTTAATAAAATACAAGGATGTGTAACAGAAGTTCAACAGTTTTCACAATATACAGGGTGGGCCAAAATAAGGGTCCTATCTTTAAATTTGAATAACTTGAATTTGAATAACTTCCACAAAATAAAAGTTAAACTCACCAAACTTTGTGTGTGTAGACTGACCCTTCCGAGATTTTTTGAAATAAACAAAACAAATTTTAGCCGAAAAACACTTCTTAAAACTTACAAAAACTAAAGTATTGTTTTTTACACTGTTTTGAGTTTTTTAAGCAAAAATAATGTTTTCTAAATGAGGGTACGTTCCTTAGGGCTAATACGGCTCATGCTTGCTTCGGAAGGGGTCCTTTACTTATTCTAAAAAAAAATCAAAAAAAAATCAATAAATAAAAAAGTTATGAATTTTTAAAAATAGGACCCTTATTTTTGCCCACCCTGTACAAAGAATTTTTAATTATTGTTTCCGTTTTGTGCAGATCTGTATTTTGACAACCGTCATTGACCGATCAATTTTTGTATACCATTTAATTTATATAAAAACAAATTTTTAATTAAAACAAACCCAGTGTATAACTTCAGCTAGTCAAATGTTCCGACAATCTTTTGGAAACTTGTCACTTTTTCAGTCTTTTAATTTTTTTACTAGAATCACGAAATTGGAAAAAAAGTATTAAAAAGTATTAAACAGGTGACACCCCCTCCCCAATCAATGTGATGTAAGAAAAAAAAAATCCTCCTCCTTTAAGATTAAAGAGGGGAGGATATTTTGGCTAAACATCGGTCTCAGGATGGACCATTATATGTTAAACATGCAAGCTTAAACCTCCCATTCTAAAAATTTAACAAATAATGGTACTTGTAATGAATAGTTACTTAAAGAATTTCAGTACTTATGTAGTAAGTCATGAGTATCGATGGAGAATCTTGAGTCAGTTCCGGAAATGGCCAAAGCAGTTTAGGATTTGAAAGCCACTCTTTCACATGCTTAGTGGCTATCTTTTTAAATTTTGTTTGCGGCTTTCAAATCATAAACTAATTCGGCCATTTCCAGGACTGACTCGGGATTCTCCATCAATACTTAAGACTGACTATACAAGTACTGAAATTCTGTGTGTGCTTATTCAATACAAGTACCCAAATAATTTGTAAACTTTTTATTTATTTTTAATTTTATTTTTTAATTTTTTAAGAAATTGGTGCTTTAATCGATAATGTTCCGAACAAACAAAAAAAAAGAAAATTTCAAAACTGATTTTGTTGTAAATATTTTGTATCCGTAAATAATTTTGATATGATGCAATGTGAATTATTTGGATGATTATAGAATAAAAGACAATCTGTGTCATGAGAACAAATAATAAAAGATGATATCGACAGAAAGGATTGAATGTAGAAGTAACTATGGATCTGGAAAGAAAGGACACAAGATTCCTTTTAGACGGAGGCAAATTTTAATTTTTGTCTCAATCCAGAGTGCCCCTTTTTGTAGAGATAGTTTCCCCCACATTAAAAACTGATCTTGTGTCTAACTCTCCTCTCATGGGGGAGGTAAGTAAAGGAGGATACAAGAATCTGACATCTACAAAGGTGATTACTAGTATTTTATAGAAAACAAGATGCAAAAATGAAATATTTCTTTACTTTATGTGCAAGAAGTGTAAAACAATGGAGACGGATGAGAACTCAGATGTGGAGAAAGTATATTTGATTGCCAAAGCTATTGAAGTTGTTCATAAGTTTTCTTATCTTGGTGATACCATTGGAGCATAGCGATGAGAAGGTGCTAGTGTGATTGCAAGGGTTAGAAGTGGATGGAGCAAGTTCAGAGAACTTCTGTCATTACTAAATAGCAGAACGTAACCACTGTCGACCAAGGGCAGAGTCTATCAGGCTTGTGTACAGTGTGATGTATAGAAGTGAAACCTGGCAATTGAGGGTTGAGAACATGAGTTGTATGAAGAGAAATGATGAGAATGATATAATGGCTGTGTAACGTGAGTCTTAAAGATAGGTTTAGATCTGACAACCCCAGAGGATGATTAAATATGTACAGTATAGGGAGATGTGTACAGAACAGGAGACTTCGTTGGTATGGTCAAGTTTAAAGAATGAATGAGTTATTGGGTTAGCAGATGTAGAATAATAGAGGTAACAGGGTCAGTTCATGGGGAAGGCCAAAGAAAATATGGGAGAAAGTGATAAGGATTGACTTGAGAGAAAGAGATAAATAAAAACCTAGCCAGAGATACGTTAGTTTGGAAGTCAATTTCTAAAAGCCATCCAACACATGCCAGCATGTAAAACGGATGTTAAACTAAATATGATGACTTGGCCAATTCGTTTGTGTTCCAGGTTCCCACTTTTATTTTCCAGCTTTATAAATCCAAATTAATTTTGTTTTCCAGTTTAAAACTATGTTAATGTGATTATTTACAATTTAAAACTATCTGATACTTCCAGTATAATTTTATCGAAAACTAGTGACCTTTCGATACGCAACAGTGTATTTTTACAAAATCTCAGATTAGTTTTTAGTATTAGGCTTTAAACGTTCATCTTGTTTTCTTCAGAAAAATAAACTCTTGTGTCAACATTGAAAAGATTTTCTTGATCTCTGTTATGTACATCTTTTTTTATAAATAAACACTTGCTTTCAACAAGACCAATTTTGTTTGCATCTTAAAAATTGGCAAAGTTTAAATTGAAGTCAGGCAGGAAAAAAAAACAAGAACAGATATTCTTAAAATGTGTCCGTTCAGTGTGTGCATTTCATGAAGAAAATTCTATTTCAAACTTTAGCGTAACAGACAATTCGAATGACTAATAGACAGTGTTTTATAGAGAAACGAATATATATCTAAAAACACAGCAAAAGAACATGTCTCTCCTTCAACAGTTTTACTGTGAAGATGTGTTTATTTTATTTTTAACAAGCAAGACAACTACCTGCCATCTGTATTCTTTTTAAATGTATAACTTACATTACATATCTTTAATATAAATCAATTGTAATTTAAAAAAAAAATAATTATCAGTTTGATTACCTCCCTGAAAATTAATGACTTGAATATTTTTAAGAAAAGTTTTGGTAATTTATCTTTTTTTATTAAATCACTTTAATTAATTACTTTTAATATTGACCAAACTATTACACGCACACACATTATTAATAAATATTTTTATATCCATAGACATGTTTCGCGTTTTTTATTTTATTTTATGCTCGTCAATATGGAATTATGTAACTAAATCGCTGATAGAATAATTCGAACTCCAGATCCAAGAATCATGAACCCCAGTCTCATTACCATTTGGCCAACACAATGATCATGCTTTGATATATATATATATATATATATAATATTTATTAATAAATATTAAATTATTAATACCTACAGATGCTAGTGTTTCAAGCTTATTGCTCTCATCAGTGCAGGAAAGTAACAATTTCAGACGGTCGGGAGGCGCGAACCTGATTCAGTCAGCCTAGAATCTGCAAGCTGTCGCCATATCCACTCGGCCAATGGAAACTGTCACGTAATTAAGGGAAATTAAGATCTATATGTACCTAGAAGCGGGCACAGATAGAAGACTAGTCGAGAGTGTTCGACGAACGTATTCGGAACTTTGCATTATATATTTATATAAATATATATATATATATGACAATAAAATTACAAATGAATAACACCAAACATTAATTTTTTTTTTTTTGCCTGGCTTGAAGTTAAACATTGCTGAAAATTGTCATTTGCATATATGAATGTAATGCGTTTGAATCTCATTGCTGCTTATTTTAATTGTGATTTATATTTAAGGATGTTAAAAGTTGAATTAGACATCAGCTGGATGAAACACCCAACCAAGAATCGCCAATATGGACACTTTTCTCCTACTTCAGTTTCACTGAGGGAAGGCTTCAGCTTACTGGTCACTCGTGGAGAAGTAAAAACTTGTGAATGGCATCTTCCTATGGAATTCATTACATGACAAAAGATCACTCATCACACCTACATTGACCATCTTGTAGAAGACTCTGGAGGACCAGCCAACAGCGATGTCTGACAGATGGTTAGTTGGAATGAGAATTCTCGATCTGATTAATTGATGGATGTCCTTCATAAAGATACAAAAACAATACAAATATTCATCGTTAATGATTGTTTTACTGTAAGAATTTTCATACGTTTTTTGACCTCAAAGTTTTTCTGACTAAAATTCATTTAACAGGAATTTCTAAAGTATTAAAGTAAAGTAATACATTTTCAAAATAAATCTTTAGTACTTATATTGAAGGAACCTGCATGCTTTTCAAACAATATCTTACTAGAAAGTTTTTTTTTTATCTGTAAGCAGTTGAATGTCTGAACATTTCTTGTTTTGTACTATGTTCATGTGGGCGAGACAGGAGGTGTAACACGCCAACCAGATAAAACAGCAGATGTCAAGGCCCTGGGTTTGTTAAATTTTCCAAATTATCTACTTAATCAACTGTAATAAAACACGTTATGTATCTATTTTTTGTATACCTCATATCAAAAAGTGTGTGTGTGTGTGGGTGTAACATGAATATGAAGAGGGTGTCAGCAACAGAAGTTGGAACCACTGATCTTACACATTTGGAATTAAAAAAAGAAAAAAAAGATTTTTTAATTCTCTGTAGGGTGAAAAAAATAATTCAGATTCAATATTACAAAGATAAACATATTTTTTTCATTGACTCTTCTTACTCCAGTTTTTTTTTTGCTTCCCTCTTGTGAATAAACAAACACTTTCTTTGTATTATTTGAACTACTGTTCTCATCTTGTATGTTATTCTCACAATGTTTCGGCCAGTGTAACCTCCGACCTTTTTCAGGTGCGTTTTGTCAAACTATGGAATTTTGAACAGAACCCTTTATTTAATCCACAGGGGTAACTTGATCTCGTTCTGTCAGGACCCGTGGCACAATGAATATAAGTGCTGAGTAATAATCAGTTCTAAGTGACAGTTTTCTGGAGATTGAAGGTTCAATCTTCAGTACGGGCGATACTGAGAATACAAAGTGCCGCTTTGATTTGTTACATACCAATTATATCTACATTGCAATTTACGTCTCATAAATCTATTTTATTATGCAATCTGCACCTCATATTGCAATCAACACAGTACAGTAGCAAGGAAAACACTTCTAATTGATCTCAAAAGAATGGGTGGTCAGAGAGCCTGGAATTAACCCTAACTGCTAATCCTAACATTCAAAGAGACCATGCGACACTAAAGCCACTTATTCAACGAGAAGTTGCTGAAGGCCCAGTAATCTATTCCTTGTAGATATCAAGCCAAAGTAGAGTGGTGTACAGTGTAGATATTTTTTCCTTGTAGATATCAAGTCAAAGTAGAATTGAATACAATTACGAATTAATTAAAACTTCTACCCGGTCATGGCTGACGAAATGAGAGCAAGCTATCACCTTGGATTAAATAAAGGGTTCCATTCGAAATTCTGTACAAATTCCTGAGTTCGACGAGAGACACATGAAGAAGGTTGGAGGTTACGTTGGCTAAAACATTGTGAAAATAACATCCAAGATGAGAACAGTAGTCCAATAGTACAAACTATCAATCCTTATCTAAAACATTCTGAAGCAGAAACACTATATTTTATGTATGTAAAGATCTCAATATGAAAAGTTCCAAAATAAAAGATAAACTTCTAATGTGGATCCATTCTATACGATCTTCTTTTCCAACATTGGAAGGTTGGAATGCTGACTCCTAGAGGCTGAAATTGACTTACAGGAAACCAAGCCGAACCTATTCTTTCTGTGAAATTGGCATTAGCCCATCGGCTTCTATCAATGATTTCATTATTAAAGGTTACTCGAACATGATATGAAAACATGACTCTCAAAATCGTCATGGACAGAATTTGTGCTTACATTAGAGACGGTTTTCCATGTGGTAGTGACATCTGTGAAGAAGACTGTAAATTGCTTTATATGTGTTTGTGTAGCACTGAATCACAACACTGCATTCATCTTTGCCCTCTAATGTCCCCAAAATGATGAAATTATTGTCTTTGAGAGTATCGCTGAGAAAATTAACCATAACTTATTTTACTCTTCTGCCAGCATTCATGTCTGGTGACTTAATGTTCACGATGTTGAATGGCTAGTCCACTCAAACAAGACTGATGATGAATAGAAGTTTTATCACGATTTTTCCCTAGTTTATGATATAACACAATGTACTTGTACTTGTGTACCCGATGCTGACGGACATTTTGCAAGTCTTCTTGATCTTTTCCTGACAACTTGTTCTGAACAGTGCTCATCCACTGTTCTGTCTCCGCTGGGATTTTACAATCACTCAGTTATCTAAATTAAGATCAAAACAAAGTGCAATAAGAACACTAATGCCCCTTTCCATCGCAGAGTGTATCGATACTTGATGACTGACTGAAACAGCCACAGATCTTTTATATCAGAAATTCCTCTATATATCATTTTTGAAAAGAATGTGTCCTGTATAACATCCAATTTAATGGATTGGTTAATCGTTGGTATTGAGAGCCCTCCAAGAAATTCCAACAGAAACTGTTGTACACTCCTGAATGTGTCACCGCCATTGCTCACAGAAACCACTATTTCTATTGCTTTCAATGAAATAGATGTTCTGAAACCGAAGCCGCCTTCAGGACTGCCCGCAACGACTGTGAAAGGTTTATAAAAAACGCGAGAGAGAGAGAGAGTCCTATGCCCAATCTCTTAAATCTGGAGCAGCTGAGCAGAGGCTTGGTTCCCACGAGTTTTGGCAAATAACAACAGGATCCTGAATAGATCTAAGACCGCTATTCCAATCATCATCAATGAACCAGAGGTGATTTTGTCAGCATCTGATGAAGTTAAACTTTTTGCAAAGAACTTTGCATCAAATTCCACCCTTTGCGATCGGGGCCACCTACCTTCTGAATTCCCCCCCCATGACTGTAAATACTCTGAACGACGTTCATATATCTGTCAGGGATGTTGCCAAACTTATGAAGAACCTTGATGCCAGCAAGGCAACTGGTTCTAACAACATTCGAATCATAGTGCATAAAAAGCTGCAACCTGAACTAGCTCCTATTCTTACAAAGCTGTTCAATCGTTGCTTAAAGGAGAAATGTTTCTCATCACCTTGAAAAACTTTATTAGTCTGCCCAGTATTTAGAAATACTGGAGATCGTTCTCCTGCATCTCAGTGCAGACTAATCAGTCTCATGTACGTCATGAGTAAGTTGTTTGAATCTGTTATAAATCAAAAAGTTGTTAACCACCTCAGCAAAATCAATCTACTCAGTGACAAGCAATATGGATTTCTTCCTACAAGATTAACAGCTGATGTGCAGACTGTAATATTAATAAGCTATGACATATCTGGAAATGTCTTCTCAACCATCAAATCCTTTCTCTCTGATAGATTTATAAAATTAGTTGTTGGTAGTATGTACTTCAAGCTTATGCCTATCAACGCCGGCGTGCCCCAAAGATCCATTCTGGGCCCAACCCCTTTCCTGATCTTCATCAATGATCTCCTAAATCACATTCAAAGAGCATTAATGATCAAGATCTTTCTGACTCTCTTCCTCTCTCTTCCAACCTGGAGCGTGTCGTGCAATGGGGTAAAAGTTGGCTGGTTACTTTTAATGTTTAAAACCAAGCTTCTCTGCTTTTACTACCAACGCTCGGATCCTCACTTTGCCTCAATTGAAATGAATGGTTCACTTCTTGAGGAAGCCCCCCCCCCCCCCCCCCCCGCTTGGTTAAGCTTCTGGGGCTGGTCTTAACTTTTGACCTAAAATGGAAGATTTACACCAAACCTGTCGCTAAGGTTGCTGGAAAAATGGATCATTCTACCGCTCCAGAAAGTATCTCTCTCCAGACCCAATCCTTTACCTGTATAAGAATCAAAATGCCCATCTGTGGAACACAATATCACTGGACTGCTTCCTAGCTGACAACATTGGACTTGCAAACGACCATGTTGTAAACAAATTTCTGTTGAGTTGTCCTCTTAAATAATCAAATTCCAATCTTCGCGGTGTTGTCTCACTGTCCACCTGACAAACTCATTAACCCTTATCCTCGAGTGGCCTTTGATTCTTTATAAGAGGTGACCTGTTAATACATAAAAAAAATGTTTTTATAATGTCATTGTAACTGGTTGATAATGGAACTAATTTGAGATTATCTCCCTTTGGGCTGGGAATTTTTCTCAGCAACGTTACAAGTGACAGATACTGTTTATCTAGTGTATATAGATAGTATAGTTGTATTATTATTAAAATGAGACAAAAATTCTCATTATTTCAATATAAAGCATTTTTGAGAAATGTGATGTAGCTTCATTATAAGATCTATTATTATATACAAAAGCTGAGATAATCAATGTTTGTTTCCCTAAGTCTTTTTTCCGATACATTTAATCGGATGAAATACATGCTGAAATCTTTCTCGGTTTAGGAATTGAGTTATGTTTTTGATAAACTTCCATTTTAATTGTTCTAGTTAGGCATAATTTATAATTAACTCATCAAGTGACATAAGTTTTTATCACTCTCCCCCTCTCTGACTGTATGTTGTTTGCCCCGGCCGCTCTTATTTTATGTAGTATTCATCACACTCGCTTCTCTCTCTCTTTCTGTTCATTAACAGTCTAACTTGATAAAGAAAGAATAAAAAGATTAAAATAGTTCCTTATAAACAAAAGGCAATATCACCAGTCATACTAATATTATTTAACCCGTAGTTGTACAGAGAGGGAGATTTATCTCCCTCCCACAGTGGGAAGATGTGACACAAAGTTGCGAAAAGTGGGATTTGAAATCAGCGCCTAGAGGAAGAGCACTCCGGCCAAACAAAAATCATCGGCATTCCTCGGTAGGGTCGCCACAGGCGATTAGCAATAAACTAACCCCTTCTCAAAGGGTGCGAAGGCTAAGCCTGGGAAAGTGGACTTCCTAGAACTGCACAGCACCATACATCAGACCGACAGAACAAGCCATCCTTAAAAATGGATTTGAGTTTGCTGGTCTGATTTTGGTATGAACTAACAGAGGAGAGATATACACCAGAAAGAAACTAATTATATATATGAGGTTAAAATACACGATATATAATAAAATGAAATGTTGTGGAGACAGTATGTATGAAATAAAGGAAAAAAATTAAACACAGGAAAAAATAAAAATCTGACAAGAGATTGACAGGTTTCGTCTGGATCACCAAACGTCTTTAGAAAAAAGTGAAGATTTGAAATTTATTGAAAACAGCAATAACAGGAAAGAAGACGCAAAATGGGACGGTTTTATCACATGCGTGACTATTTGAAAAAAATATGCAACGCGTGTGAAAAAAAAAAATTAATTGTGGATATATATATATATATATATATATATATATCATCCAAAGTGGATTGTAATTATCATATACTACCCCCCCCCCTCAACCTCTCGAATTGCTGTATAATTGAGTATTGTTTGCATTCTAGTCTAATGCTATGTTTTAATTTCGAACTTGGTGTCTATTTATTTCCTGTGCTGATGAAGAAATTTGATATCAATAAAAATAAATCCATATCGTCTCAGAAACGACCGTGCACGAAACTTGTGTATGTTGAATTCTTGGAGCATATATAAATGAATGTCATAAAGTTATTTACTTCGTATTTATAATATATATATATATATATATTATATATAATTTATTTTTATTTATTTTATACGTACATAAAAGTAATCCATGGACACGTGTTTCTGGCTCACAGCCGTCATCAGCATGGCTAACTTAGACAGAGATCGAACCTTCGATATTGATGTCTATAGTCCAGCGTTCTACCACTGGACGAAGACGCTCTGTCTAGAAATATGTACGATTTTTATCACCTAAATATTTAATGTATTTTTATGTAATTATTTTTATTGGTGATTCGTTCGTTGTTATTTTGCTTACTATTATTTCGATTATCTCACTTTCCTAAGTATATTAACGAAAAATACGTCCAATTTTCTGCATCTTAATCACGTAGGAAAGTGAGACAACCGAAATAATAGTAAGCAAAATAACACTGAACGCTACAATCACCAATAAAAATAATTACATAAAAATACATTTTATATATATATATTTATTATATTAGCAAATATATGCTCCCTCTGGTTGCATTTTTTTGCTAGCCTGGTAGGATGACATCATGCTAAACGCACATATTCTAGACTGACCCCCAAAGGAGGAGGTAATGACTGAGAGCATAATATCATGGCGAATGCTTCCCCTCTCCCCCAAAAAGGAAGAGTTAATGCTTGGGAGGATGATACCATGACAACAGAACAGATACCCCTTCCCCCAATGGAGAAGATAATCATGGAAGGATGGTATCATGAGGAACGAACATATATTATACTGCCGCCCCTCCCCACCCCCTATAAAAGGAGGTAATACATGGGAGGATCGCCAACATGCTTATGAGTATGGGACCATGGAAACAACAGATACTACACTACCCCCACCCCACCCTTAAAAAAGTAGAAGTTAATCTTTGGGAAGATGGTCTCATGACACCAGAATAGATATTATATTAACCTCCTCCAAAGGAGGATGTAATGCTTAAGAGGATTAGCCCACCTCCTTAAAAAGGAGAAGGTAATTCCTGGAAGGACGGTCTCATGACAACAGAACCGATACTACACTATCCACCCCATTAAAAAATAATACAATAATTAATTTTTTTTTTCATTCATTTAAAAATTGTTAGCCAGAAAAAAATATTTTTATGGTTACTTGACCTCAGACGTTTTACTATCGACGAAAATATTGCGTATAATACAAGAAAATATGAAAATGCAAAGTTTCAACTCTATATTACAGAATATTAATTTATTAGAAGCTGTTTATATAATAAATATGCAACGTAAGAAGACCTAAATGTGTTTGAGGGTATTTCCAGTTTCCTATATATAAGGTATTTCAGAAGTATATACTGTATCATAGAAGTAAATAAACACACCCGCTTTTGATATCTAATATAGTTAGGAGAGATGTGAAAATCTTTTGTATTTATTCATATATTAGCAAAAACTATGTGCCCTCCGGGCGGCAATTACTGACACTGTAGTCTTCTTTACAAAAACCAAAGAAGTAATTTTTATTTGACATTTTGGTAATTTAGAGGAAATTTTAAAAATTGCATTACCATCGTCAAATTTTTTTTTTATTTTAGAAAAAAAACAACAAAAAGGTCAATTAATGATCTTTAAGATATACTCAACGTCAATAAATTTTATTTTGTTTCAGCATAAAAATTAAAATGACTTCCCCATTAAACCTGGTTATATAATGAAATGAATAAACATAAAGATGAGACGCCGATTGGTCAAATATTCCACTTTTATATTATTGAGTAATTCGAAATGGGTACTTTGTACTTTCACCTTTATTATAAAAGAAAGAAAAATATGTAAAAAAATATTAAAGAAAAAATCCTTTTTTTTCTTTTGTAATTTAGAAAGATTAGAGGAGGTTTATTTCTTTTTTATGACAAATCATCATCACCATCATCATCATCACTACCAACATGTTAACTCCTTGGCTTTTTAGCTAGGAGCAAAATGTAGTATCTGTACTGAATCTGCACTTAATTTTTATGTTCTTTGTCAGTGAAGGAGAAATCCTTCTAGACCGAGGCAATTGAAATTTTTGTTCCAAGTCAGTGGCCATTTTAGGGGTACTGGATTTCCCCACATAAAATATTGACATTGTGCCTAACTCTGCTCTCGTGGGAGGAAGTAAATAGGAATTGGAACAGCAACAACAACAACAGCAACAAATTTATTAAAAATAATAAACGCAAAGGAGGGGTTAATGCCTAGGAGGATGATATCATGACAACAGAATAGATAGTGCACTAACCCCCCCCCCCCCCCCACAAAACTGATAGTCCTGAGGAAATGATATTGCGAGGAACGAATGTATACCCCGAAGAGGAAGTAATGCCTGGGAGGAATGTATCATGATGAATGAAAATATACTACAGAGAATTAAATAAGCATAAACCGTTTTAATGTCAATATTGTTAGAATAGGTGGAAAAAACTTTTGCATTTATTTATTTAGATAACATTTAAAACCATGGCAAGTTTCATTGTCCACGTGAAACGCTTAAATGAAAATTGGCTGGAAAAATATAGTCGCCATCTTTATAAACAAAGATGAATATGCTGGCTAAGGAAGAACGATAACTTTCATAATTTTCTTGTTAAAAATGACGTGTTTATTATAAACTTGAGTTATCGTTCTCCTTAGCTAGTATTATGGTGAACGAACATATACTACACTGCCCCCCCCCCCCCCCCCCCTGACAGACGATAATATCATGATGAACAAACACGACTTCCCTTCACCCAAAAAGGAGGAAGTCATTCTTGTGTGGACGATCTTATGAGAACAGAACCGATACTAAACTACCCCTCCCCCCCCCCCCCTCCTTAAAAGATATTCTGACAAAATCGAGTCTTGGGGATTTTTCATTCTGGGAGAACTCCCCCTTACACACCATTAAAAACGGAGGAAGTAATTCATGGGAGGGCAGTCTTATGACAACAGAACTGATACTACACTGAACCGCCCATTAAAAAATATTCCAATTTAATCAATTTTTTTTTTTTAATTTAAAAATGCCTAGTCACAAAAAAATATTTTTATGGTTCCGTGACCTTTTAGCTAAGATCAAAGTGTAGTATCTGTTCGACCTCGATTCGATATTTGACACTTTACTAAAGCCGGAAGTAAATTATCTCCCTTGAAAATGAAATCCTAAATAAGTTTTTAAACGCTATCATTTTTTAAAATAAAATCTCTTTATCTTATTTTATTTATAATAATAGTACTATCGATAAAACGATTGCGTATGTAGAACAAAATTTGACACTACAAAGTAGAAAGGTATATTACAGAATATTAATTTATTAAAAACTTAAAAATAAATAAATATGCAAATAAGCAAAATCGAGATTTGTTTGAGTGAGTAGGAGATGCCTATATATAGGGTATTTCAATATATTCTAATATCATTAGAATTAAATAATCCTAACCTATTTTGATGTTTATATAGTTAGAATAGATGGAAAAAACTTTCGCATATATATATATATATATAGTTTTCAAGCTTTGATGGTATTTATTTACCACACTTCTTTTTTACAATATATATATATATATATATATATATATATATATATATATATATTGTTTAGCATAATACTGGGTAAAATATATTTCATTCTAACTTCCACTTAAACATTTGTTTATATCTATATCTCTCTCTCTATATATATCTATATACAGGGTGGCCCAAAAGTAGGTTTACAGTTATCATTTAATATTTGAAGTTTTTTAACTAGGTTATTCGAAAAACTTCAACTATATAAAAAATAGTTTAATAACTGTAAACCTACTTTTGGGCCACCCTGTATCCGGATGAATCTATAAATATATAACCACCCCACTAAACTATCAATAACATCAAATCTCTAAGTATTACCTATAATTCTCAGCCTCAATAGCCTCTCAGTCATACTACCAATTCTACCAAAATCATCTCCCACCTAAACCCATAACTGGGATAGCTATTAACTCTAATATCACTTAGACTAATCTAATCTCAATTACTTAATCCTTCGATTACTATCTTGAACACTTAATTATTGACTGGTGCTTAGTCCTTATCATTGGTAGTAGTACCATCACTTGTAGACTTATTTCGCCCAATGACTTCGCAAGTAGCAGGATGGTAATAATAATAATAATAATTATTATTATTATTATCGTTATTGTTATTATTATCTTGTTATTTTTATTTTTATTAATGCTATTGTCACTGCAACTATCGTAGGTATGATTGGCATTGTTATTATTATTTTTATTGTAATTGATTTTATTAATACTAACAATGGTAACACCATTAAACTTCTTTTATATAATGATTCCACTAGTATTGATTTTAGTATAATATAATCACAATTAAAATATTATCACAACAAAATTCACTACAATTACTGAGCAAGCCATAAATAACTATATTAAAATAGAATGCAAAAGTAGCAATTAATACCCTACATTAAAATTATCAAACATTTTTATCTACACGATAATTACCTATTACAACAAAAATGACAGTTATAACTTTATAATTATAATCCTATTCCCATTATTAAATTTACCCCCCCCCCCCGTTATAGGCAGAGCTCCATCTCCGTCCCCCTCCCTCTAATGCATCTTCAATTTCCGGTTGAGGTTGAATTTAAAATCTTTGCCATTTGATTCCATTGTCGCTTGAAGAGTTGGTGCTCATTGCGGGCGCTAATGAAACAGCATATATTTTGTCGCAATTAATGGAATAATAAAATCACCAACAAAAAAAAAAAATTTTGCTCTGAATTTTCATTGAGCACTCCCATAAACCCGGTTTCAACTTCCTTCGGATTTATACCCCCTGGATATTTGTAACAAGTTAATTATATATATATATATATATATATATATATATATATATATATATATATATATATATTACAAAAATGTTGTAAGATTATAGCATCGTTCAATTTTAACTAGTGATGGGACGATTCAAATATTTTTCCAGATTCCGATACAATTATTGATTCTGTTCTAAATTCCCGATTTCGATACAATTACCGATTCCGATTCCAATAACAAAAACACCCAAAAGAACACAGTCACAGCATAAAAGTAATCAGCTGTGCAACTATAGACCCCCTATCGAAAGAGTTCATTAAATGGTGTCGATTTAAATTTGTTTATATAGAAATTTTCCGATATTTGGATCTTTTCTTATTGCAAACTTTTTCCTAAAAAGAACAATTATATTTAAAACAAACGACGTAAACAAATTGTTAGTTAATTTTAAAAAAAAAAATCTTTGGTATATTTACATAGAATACTAAATACATTTAAAAAAAATAAACTAACAATTTGTTTACGTCGTTTTTTTTTTTTTTTTTTTTTTTTAAATATAATTTTGCGCTAGAACAAAATCTAAATAAAACAGATATGTTCATTTTTTGTATCTCATCGATAAGTTATAAAAAAACAATACACATTGGGAAACTTGTTGATAAGTCAATTTCATTTTGTGTGATAGAATTTTATGCATTTATAGCGATGTTATAAGGGTCTTTCCAACGAACCTGCCACCGGAGAATTTGACTCAAAATAATTCTACCCCAAAGAATTTAACCCACCTGATATATTCTTTTTCTTAACACTGATGGTTTTTTAGGGGAGGGGTGTCAGATATTTTTGTATGAACTTTTATGACATTGATTGGATATCTGACACTGAATAAATTTGTTAATGATAAACAATTTATGTCATGGAAAATATATTTTATGGATTAAAAAAAACCTTCATTAATAGTAGTAATAATAATAATAATGATAATACTTAATAATTTAAACTCCTACAAGCAAGGAGCCCGGATGTCACAATAATCGACAAGAAGGAAAAATTCTGCCAAATCGTAGACTTTGTTGTTACAGCAGACCAGAGTGAAGCTCAAAAAGATGAAAAAACAAAGCAAATACACGGAACTTGCCAGAGAACTGAAAGGAATATGGAGAATGAAGAAAGTAAATATAATACCAATAATCGTAAGAGCACTAGGAATAGTCCACAAAACCTGGAGAAAAGACTGGGAGAAATTGGAATCAAAGGGATCACTGAGACCATACAAAGGACGGTAATAATCAAAACAGCTGCAATCTTAAGCAAAATCTTTAAATGCGGAAACCAACCCGCATAAGCTACGAATGGTAACCAGTCACATGGAAGTTACAATAGGAAGAAAACATAACCACAAAAAGAACACCATCGCATGAAACAAGGAACAGAAACGGCAAGAAATATCATAAGCTGATTCCCCCCCCCCCCCCCCCCAAAAAAAAATGATGGCGTCAGCCTCGGCTGACACCACACAAAATAGTCGTATAGAGGGTCAAGGTTGAAGAGAAGACCGAGGAGAGACAGCACTAACCAGACCTTCATTGGAAGAGTGCAGAGAATGCTGGGATCTTAAGGAGGTTTATTGCCACCCAAATCCCAGGGGAGACCAATGGTCGTTGCCAGCAAGAAATCAATGGTAGGCGGCTGTTGCTATACCGCAAGATCATTTGCGGTTGTAATCGAAAAGAGGTGAAGAGTACTGGAAATCTGGAGAGGCTTGTTACTCAGACTCCAGGGAATGCCACTGGTTGTTGTCGGTGAGCAATCACTGACAATGACTTGTGTGATAACTCCTAGTGAGCAGAAATAATAATACTAATATATATATATATATATATATATATATATATATATATATATATGTAAAATAATTTTTCAGCACATTGGCAATATTTTTAATAGGATGACCCCTAGAGTAAATGTGGTATTGTGGTGACTGAACTGATTTTAGCTAAGTGTAAGATAGAGGGTGACCAACGACCCTCACATCCCACACTTTTGATGGTCTTGTACCATGTTATATATTTTTAGCAAATAAATAATTCAAAGTGTAGTATCTGTTTTGTATGCTATATTTTTCTGCCATCGGTCAGTGAAGGAGAAATCTTTCTAGACTAAAGCAATTTTTATTTTTCTCCCAATCTAGAGTGCGTCTTCTTGGGGAGTTTGATTCACCACATTAAAAACCGACCTTGTGTCTAACTCTGCCTACGTTGGGAGAAAAGTAAATAGGATGACATGTAATTAATAACATCCTTAACTAAATCACTTCCCTCCAAATTGAGATTCTACTTTTTAGGCGATATCGTGTGAACACTTTGAAAAAGCTTGTCAGAAAGAAGAAAAAGAAACAAAAATGTTTTTTTTTAGAATTTAGGGTGGGGGATCAGTTTCGTATATAAATTTAACATAAAATGATCCTTAATTCTTCGGCCATTCTAAATTTTTAGGGCTGTTCATAAAAAATGTTTTACCACTAACCTTAAGTCCTACTGGAAAGTTTATAGAACCACACGTAATTGCTTAAAAAAGTTGGCAACTCCCATAAAAATAAAATGCACACAATTTATATCTATAGTAAATTTATTTTATTAACTACCGTAAAACGCTAGAATGGACCAGAAATGGAGGCTCATTTTATGTAAAATTCACATGTGAAACTCTAAATTCTAAAAGAATTGCTTTTTTTTCTTCCCACGAAGTTTTCTAGGGTGTTCACACGTAATCGCCTAAAAAGTAGAATCTCATTTTTGTTTAGGGCGGATTTAGCTGAATTTTTTTATCTACAATAATAATGATAATAATAATTAATAATAATACTTTTTTATATAGTAAGTTTTTATATAGTAAAATATATACATATATTTATATATAGTTTTTATAAAGTAAAAAGAATCTACTTAACTTCTATGTTACATGGAAATATAAGTTTAATATGAAACAAAAATTAATAAAAACATTTTATTAATTCATTTTTAATTCATAAAACACATTTGACATTTCTATCAAATAGTTTAAAAAATACACACTTAGATTTTTATGTTGGCAGGCAAATTTTCACTGTCTTTCACGTAACGGTTTCAATAATATTAATGACCAAGGATCATTTTTAGTATTATTTTTTGATTTTGGTGCCTTCTATCTCCACCACATCTACCTTTTATACATTTATACACTTTTTTACAACCAGTTAACAGACAGAAAACTCAAAATCAAAGAACTGACGCCAGTGTGGAATTGCATAGAGCCGTGAAAATCTTTAAATTCACTAATTCATTTATACCTAATTCAAGTTTTTTTTTCCACCTTTTTGGCCACTTCTTGTCAGGTTTGCCAATACTGAAGGACTGGTCAAAATCCCACATTTCTTTTTTTTTTTCATACAAGTAAAATAAATTAACATCGTATTTTTAATGTTATTATGATGTATAGATTTAATTATACTGGTAGTTTAAAAGCAATAAATATTTATCATTTTATCATTAGTACCAGCAATGGAAAATTAAGTTTTTATTTATTTTTAAAGAATCGTTTTTGGAATCGGAAATTAGACTCAAATTTTTCCGATTCCGACACCTCCAAAATTTCCGATTTTTCCAATTCCTGATTGCGATTAATCGTCCGAACACTGATTATAGCATTATTCAATTTCAACTAGTGATGGAGTGATTATAGTATTTTTCCTGATTCTGATACAATTACCAATTATGTTCTAAATTCCAGATTCCGATACAATTACCGATTCCGATTCTTTTAAAACCTCTAAATATTTAGCTATAGAGTTTATATTTTTCGGATTACTGTAAAAACCGATGTAATAATTGCATATATTTTCGCAAATGTAAAAATACACCGGCGTGTGTGGGGGGAGGTGATCTATAGATTTTAATTTTACTGTTAGTTTAAAATCAATAAATATTTATCATTTTATCATTAGTACTTGCAATGAAAAATTAAGTTTTAAACAAAAACAAAACAACAATTAAAAGAATCGTTTTTGGCATTGGAAAATAGGCACAATTTTTCTGATGCCGATTCCGATTTCGATTCCAATGCCCTCAAAAGTTCTGATTCCCGATTAATCGGCCCAACACTAATTTCAACCTCATATATTGTGGTCGACATTTTACTATATACCAAATTTTGTTGAGGGAAAGCAAATAAAAAAATGACAAATCGATCCATGCAAAAATAAATCATGTTTTATTGACGACAGACAAAAATTTGGAGAAATAGCCGAATATACAGTCACTGGTAAGAAAGAGTTTTGTATGGACCCTGAAAAGAAGAAGTGTCTTGACATGAAGAGCAGCTCATTAGACAAGGGTGCGAGATTAGCAGTAAATTAGACAATCTGAATCTGTTGCCGTCGGTGAGGTGAAGGGTTGTGCTCAGTTAAATATTTTCGGGCAGACTGTGTGGAATATTTCTTAGGCTTAGCTTAATTAGGTGGCTCCCAATGCATTGCGCCAATATTTCAACGTCTATTTTCTAAAAGGTGTAAAAGTGTATATTTTCTGCGCTTTCGATTAACTGAAATAAAAATTTTGTATTAAGATCAAGAGTTGATATTTTGACAAAAAGTCTTTGTTTGCTGTTGCGGCTGCTAATTTTGTTTGTTAGGCGTGTAGGACTTCTGCATAGAACGCACAAAGATTTTGCGTTAGGATTGTCTGGTCTGCATGAAGTCCTCCTCGTTAGTTGCAGCTATTCGTTAAACTGCAGGATTGCAGGTGTTTAGCCCTGCAACCGAGAACAGCAAGGCTCAGTGGTTGCATGTGAAGTCGAGGAAGGTTTGGCCCAGAACGCACAAAGGAATGGCCCAGAAGCAACATGCCCACTTTAACTCCATTGATTTACGGTTCTTGCACCTGGCACACCTTTGCTTGCTGCATGTAGGGGCAGAGACGACCAGAAGACGATGGATCCTGATGCCGACGCCTCCCGGGTTGCTCTGACACTACTACGTTGCCATCGCCCCTTCCACGGCGGGGAAGAGTTGGACTTGGGGGGGGGGGCTGCTGATTGAAGAACGTTCAACAATAGCACTTTAAAAAAAATCATAAAAAAAAAAAATCTACAACTTAAATTCGGTGCTTCTTTACTTTCACGACATCATGTTAGGCCTATCTTAAAAAAAAAAGCTAAAGAAATGTATAAACTTTGTTATGTACTTACGTGGTAGTTGAAAAGAAGACTACACCAAAAATTACGTAAATTCATCCAGTATTTATTAAATTAAAAATTAAAAAAAAGACAATTTTATATGTCGGTCGCCATTTTGAGTTTTCCCGAAAACAGAATTTGAGTTATCTCCCTTGCCTAATAAGTAAGTAAGTATAAATGTCTACAGATACGTAAGATCGTTTTTTTCTTTTTCTTATACTTTAATAAATACTGGATGAATTCGCGTATTTCTTTTCTGTACAATCTTATTTTCAGCTAACACGTAAGTACATAAAGTTTATACATTTCTTTAAATATTTTCATGTCGTCGCGAAAGTAAAGAATCACCTAAAATTCTGCCCCATATCAGTTGTTCGCTTAATTTTAATAACATTTTCAATATTTATGTAATAACTATATTGTGTGTCAGCAGAAATCATTTATTTAGGCAAAAATCAGGCTGCTAGAGAATTCCGGGGTTTTTGGAAATTTTTTTCAAATATTTTACATTTTAAGAAGGGGAATCAGTTTCCAATGTTAATTCAACGTAGACTGACCCCCCTCTTTTTGACCATCTCAATTTAAAAAAAAAAAAATCTTTTTCGGTGTATAATTACCTATCATGTCAATAGAGAATTCCGGTGTTTTCGGAAAGAAATTTTTTAAAATTGAGATTTTAAGACGGGGGATCAGTTTTCAATGTAAATTCAACGTAGACTGATCCCCCTCTTTTTGACCATCTCAAATTTTTAAAATTATTCTTCTGCTTACAATTACCTATCATGTCGCGATAGAATTCCGGGGTTTTTGGAAAGAAATAAAAAATAAAAAAATTTTAAGACGGGGTATCAGTCTTGTTCGCCTTTTACTAGGTACGCGCAAAATTAATGGCCGCTTGCACTGACCCTCGTTCTTAAAAGTGTCTTTTCTTAATTTTTTAAAGCAGTTTTCGTTTAACTTTTGATTGTGTTTGAAAGATAAAAGCCTAATGTTATTATATAAAAGGAAACAAATGTATATTTACGTTTGAAAAAAAAATTAGAATTAAAAATGTTGTCAAAAACCCCTATAAACGTTAAAAATTGATCAAAACTACAAATTCAATAAAACATGTTTTAAATTCGTTGGAAAGATAAATATCAATTTTTTGGAACTATTTCAAAGAAAATTATTAAATTTAGTCTTAAGAGAGTGAATTGAAAAAAAATTGACCTTCATTTTTCTACTAAAACTTGTCGAATTATCCAAAATAAAAAATACGTCACGGACGCATTTTGTTATTTTATGTAAGTGTAAACAAAATTTGGCGACCAAATCTGAAAGTATGGAAGCCCTGAACTGCAGTAATATTTATTTTTATTTAAAAAAATTTATATGGAAGTTATGCTTTATAGAAATTGAAAAATGATTAGACCTTAATTTCTTTATTTTTTAAGGTTACGAAAAATATGTCTACATTAAATTGACAAGTATGGAAGACACGAATTTATTATTTTTTTGAACAGAAGGTTTTTTAATAATTTTCCCTTATTTTTATTTTTATGTACTAGTGCAGATTAGGACCCAAGCTAACTCTGACCCTAAACCTGTTACATGTCTGGAGTTTGGTTTCAGCATTTGCCAATTTTTTTTCATGTTAGATTTGGCCTTTTGGCTAAGATCAAAGTGTAGTATCTGTTCCGATGGATACTGCACCCCATAGACTGTTATTGTCTTGGCCTTCGGGGCTTGATTTACGTCTGTCTATGGGTATGTCCTGAGCTCTAGGAGGTCCACCCTCCCAGGCTTCGCCTCCCCTCTTTGGGGGGGGGGGTAAGTTTATTGCTTACTGCCTGAAAATTAAGTTTTTATTTATTTTTAAAGAATCGTTTTTGGAATCGGGAATTAGACTCAAATTTTTCCGATTCCGACACCTCCAAAATTTCCGATTTTTCTAATTCCTGATTCCGATTAATCGTCCGAACACTGATTATAGCATTATTCAATTTCAACTAGTGATGGAGTGATTATAGTATTTTTCCTGATTCTGATACAATTACCAATTATGTTCTAAATTCCAGATTCCGATACAATTACCGATTCCGATTCTTTTAAAATCTCTAAATATTTAGCTATATAGTTTATATTTTTCGGATTACTGTAAAAACCGATGTAATAATTGCATATATTTTCGCAAATGTAAAAATACACCGGCGTGTCTGGGGGGAGGTGATCTATAGATTTTAATTTTACTGTTAGTTTAAAATCAATAAATATTTATCATTTTATCATTAGTACTTGCAATGAAAAATTAAGTTTTAAACAAAAACAAAACAATTAAAAGAATCGTTTTTGGCATTGGAAAATAGGCACAATTTTTCTGATGCCGATTCCGATTTCGATTCCAATGCCCTCAAAAGTTCTGATTCCCGATTAATCGGCCCAACACTAATTTCAACCTCATATATTGTGGTCGACATTTTACTATATACCAAATTTTGTTGAGGGAAAGCAAATAAAAAAATGACAAATCGATCCATGCAAAAATAAATCATGTTTTATTGACGACAGACAAAAATTTGGAGAAATAGCCGAATATACAGTCACTGGTAAGAAAGAGTTTTGTATGGACCCTGAAAAGAAGAAGTGTCTTGACATGAAGAGCAGCTCATTAGACAAGGGTGCGAGATTAGCAGTAAATTAGACAATCTGAATCTGTTGCCGTCGGTGAGGTGAAGGGTTGTGCTCAGTTAAATATTTTCGGGCAGACTGTGTGGAATATTTCTTAGGCTTAGCTTAATTAGGTGGCTCCCAATGCATTGCGCCAATATTTCAACGTCTATTTTCTAAAAGGTGTAAAAGTGTATATTTTCTGCGCTTTCGATTAACTGAAATAAAAATTTTGTATTAAGATCAAGAGTTGATATTTTGACAAAAAGTCTTTGTTTGCTGTTGCGGCTGCTAATTTTGTTTGTTAGGCGTGTAGGACTTCTGCATAGAACGCACAAAGATTTTGCGTTAGGATTGTCTGGTCTGCATGAAGTCCTCCTCGTTAGTTGCAGCTATTCGTTAAACTGCAGGATTGCAGGTGTTTAGCCCTGCAACCGAGAACAGCAAGGCTCAGTGGTTGCATGTGAAGTCGAGGAAGGTTTGGCCCAGAACGCACAAAGGAATGGCCCAGAAGCAACATGCCCACTTTAACTCCATTGATTTACGGTTCTTGCACCTGGCACACCTTTGCTTGCTGCATGTAGGGGCAGAGACGACCAGAAGACGATGGATCCTGATGCCGACGCCTCCCGGGTTGCTCTGACACTACTACGTTGCCATCGCCCCTTCCACGGCGGGGAAGAGTTGGACTTGGGGGGGGGGGCTGCTGATTGAAGAACGTTCAACAATAGCACTTTAAAAAAAATCATAAAAAAAAAAAATCTACAACTTAAATTCGGTGCTTCTTTACTTTCACGACATCATGTTAGGCCTATCTTAAAAAAAAAAGCTAAAGAAATGTATAAACTTTGTTATGTACTTACGTGGTAGTTGAAAAGAAGACTACACCAAAAATTACGTAAATTCATCCAGTATTTATTAAATTAAAAATTAAAAAAAAGACAATTTTATATGTCGGTCGCCATTTTGAGTTTTCCCGAAAACAGAATTTGAGTTATCTCCCTTGCCTAATAAGTAAGTAAGTATAAATGTCTACAGATACGTAAGATCGTTTTTTTCTTTTTCTTATACTTTAATAAATACTGGATGAATTCGCGTATTTCTTTTCTGTACAATCTTATTTTCAGCTAACACGTAAGTACAT
Organism: Sepiola atlantica; assembly: GCA_963556195.1. Classification (NCBI taxonomy): domain Eukaryota; kingdom Metazoa; phylum Mollusca; class Cephalopoda; order Sepiida; family Sepiolidae; genus Sepiola; species Sepiola atlantica. The sequence goes on along the minus strand of OY744521.1, from coordinate 165,055,490 downwards.
AAAGTTTATACATTTCTTTAAATATTTTCATGTCGTCGCGAAAGTAAAGAATCACCTAAAATTCTGCCCCATATCAGTTGTTCGCTTAATTTTAATAACATTTTCAATATTTATGTAATAACTATATTGTGTGTCAGCAGAAATCATTTATTTAGGCAAAAATCAGGCTGCTAGAGAATTCCGGGGTTTTTGGAAATTTTTTTCAAATATTTTACATTTTAAGAAGGGGAATCAGTTTCCAATGTTAATTCAACGTAGACTGACCCCCCTCTTTTTGACCATCTCAATTTAAAAAAAAAAAAATCTTTTTCGGTGTATAATTACCTATCATGTCAATAGAGAATTCCGGTGTTTTCGGAAAGAAATTTTTTAAAATTGAGATTTTAAGACGGGGGATCAGTTTTCAATGTAAATTCAACGTAGACTGATCCCCCTCTTTTTGACCATCTCAAATTTTTAAAATTATTCTTCTGCTTACAATTACCTATCATGTCGCGATAGAATTCCGGGGTTTTTGGAAAGAAATAAAAAATAAAAAAATTTTAAGACGGGGTATCAGTCTTGTTCGCCTTTTACTAGGTACGCGCAAAATTAATGGCCGCTTGCACTGACCCTCGTTCTTAAAAGTGTCTTTTCTTAATTTTTTAAAGCAGTTTTCGTTTAACTTTTGATTGTGTTTGAAAGATAAAAGCCTAATGTTATTATATAAAAGGAAACAAATGTATATTTACGTTTGAAAAAAAAATTAGAATTAAAAATGTTGTCAAAAACCCCTATAAACGTTAAAAATTGATCAAAACTACAAATTCAATAAAACATGTTTTAAATTCGTTGGAAAGATAAATATCAATTTTTTGGAACTATTTCAAAGAAAATTATTAAATTTAGTCTTAAGAGAGTGAATTGAAAAAAAATTGACCTTCATTTTTCTACTAAAACTTGTCGAATTATCCAAAATAAAAAATACGTCACGGACGCATTTTGTTATTTTATGTAAGTGTAAACAAAATTTGGCGACCAAATCTGAAAGTATGGAAGCCCTGAACTGCAGTAATATTTATTTTTATTTAAAAAAATTTATATGGAAGTTATGCTTTATAGAAATTGAAAAATGATTAGACCTTAATTTCTTTATTTTTTAAGGTTACGAAAAATATGTCTACATTAAATTGACAAGTATGGAAGACACGAATTTATTATTTTTTTGAACAGAAGGTTTTTTAATAATTTTCCCTTATTTTTATTTTTATGTACTAGTGCAGATTAGGACCCAAGCTAACTCTGACCCTAAACCTGTTACATGTCTGGAGTTTGGTTTCAGCATTTGCCAATTTTTTTTCATGTTAGATTTGGCCTTTTGGCTAAGATCAAAGTGTAGTATCTGTTCCGATGGATACTGCACCCCATAGACTGTTATTGTCTTGGCCTTCGGGGCTTGATTTACGTCTGTCTATGGGTATGTCCTGAGCTCTAGGAGGTCCACCCTCCCAGGCTTCGCCTCCCCTCTTTGGGGGGGGGGGTAAGTTTATTGCTTACTGCCTGAAAATTAAGTTTTTATTTATTTTTAAAGAATCGTTTTTGGAATCGGGAATTAGACTCAAATTTTTCCGATTCCGACACCTCCAAAATTTCCGATTTTTCTAATTCCTGATTCCGATTAATCGTCCGAACACTGATTATAGCATTATTCAATTTCAACTAGTGATGGAGTGATTATAGTATTTTTCCTGATTCTGATACAATTACCAATTATGTTCTAAATTCCAGATTCCGATACAATTACCGATTCCGATTCTTTTAAAATCTCTAAATATTTAGCTATATAGTTTATATTTTTCGGATTACTGTAAAAACCGATGTAATAATTGCATATATTTTCGCAAATGTAAAAATACACCGGCGTGTCTGGGGGGAGGTGATCTATAGATTTTAATTTTACTGTTAGTTTAAAATCAATAAATATTTATCATTTTATCATTAGTACTTGCAATGAAAAATTAAGTTTTAAACAAAAACAAAACAATTAAAAGAATCGTTTTTGGCATTGGAAAATAGGCACAATTTTTCTGATGCCGATTCCGATTTCGATTCCAATGCCCTCAAAAGTTCTGATTCCCGATTAATCGGCCCAACACTAATTTCAACCTCATATATTGTGGTCGACATTTTACTATATACCAAATTTTGTTGAGGGAAAGCAAATAAAAAAATGACAAATCGATCCATGCAAAAATAAATCATGTTTTATTGACGACAGACAAAAATTTGGAGAAATAGCCGAATATACAGTCACTGGTAAGAAAGAGTTTTGTATGGACCCTGAAAAGAAGAAGTGTCTTGACATGAAGAGCAGCTCATTAGACAAGGGTGCGAGATTAGCAGTAAATTAGACAATCTGAATCTGTTGCCGTCGGTGAGGTGAAGGGTTGTGCTCAGTTAAATATTTTCGGGCAGACTGTGTGGAATATTTCTTAGGCTTAGCTTAATTAGGTGGCTCCCAATGCATTGCGCCAATATTTCAACGTCTATTTTCTAAAAGGTGTAAAAGTGTATATTTTCTGCGCTTTCGATTAACTGAAATAAAAATTTTGTATTAAGATCAAGAGTTGATATTTTGACAAAAAGTCTTTGTTTGCTGTTGCGGCTGCTAATTTTGTTTGTTAGGCGTGTAGGACTTCTGCATAGAACGCACAAAGATTTTGCGTTAGGATTGTCTGGTCTGCATGAAGTCCTCCTCGTTAGTTGCAGCTATTCGTTAAACTGCAGGATTGCAGGTGTTTAGCCCTGCAACCGAGAACAGCAAGGCTCAGTGGTTGCATGTGAAGTCGAGGAAGGTTTGGCCCAGAACGCACAAAGGAATGGCCCAGAAGCAACATGCCCACTTTAACTCCATTGATTTACGGTTCTTGCACCTGGCACACCTTTGCTTGCTGCATGTAGGGGCAGAGACGACCAGAAGACGATGGATCCTGATGCCGACGCCTCCCGGGTTGCTCTGACACTACTACGTTGCCATCGCCCCTTCCACGGCGGGGAAGAGTTGGACTTGGGGGGGGGGGGGGCTGCTGATTGAAGAACGTTCAACAATAGCACTTTAAAAAAAATCATAAAAAAAAAAAATCTACAACTTAAATTCGGTGCTTCTTTACTTTCACGACATCATGTTAGGCCTATCTTAAAAAAAAAAGCTAAAGAAATGTATAAACTTTGTTATGTACTTACGTGGTAGTTGAAAAGAAGACTACACCAAAAATTACGTAAATTCATCCAGTATTTATTAAATTAAAAATTAAAAAAAAGACAATTTTATATGTCGGTCGCCATTTTGAGTTTTCCCGAAAACAGAATTTGAGTTATCTCCCTTGCCTAATAAGTAAGTAAGTATAAATGTCTACAGATACGTAAGATCGTTTTTTTCTTTTTCTTATACTTTAATAAATACTGGATGAATTCGCGTATTTCTTTTCTGTACAATCTTATTTTCAGCTAACACGTAAGTACATAAAGTTTATACATTTCTTTAAATATTTTCATGTCGTCGCGAAAGTAAAGAATCACCTAAAATTCTGCCCCATATCAGTTGTTCGCTTAATTTTAATAACATTTTCAATATTTATGTAATAACTATATTGTGTGTCAGCAGAAATCATTTATTTAGGCAAAAATCAGGCTGCTAGAGAATTCCGGGGTTTTTGGAAATTTTTTTCAAATATTTTACATTTTAAGAAGGGGAATCAGTTTCCAATGTTAATTCAACGTAGACTGACCCCCCTCTTTTTGACCATCTCAATTTAAAAAAAAAAAAATCTTTTTCGGTGTATAATTACCTATCATGTCAATAGAGAATTCCGGTGTTTTCGGAAAGAAATTTTTTAAAATTGAGATTTTAAGACGGGGGATCAGTTTTCAATGTAAATTCAACGTAGACTGATCCCCCTCTTTTTGACCATCTCAAATTTTTAAAATTATTCTTCTGCTTACAATTACCTATCATGTCGCGATAGAATTCCGGGGTTTTTGGAAAGAAATAAAAAATAAAAAAATTTTAAGACGGGGTATCAGTCTTGTTCGCCTTTTACTAGGTACGCGCAAAATTAATGGCCGCTTGCACTGACCCTCGTTCTTAAAAGTGTCTTTTCTTAATTTTTTAAAGCAGTTTTCGTTTAACTTTTGATTGTGTTTGAAAGATAAAAGCCTAATGTTATTATATAAAAGGAAACAAATGTATATTTACGTTTGAAAAAAAAATTAGAATTAAAAATGTTGTCAAAAACCCCTATAAACGTTAAAAATTGATCAAAACTACAAATTCAATAAAACATGTTTTAAATTCGTTGGAAAGATAAATATCAATTTTTTGGAACTATTTCAAAGAAAATTATTAAATTTAGTCTTAAGAGAGTGAATTGAAAAAAAATTGACCTTCATTTTTCTACTAAAACTTGTCGAATTATCCAAAATAAAAAATACGTCACGGACGCATTTTGTTATTTTATGTAAGTGTAAACAAAATTTGGCGACCAAATCTGAAAGTATGGAAGCCCTGAACTGCAGTAATATTTATTTTTATTTAAAAAAATTTATATGGAAGTTATGCTTTATAGAAATTGAAAAATGATTAGACCTTAATTTCTTTATTTTTTAAGGTTACGAAAAATATGTCTACATTAAATTGACAAGTATGGAAGACACGAATTTATTATTTTTTTGAACAGAAGGTTTTTTAATAATTTTCCCTTATTTTTATTTTTATGTACTAGTGCAGATTAGGACCCAAGCTAACTCTGACCCTAAACCTGTTACATGTCTGGAGTTTGGTTTCAGCATTTGCCAATTTTTTTTCATGTTAGATTTGGCCTTTTGGCTAAGATCAAAGTGTAGTATCTGTTCCGATGGATACTGCACCCCATAGACTGTTATTGTCTTGGCCTTCGGGGCTTGATTTACGTCTGTCTATGGGTATGTCCTGAGCTCTAGGAGGTCCACCCTCCCAGGCTTCGCCTCCCCTCTTTGGGGGGGGGGGGGTAAGTTTATTGCTTACTGCCTGAAAATTAAGTTTTTATTTATTTTTAAAGAATCGTTTTTGGAATCGGGAATTAGACTCAAATTTTTCCGATTCCGACACCTCCAAAATTTCCGATTTTTCTAATTCCTGATTCCGATTAATCGTCCGAACACTGATTATAGCATTATTCAATTTCAACTAGTGATGGAGTGATTATAGTATTTTTCCTGATTCTGATACAATTACCAATTATGTTCTAAATTCCAGATTCCGATACAATTACCGATTCCGATTCTTTTAAAATCTCTAAATATTTAGCTATATAGTTTATATTTTTCGGATTACTGTAAAAACCGATGTAATAATTGCATATATTTTCGCAAATGTAAAAATACACCGGCGTGTCTGGGGGGAGGTGATCTATAGATTTTAATTTTACTGTTAGTTTAAAATCAATAAATATTTATCATTTTATCATTAGTACTTGCAATGAAAAATTAAGTTTTAAACAAAAACAAAACAATTAAAAGAATCGTTTTTGGCATTGGAAAATAGGCACAATTTTTCTGATGCCGATTCCGATTTCGATTCCAATGCCCTCAAAAGTTCTGATTCCCGATTAATCGGCCCAACACTAATTTCAACCTCATATATTGTGGTCGACATTTTACTATATACCAAATTTTGTTGAGGGAAAGCAAATAAAAAAATGACAAATCGATCCATGCAAAAATAAATCATGTTTTATTGACGACAGACAAAAATTTGGAGAAATAGCCGAATATACAGTCACTGGTAAGAAAGAGTTTTGTATGGACCCTGAAAAGAAGAAGTGTCTTGACATGAAGAGCAGCTCATTAGACAAGGGTGCGAGATTAGCAGTAAATTAGACAATCTGAATCTGTTGCCGTCGGTGAGGTGAAGGGTTGTGCTCAGTTAAATATTTTCGGGCAGACTGTGTGGAATATTTCTTAGGCTTAGCTTAATTAGGTGGCTCCCAATGCATTGCGCCAATATTTCAACGTCTATTTTCTAAAAGGTGTAAAAGTGTATATTTTCTGCGCTTTCGATTAACTGAAATAAAAATTTTGTATTAAGATCAAGAGTTGATATTTTGACAAAAAGTCTTTGTTTGCTGTTGCGGCTGCTAATTTTGTTTGTTTGTTAGGCGCGTGGGACTTCTGCATAGAACGCACAAAGATTTTGCGTTAGGATTGCCTGGTCTGCATGAAGTCCTCCTCGTTAGTCGCAGCTATTCGTTAAACTGCAGGATTGCAGGTGTTTAGCCCTGCAACCGAGAACAGCAAGGCTCAGTGGTTGCATGTGAAGTCGAGGAAGGTTTGGCCCAGAACGCACAAAGGAATGGCACAGAAGCAACATGCCCACTTTAACTCCATTGATTTACGGTTCTTGCACGTGGCACATCTTTGCTTGCTGCATGTAGGGGCAGAAACGACCAGAAGACGATGGATCCTGATGCCGACGCCTCCCGGATTGATCCCTGTTAGCCGGGTTGCTCTGACACTACTACGTTGCCATCGCCCCTTCCACGGCGGGGAAGAGTTGGACTTGGGGGGGGGGGGGGGCTGCTGATTGAAAAACGTTCCACAATAGCACTTTAAAAAAAATCATAAAAAAAAAAAAATCTACAACTTAAATTCGGTGCTTCTTTACTTTCACGACATCATGTTAGGCCTATCTTTAAAAGAAAAAGCTAAAGAAATGTATAAACTTTGTTATGTACTTACGTGGTAGTTGAAAAGAAGACTACACCAAAAATTACGTAAATTCATCCAGTATTTATTAAATTAAAAATAAAAAAAACAATTTTATATGTCGGTCGCCATTTTGAGTTTTCCCGAAAACAAAATTTGAGTTATCTCCCTTGCCTAATAAGTAAGTATAAATGTCTACAGATACGTAAGATCGTTTTTTTCTTTTTCTTATACTTTAATAAATACTGGATGAATTCGCGTATTTTTTTTCTGTACAATCTTATTTTCAGCTAACACGTAAGTACATAAAGTTTATACATTTCTTTAAATATTTTCATGTCGTCGCGAAAGTAAAGAACCACCTAAAATTCTGCCCCATATCAGTTGTTCGCTTAATTTTAATAACATTTTCAATATTCATGTAATAAATATATTGTGTGTCAGCAGAAATCATTTATTTAGGCAAAAATATTTAAAGAACTAATAATAGTTGCGTTTTGTAAAATAATTATTTTTCCAAGGATCAAATGTTTTTACTCAATTCTTGAAACACAGGAAAAAAAGAAAACTTCCGAATTCTATCACGTGTCGATAAGTAGTGTGATTAATTTATTTAAGTTTTCGAAAGTTGGTAAAATAGGGTATTGATTTGTGAAATTGTAGAATTGTTTAAGTTTACCGTCCTGGTTAATTATATTATAGTATTAAAACACACACAAACTTAATATACATTGTATATCAGGCAGATCACTGATTGATCCTGCCTTATCAGTTTGACCGCATTTCTGTTCGGCGCGACACCGAATCGAAATCTTGCCACTCAAGTACAAATAGAGTTACCTCCCTTTGATCATTTCATTATTTTTTTTCGTCCCCCTTCTTGTATAATTATCGAAAGTATTCTCTCTATTTTTTCTTTCTAAAATATGTAGATTTTGTATTATTATATAACATAAAAAAAACAGTCTATGGCTCCACTTTAAAAAAAGTAAGAGTAACATTAGGCTATTCTCTATCTCTACAAATCTACTATCAGACCATGTATGGAATACTGTTGTCATATTTGAGCTGGTGAATCTCTGTCCCATTTGAGGGTTCTTGATAAGGTGCAGAAACGTATCTATAATTTGATTGGCCTCACCCTTTCTTCTTCTTCTTCTCCTTCTCCTTCTTCTTCTTCTCCTTCTTCTTCTTCTTCTTCTTCTTCTTCTTCTTCTTCTTCTTCTTCTTCTTCTTCTTCTTCTTCTTCTTCTTCTTCTTCCTCTCTCTCTCTCACACACACACAGACGTGATGTTGCTAGTCTCAGTCTTTTCTATAAGTACTATTATGGCATGTGTTCTTCAGAATTGTGTGATCTATTCCCTGCTTCTTTTGTTCCAGCTCGTTTGACTCGTTGGTCTAGTTGTCTCCATCAATTTGCTGTTTTGATACCTCATTTAATACAGCTTCCTATTCCAATAGCTTATTTCCAAGAAGTGCAGGCTTGTGAAACTCTCTTCCTGCTGATTGCTTTCCCTCTACCTATAGCTTTGGTCTTTTCAAGACTAAGGCCAATAGGCATCTACTGTCTTAGAAATAATCATATTTTGTTCTTGTTAACTCCTTGCATCAAGTGGCTTCATGTCTTGTCCGGAGCGATTTTCATAAAAAAATTATGTGGTAAACGTTATACGTATGATAAATTATTTTAAAGGAAATACAGGTGGGAAATGAGTGAAAAACAATTTAACTGACTCATTTGTCATGCGTTAAAAATTCAATATTTAATTTAAGATTTAAGTTACCGTAAATATCGGTTCTTAGCAAAGTAGCCATTTTGTTTAGTCACTTCTTTTCGTTAGATACTTTACGTACTGTGATTTAAAATGCTTATACCTTATATTAAATAGTATTTTTTTAAACAGATATAGCTCACAAAATAAGTTAGTAAACCAAAATAGACTAATTTTTTAACTGTATTTCCTTAAAGATAATTTATGGTGCCACTAGTAACGATTATCCATTACTTTTATTAAAAGTCGAATTTCTACATTATGGTCAATATCAATGCAATTCTTATTTTTTAATTTTTTTTTATCGAAATTGCTCCAGACAAGGCATGAAGCCACTTGATGTAAGGAGCTAAACAAAAAAAAAATACCACTTCAAGGTAAAAAAACTAGCCAACGATAAGTGTTATATGGATAGATTCCAACCCAGAAAACAGCAATTCTTCCCCCTTTGTCAGAAACATCATTCATGGACTGTGAGAACTAAAGGACAAAATAAGAGAAGCGAGAGTTACGAGGCTGCCGAAAGTAAACCCAAAGTCCACTTTCTACTTTCTTATACCATTTTTAAATGATTATTTGGTCATTTTCTATCAAAACAAGAAAATATTTTTTTAGTGAGTGATGGATTTTAAGTAAAAATGTCGGTTTCGTCAATCAAAAACAAACAAGTTACGAATAAAAGTTTTAGAATTTTAATTACACATTCGGGATAAATTTGACACGTTTCGGAAAGGATACAAAAACGTCATATCGTGGTCAACGATTGATGTATTCTCAAAATTCAAAGTACTTCTCTGAGAAGAGCTTTTTCTGAATACAACTCACTGGAAGAAGCCACCCTGAGCCTCTACAATGGCCTCAGTCTGAATCTGGAGCACGCGGTCTTCGCAGTTTCCTTCGAAAGACGCCTGAACATCAGTTGTCCATTGTCTCCAGCTCTCAAACACACCAACAGTACACAGTAACAGCTATCTGGTACACATTATTGCTATGAAATATTTCAAATGGTTCTGAAATGAAAATAAAAATATTAAAAGAATTATCAGATTAATCCGGAACACCCACTATTTTTCATACATGTGTTGTTATAGTCTTAGTTTTATAATCCTTATTTTTATATTGCGACATCCAATCTTCAAGAATTCTGGAAATAGTACCGACCCTCAGAATTATCGCCCCATCAGTCTATTCCCGCTCTTCGCTAAAATCTTTGAATCCTTAATCAATCTAGCGATAGTCTGTCACCTCGTTAATGCTAAACTTATTTCTGACCATCAGTATGGATTTAGGAAAGCACAGTCGACTGCAGATATCCTAACGGTCATTTCTGAATGCATATACCATGCACTGAACAAGGCAGGGGAAGCTAGGGCGGTAGCACTTGATATATTCAAAGCTTTCTTCTCATTAAAATTAATTCATATGGTATTACTGGAGGAATATTTAATATAATTAGATCCTTCCTCACCAAAAGAAAGATTCAGGTTGTCCTCGATGATCTTTCATCCAAACAACATGACATAAATGCAGGTGTACCCCAGGGATCGATCCTTGAAGAATTATTATTCCTGACATTGTGTTCGAGCTGGGTATATTTGGTGACGACACAACGCTCTACTCTCATCATGTGGGTAAAATGGACGCACACATATCCGAGGTAATGGCTGAACCTAACAAAGCGACCTCCAGTCTGTAGTGGAATGGGCTCATAAATGGATGGTAACATTTAATGCATAGAGTATTGTTGTCACATCTTGGCTGGTGCACCGTCCACTAGTCTCTCCCTCTTAGAAAAAGTCTGAAACAAGAATCTCTAATATGATAGGCCCCTCGCTATCCATCAAGTTCCAGCCCCCTGTCCCATCACCGCAATGTTGATCCATTTTTCTTGTTTTACAAGTATTTCAATGGAAGGTGCTCTGATGAACTTACTGCTCTAGTGCCCTCTCGACGGAAATACACTTGACCAACCCGGCAATCAGCTCAATCCCATCCATTCACTGTGGAGGTCCCCAGATGCTGGAGAGCCTTCTACTATCATAGATTCTTTCCTCAAACTGTCGGACTCGAGGAGTCGTATATGAAGATCAAAAATAATATAGGTCCAAGTATCGACCCCGCATTGATGTGGTGTTGTTTTGAAGTACAGCAATCGAGAACAACCTGGATCTTTCTTTTGGCTAAGAAGGATCTGTTATATTAAATATTCGTTCTGTAATCCCGTACGAGTTGATTTTTCCGAGAAGAACTTCATGCCAGAGACGTTTAGGTAAGATAATTCAATATCGCCAAATATACACATTATATTAATATTAATTTATTAATAAAGAGTGAAAATTCCATTAACATCGGAAAATTCTGATTTAAATTTGCTTTTTTTTTTTTTCAAGCAGGGGGTATCCATTTATTTGTAGTAAAACTGATGTTTACGCCATTGCTCGTTGCTAACAATATAGAAAACAAAAAAAAAGACGTGGTTGTATCTACGTCTATATACCAAACGAAATGCAACGAACCATCGTTTGTACGTTCTCAGATAATAAACATACTCGTTCCTTCATCCTGATCGAAACGTCTGGGAGATATCTAGCGCTACCACCCTAGCTTCACCTAACTTATCCAGTGTGCGGTATAAACGTTCAGAGATTGACGATTGATATTATTAGCACTATAGATGCTTTTAATGTTTTGTTTTTTTAGTTTTTTCGATCTACTTGTAGCAGTTACCTCCTCCTTTCAAAACATAACTACACCGGTTGGCCGTTAGGTGGCGCTTTTTCACCGACAGGTGGCGCTGTAAAGCGACACCAGAGTTATCTGCCCTTCTGACTATAAAAACCCGGTGCAAAACGGAAATTCTCTCTCTTTTTCACCGACCAGCATCGGAGAACAACGCTGGCACCAGCGCTCCGTTCACTCGCCTTTTGGCCTCGACAGGACGACGCTGACACTAGCGTTCCGTTTCACCTTTTTCTTCTGGTCAATTGGCCTTGGCAGAACGACGCTAATACACTAGCGTTTCGTCTCACGCTTTTCTCTTCAACTAGTCATTGGCATAACAACTACCAACACACGTGGGCAAACAACGGTAAGAGTTCTCAACTCGTTTTCTTTGCGTACGGCTTTCAAAGACTTTTCCTCTCGCCGGATTCATTTCTTCTTATACCTTTTTCAAGAACTGTTTTTTCCATCGACACACGTGCATACATCACACACTTCATCATTCCACGTACACACACGTTCAATAAACGTTATTTGAACTACTTCATTTTGTTTATTAATTATTACTCTGTCTTTTGCATGCAACAATTGCTTGATTCAACTAAACACGTTTATAATCGGGGGAACACGACCCTCGATCTGAACATTGGTGACCTGACGTGCAAGCTTTGTTGTATGTGGCGGAGTAATTAATTTCGTACTAGAACAAAAAAAAAAAAAAATCATTTCTCGTTTTTTCTTTCGTGGTGAAACGAATTACGCACCCATCTTTTTCCTTTTTTTTTCTACCCACGTGGTAGAAATATACAAACAAACAAAAGAAAAGAAGCCGCCATTATTTTTTTTCCTGACAACGTGAAAATACCCAAACAAAAAAAAAAAACATTTCTCGGCTCTCTCCGAATATAAAACAAATTACAATTTCATTTTTTTTTCTTCTTCTCACGTGTCGGAAAAATATATACAAAGAAAAAGACAAACTTTTGCCAATCCTTTTTTTCGTCTTTTTCGACGAACAAAAGGACCTTACAAGATGCCACTTCCTTTGTTTTGAACACGTGGAGATAAAAAGAAAACAAACGCTCACGCTGCCCATCTTTTTCGTGACCACGTGTTGAAAAAAAAAAAATTAAAAAAAATGCCGTCACCCATTTCCGGACCACGTGTTGATAAAAAAAAAACAAAAAAAAAACGCCATTTTTATCTCTCGGACCACGCGGAAATTAAAATTCAAACAACAAAAAAAAAGCAAATACGAATTTTTTTTTTCTTTCTTTTCAACAACAAAGAGAAAGAGAAGCCGCCATTCTTTCTCTACGTGGAAACTAACATTCAAACAAACGAAAACAAAAACGTCATTCCTCGTGTGAAACAAATTACGACTCCATTTTTTTTTAATTTTTCCCTTCTACCCACGTGTTGGAAATATATATATAAAAGAAAAGAAAACTACAAAACAGACAACACGATGTCAAACACGAACAACATCACCAAGCCCAAAGACTTAATACTGGTTGTAAAAAGTCAGGCTCAGCAAGCACCAACATCACCCTTCAAGGGCTACCAACCCTCTTCAACAACTGGACGTTCATTGATCAACAGGAGGACACATCAACTTGAACAACCACATCTTCCCGGACATTCATCAAGCACCAAACATTTCCTGACATCACTATGGAAGAAATCACACCAGTTCAAAATGAGTACAACTGCACAAGCACCACTAAATACTCAACAACTGGACGTTCGTTGATCAACTGGGGGACACATCAACTCGAACGATGCGCATCAACACCAGTACAGACCCACTTGTACCTGGACCTGCTAACTCACTTGCAGACATTTGTGCATCTGATTTTGACCATAGTGTACCACCAATCTCAACAACTAGATGTTTGTTCATCAGCTCCACAACACGGACTAATTAACATGAACAACATCAACAACTGCACAGACTCACTTGTGCTCATTCATCAACTGCACAGACTCACTTGTGCTCATTCATCAACTGCACAGACTCACTTGTGCTCATTCATCAATCAATTGCACAGACCCACTTGTGCTTATTCATCAACACCTGCACAGACTCACTTGTGCTCATTCATCAACATCGCACAGACTCACTTGTGCTCATTCATCAATACCGCACAGATTCACTTGTGCTCACTCATCAACAACCGCGCAGACCCAAGCACCAAACATTCCCGGACAACACTGACAATTCAACGTTTGTTCATCAGCTCTGCATCACGCAGACTAATCAACATGAACAACGCCACCAACAAGTGCAAATTCGCTTGCACTCAGCATTTTTCGACCGCAGACGCACTTGCGATCAATCATTCAATACAGATAGAAAAACAGAAATAAGTAGCGTGCACACTACTTTTTCTAATCTTCAACAGCAAAACAGACATACCCACAAAGAATGCTTCTCATCTACAACAGTACATATTGAATAATATTTTCAATATTTTTTCAATCTGGGGGGGAGTCCTTGTAGCAGTTACCTCCTCCTTTCAAAACATAACTACACCGGTTGGCCGTTAGGTGGCGCTTTTTCACCGACAGGTGGCGCTGTAAAGCGACACCAGAGTTATCTGCCCTTCTGACTATAAAAACCCGGTGCAAAACGGAAATTCTCTCTCTTTTTCACCGACCAGCATCGGAGAACAACGCTGGCACCAGCGCTCCGTTCACTCGCCTTTTGGCCTCGACAGGACGACGCTGACACTAGCGTTCCGTTTCACCTTTTTCTTCTGGTCAATTGGCCTTGGCAGAACGACGCTAATACACTAGCGTTTCGTCTCACGCTTTTCTCTTCAACTAGTCATTGGCATAACAACTACCAACACACGTGGGCAAACAACGGTAAGAGTTCTCAACTCGTTTTCTTTGCGTACGGCTTTCAAAGACTTTTCCTCTTGCCGGATTCATTTCTTCTTATACCTTTTTCAAGAACTGTTTTTTCCATCGACACACGTGCATACATCACACACTTCATCATTCCACGTACACACACGTTCAATAAACGTTATTTGAACTACTTCATTTTGTTTATTAATAATTACTCTGTCTTTGCATGCAACATTGCTTGATTTACTGAACACGTAAATAATCGGGGGACACGACCCTCGAACCGAACATACTTAAAAACAATGAGAATTATCGATTCACATTTAAAAAAAATAATTACGAAGGTTCATAAAGTGATTAATTTTATTTTCAGCTATTAACAAAAGAAACAAAACATTTTACTTGTTTACGAACGAACAGAAATGCATTTTGGTGGATTTAATTTCGTAATTAATTTTCTTTTTCAATAGGATAAAAATATAATTGTAGTAGTCTCGCTATTACATTTTTTATTTGAATAAATAATAGTAAATACTAAAGATAAGTTACGAAGAGGCGAGAAACGCACATACACCGACACAGGAGCAAAGTGTAGGATCTGTTCTGATACTACCTTTCACCTTTCCTGTCTTTAGTCAATGAAAGAGAAATCCTTATAGACTGGGCAATTTTAATTTTTGTTCTAACACACAGTGCCCCTTTGTACATAAAAAAACGACCTTGTATCTTACCCTGCCCTCGTTAAGAAGCAAGTAAATAGTGACACACGAGAAGTGTACACACAATTTTATTAATATAAAAATGTGTAAGGGACTTTACTGTGTTAGGCTAAAAGAGTTACTTCCCTTGTAAAACGTACAACAATGAGTCGGATTGAAGAAAAGAAATAAAATAAAACATACTTGTTATATATTGTACTCGTATTATCTTTTCATCAACCACTGCTTTTTCATCTCTCTCGCAAAATATTTATTGTTACTTATAAAAATGTTTTTCGCCATTTTTTGTTAATAATCAATAGCGGAGAACATTTTAGGATTTAATTGTTGGACGTGTTCAGAAATAATGATAAGGCATTATTGGGTTCTATCGGATGAACACTTTAGCATAATTTGTATATTGTATATGATATGCGCACTGATTTTGGGTACTTGTGCAGAATAGAAATTCAAGAATTTAAGGGAGATTTCCGAGTTCTGACGATAAATTCTGGAATTGGCCGAGATATGCAGACGATAGATTGGAACACCACTCTTCTTCTTCTTCTTCTTCT
Source organism: Sepiola atlantica (assembly GCA_963556195.1). Taxonomy (NCBI): domain Eukaryota; kingdom Metazoa; phylum Mollusca; class Cephalopoda; order Sepiida; family Sepiolidae; genus Sepiola; species Sepiola atlantica. The sequence continues at coordinate 165,040,147 of OY744521.1, read as the reverse complement.
TCTTCTTCTCGTATTTTGTAAATATGCCTAATTCTGATTTATCGCCTCCCGCCCCCAAATCAGTGCTGGAACACTATCACTAACCCTATATTAACCCTAAGTCCAGATGGCATCAGACCCCCTCCCCCAAAAGATACCGAAAGAATAATAATAAAAAAATGAATTAAAAAAAAATCAGCCTTCATCCTCCATTTGCAGTCCCCCCCCCTTCCCCGCAAAAAACCAAAAACTGGGAAAATAACATCAACAACAAAACAAGTAAAAACATTGCCCTTTTCTGGGCAAAAAAAAGATACACAATAAATTGTTTGCAAAAAAAGAAGAAAACAGTTTGTTCTGTTCGCCGAGTATTGGGGTATCTACTTATGTCAAGACTCGGGAATCTCCTCAAATACTGTCTATTCTGCATTAGAATCTGATTAAAGAAATAGTTAATAAGTGTAAGAAAGAAATCCAAAGAGACAAAACAAACTACTACTACTACTATTACTACTACTACTACTAGTTCTTCTTCTTCTTCTTTTAAACATTTTGAATACCAAATTAAAGGTAAAGATTGATTCATGTTTTGTTCTCTATCAACTTATTTTTGAGTAATCGGATGCTAAAAATAATTTTATAGCCCCCCCCCTCCTTCACTTAAAATAGCAAAAAAACAAACAAAAACAACAACAACAACAAAAAACGATCAAATCGGTATGATATATTTCTAGAAAATTAGCTGTATATGTCCGGAGTTGCTGGGGAGCCTTTTACTTTTATTTTTGTTTTGCATTTTTTAAAACTATGCCGTTTGACTTTTTATTGACCAAATTATCCTTACACTAATGCAATTTGATTAATTAGAGAAATCGCACGCAAATATAAATATAGGCTAACCAGAAAAGTACTCGACTCAAAGTTAGCAGCAAACGGTGTTCGATCAGATTTAGTTCCTGATATTAAACTTCATCCGTAATATAACTTCCGTTTTCAGTTTCTCAAATTAATTTATTTATGAAATTGTTAGGTGAAAGTACAGAATAGTTAACAAATCCCCCTCCCCATGTTAAGAATGGCTTTCTAAATAACATTATTATTTCAGCATGGTCCGTAAACTGCAGAATATTATTTAGAAAGCCATTCTTAACATGAGGAAAGGGGCTTTGTTAACTATTCTGTACTTTAACCAAACAATTTAATGAATAAATTTAATGCTGCTAAGAAATAGCTCCTTTCCCTCAACGACTATAAAAAAACCCTTTTTAAACACCGATTGCCAGGGCTAATAACACTCTACCCGAGAATCTAACGTTCAAGCTCACCAGCCTAATATTCACAGGTAACATGAATTGGAACAAATACATAGAAGACATTGCCAAGGCTGCTGCAAAGAAACTGGGCTTCCTCTACCGAGCTAGAACACTTCTCACACCTGACAGTATCTTATATCGTTACAGAACCACTATCCACCCATGCATAAAGTATTGTTGTCACACATGGGCTGGTACACAATCCACTAGTCTCTCCCTCTTAGACAAGGTCCAAGAAAGAGTCGCTAACTTAATAAGTCCCCCACTATCCACCAAGCTCCAGCTCCTATTTCACCGCCGCAATGTTTTAACCTTATGCGTGTTTTACAAGTACTTCAATAAAATGTGCTCCGATGAATTTGTTGCTCTAGTGCCCCCCTCGACGTAAATACACTCGTTAATCCGACAATCAACTAAATCCCATCAATTTACTGTGGGGGTCTCCAGATGCCGGAGAGCCTTCTTACTCCAATAGCTTCGTTCCTCAAGCTGCCG
>OY744521.1:165010860-165028360 GCA_963556195.1 Sepiola atlantica | reverse complement strand
TTTCAGTTCAAAACCAAAAAAAAGAAAAAAATTTGGCCTGACCCCTAAAAAGTTGGTACTGACCCCTAAAATTTTCCCCGAACCCTAAATATCTCCAGCCCCCTAATTTTTCACTCTCCCCCAACCATGACAAATATTTTGACTTCAAAACAAAAAAAAACAAAAAAATTTGGCCTGACCCCTAAAATTTTCCCCGACCCCTAAATCTCTCCAGCCCCCTAATTTTTCAATCTCCCCCAACCATGAGAAATATTTTGACTTCAAAACAAAAAAAAGAAAAAAATTATGCCTGACCCCTAAAAAGTTGGTCCTGACCCCTAAAATTTTCCCCGACCCCATAATCTCTCCAGCCCCCTAATTTTTAACTCTCCCCCAACCCTGAGAAATATTTTCAGTTCAAAACCAAAAAAAAGAAAAAAATTTGGCCTGACCCCTAAAAAGTTCGTCCTGACCCCTAAAATTTTCCCCGACCCCTAAATCTCTCCAGCCCCCTAATTTTTCACTCTCCCCCAACCATGAGATATATTTTGACTTCAAAACCAAAAAAAAAACAAAAAAATTTGGCCTGACCCCTAAAAAGTTGGTACTGACCCCTAAAATTTTCCCCGACCCCTAAATCTCTCCAGCCCCCTAATTTTTCACTCTCCCCCAACCATGAGATATATTTTGACTTCAAAACAAAAGAAAACAAAAAAATTTGGCCTGACCCTAAAAAGGTCGTCCTGACCCCTAAAATTTTCCCCGACCCCTAAATCTCTCCAGCCCCCTAATTTTTCACTCTCCCCCAACCATGAGAAATATTTTGACTTCAAAACAAAAAAAAACAAAAAAATTTGGCCTGACCCCTAAAAAGTTGTTCCTGACCCCTAAAATTTTCCCCGACCCTTAAATCTCTCCAGCCCCCTAATTTTTCACTTTCCCCCAACCCTGAGAAATATTTTGAGTTCAAAACAAAAAAAAAACAAAAAATTTGGCCTGACCCCTAAAAAGTTCGGCCTGACCCCTAAAATTTTCCCCGACACATCATTCTCTCCAGCCCCTCATCCCAACTAATTTTTAACTCTCCCCCAACCATGAGAAATATTTTGAGTTCAAAACAACAAAAAAAAGAGAAAAAATTGGCCTGACCCCTAAAAAGTTCGGCCTGACCCCTAAAAAGTTCGGCCTGACCCCTAAATCTCTCCAGCCCCCCATCCCAACTAATGTTTCACTCTCCCCAACCCTGAGAAATATTTTGAGTTAAAAACAAAATAAAAAAGAACAAATTTCGCCTGACTCCTAAAAAGTTCGGATTGACCCCTAAAATTTTCTCCGACCCCTCAATGTCTCCAGCATCCTACTCCCAACTAATTTTTCACTCTCTCCCAACCCTGCGAAATATTTTGAGTTCAAAACAAAAAATGTTATTTAACATGTATACAAATATTAGTGAAAACAATGGCGGAGCATAATTATTTCTCTTCTTACTTTACTTATTGAGACGTTATTTAACATGTATACAAATATTAGTGAAAACAATGGCGGAGCATAATTATCTCTTTTCTTACTTTACTTATTGAGACGTTATTTAACATGTATACAAATATTAGTGAAAACAGTGGCGGAGCATAATTATTTCTCTTCTTACTTTACTTATTGAGACGTTATTTAATATGTATACAAATATTAGTGAAAACAATGGCGGAGCATAATTATTTCTCTTCTTACTTTATGTATTGAGACGTTATTTAATATGTATACAAATATTAGTGAAAACAATGGCGGAGCATAATTATTTCTCTTCTTACTTTACTTATTGAGACGTTATTTAACATGTATACAAATATTAGTGAAAACAGTGGCGGAGCATAATTATTTCTATTCTTACTTTATTTATTGAGATGTTTTTTAATGTGTATACAAATATAAGTGAAAACAATGGGGGAGCATAATTATTTCTTTTCTTACTTTACTTATTGAGACGTTATTTAATATGTATACAAATATTAGTGAAAACAATGGCGGAGCATAATAATTTCTCTTCTTACTTTACTTCTTGAGACGTTATTTAATATGTATACAAATATTAGTGAAAACAATGGTGGAGCATAATTATTTCTCTTTTTTCTTTACTTCTTGAGACGTTATTTTATATGTATATAAATATTAGTGAAAACAGTGGCGGAGCATAATTATCTCTTTTCTTACTTTACTTATTGAGACGTTATTTAATATGTATACAAATATTAGTGAAAACAATGGTGGAGCATAATTATTTATTACTTTAATTTTTCTGATACTACACTAACTTCACACCTCTCAAAAAGAAGGAGGTAATACCTGGGAGGATGGTATCATGTCAACAGAAGAAATGCGGTTAGTATTAAGCAACCCTTGCTTCACTATAAACTCGTGTTCAAAAAAGTGCCGTTATTGATTAAACAACCCTTGCTTCACTATGGACTCATGTTCAAAAAAGTTTTGTTAGGGATTCCCTTTGACGTCATTTCCTGTTAAAATCGTGACTTTGCATTATGCCGACAATCCCCCATCTCCAAATTTTGCCTGAGGCGCCCCACCGCCGAATGCCGACACTCACCCTCCCCAGATTTCGCCTGAGGCGCTCACCCCAATTTTTTAATATGTATACAATATGTATACAAATATTAGTGAAAACAATGGTGGAGCATAATTATTTCTCTTCTTACTTTACTTATTGAGACGTTATTTAATATGTATACAAATATTAGTGAAAACAGTGGGGGAGCATAATTATTTATTACTTTAATTTTACTGATACTACAAACTTCACACCTCTCAAAAAGGAGGAGATAATACCTAGGAGGATGTTATCATGTGAACAGAAAAAATGCGGTTAGGATTAAGCAACCCTTGCTTCACTATAAACTCATGTTAAAAAAAGTGCCGTTATTGATTAAACAACACTTGCGTCACTATAAACGCATGTTCAAAAAAGTTTTGTTAGGGATTTCCTATGACGTCATTTCCTGTTAAAAGCGTGACGGTGCATTATTTCTCAAATTCTACATGATGTCATTGTTTTTTTCTCAAATTAGTACTAAACAACGTTGAAAATCGAGGAAAAAACCACACCCCCATTGGAGAAAAGGGCTCAGTCGACCCCCAAAGAGTCAATTTCTATTTCCGGTTCTGAGATATTACACGTCCCGGGGCTGGCCGGTCATAATGATGTCAACCGTGTGACTGTTTGTTGGGTACTCTCGGAGGAGTATCTGGACATACAAACAAACAGACAAACAGACAAACAGACAGACATACAGACAACTGGCCCTTATATAGGAGACTAGCGGGGCTACCCGGCGTTGCTCGGGGTCATAAAAACATATATTTGAAGAAAGATCGTGTGTGTAACATCTTTATATTAAAACTTCTATGTCCGCCCCCTCTCTCTATAGCCGTCTCTTTATCTGCTACCTTTCTCTTCCCTGGTCGCCCCATTTCGCCGCTACTTTCTAATTTTGCCTTTTGCAAAAGCTGTTTCTTCCCCACCATTTCTCCTATTGCCCAGGGTAATAGTATGACATATTTCTATAAAAAGTAACATATTGCCGCTTTGGTGTGAATGCTAAATACGTACCTATCGCCGGCCCGGTGCGAATGCTAAAGACGTACCTATAGCCGCCCTGGTGCGAATGCTAAATACGTACCTATAGCCGCCCCGGTGCGAATGCTAAATACGTACCAATCACCACCACGGTGCGAATGCGAAATACATACCTTTCGCCGCCCCGGTGCGCGTGCTATATATGTACTGATCGCCGCCGCAGAGCGCATGCTATGTACGTACTTATTGCTGCCCATGTGTACATGCTATATACGTAGCTATCGCACCCCTGAATTCTGAATACTTACCTATCGCCGCCCTGGTGTGGAAGCTAAATACGTACATATCGCCGCCCCGGTGCAATGCTAAATACATACCTATCGCCGCCCCGGTGTGAATTCTAAATACGTACCTATCGCCGCCCCGGTGTGAATTCTAAATACGTACCTATCGCCGCCCTGGTGCGGAAGCTAAATACGTACATATCGCTACCCCGATGCGAATGTTAAATACATACCTATCGCTGCCCCGGTGTGAATGCTAAATACATACCTATCGCCGCCCCGGTGTGAATGCTAAATACGTACCTATCGCCGCCCCGGTGTGAATTTTAAATATGTACCTATCGCCGCCCCGGTGCGCTTGCTATATATGAACCGATCGCTGCCTCAGTGCGTATGCTAAATACATACCTATCACTGCCCCGGTGCGCATACTATATACATACTTATTACCGCCCATGTGCACATGCTATATAAGTACCTATCACCACCGCTGAAAGCTAAATAAGTACCTATCGCCGCCCCGGTGTGGATACTAAATACGTACATATCGCGGCCCCTAAATTTGGGCGGACCCCTAAAAAGTTCCGCCTGACCCCTAAAATTTTCCCCGACCCCTAAATCTCTCTAGCCCCCTAATTTTTCACTCTCCCCCAACCATGAGAAATATTTTGACTTCAAAACAAAAAAAAAAAAAATTTGGCCTGACCCCCTAAAAAGTTCGGCGTGACCCCTAAAATTTTCCCCGACCCCTAAATCTCTCCGGCCCCTCTAATTTTTAACTCTCCCCCAACCATGAGAAATAGTTTGAGTTCAAAAACAAAAAAAAGAAAAAAATTTGGCCTGACCCCTAAAATTTTCCCCGACTCCTGAATCTCTCCAGCCCCCTTATTTTTAACTCTCCCCCAACCATGAGAAATATTTTGAGTTCAAAACCAAAAAAAAGAAAAAAATTTGGCTTGACCCCTAAAAAGTTCGTCCTGACCCCTAAAATTTTCCCCGACCCCTGAATCTCTCCACCCCCCTAATTTTTCACTCTCCCCCAACGATCAGAAATATTTTGACTTCAAAACAAAAAAAAAAAAAAATTTGGCCTGACCCCTAAAATATACCGCCTGACCCCTAAAATTTTCCCCGACCCCTAAATCTCTCTAGCTCCCTAATTGTTCACTCTCCCCCAACGATGAGAAATATTTTGACTTCAAAACAAAAACAACAAAAAAATTTGTGAATGCTAAATACATACCTATCGCCGCCCCGGTGTGAATGCTAAATACGTACCTATCGCCGCCCCGGTGTGAATGCTAAATACGTACCTATCGCCGCCCCGGTGTGAATTTTAAATATGTACCTATCGCCGCCCCTGTACGCTTGCTATATATGAACCGATCGCTGCCTCAGTGCGTATGCTAAATACATACCTATCACTGCCCCGGTGCGCATACTATATACATACTTATTACCGGCCATGTGTACATGCTAAATAAGTACCTATCACCACCGCTGAATGTTAAATAAGTACCTATCGCCGCCCCAGTGTGGAAGCTAAATACGTACATATCGCGGTCCCTAAATTTGGGCGGACCCCTAAAAAATTTGGCCTGACCCCTAAAATTTTCCCCGACCCCTAAATCTCTCCAGCCCCCTAATTTTTCACTCTCCCCCAACCATGACAAATATTTTGACTTCAAAACCCAAAAAAATAAAAAAAATTGGCCTAACCCCTAAAAAGTTCGTCCTGACCCCTAAAATTTTCCCCGACCCCTAAATCTCTCCAGCCCCCTAATTTTTCACTCTCCCCCAACCATGAGAAATATTTTGACTTCAAAACCAAAAAAAAGAAAAAAATTTGGCCTGACCCCTAAAAAGTTCGGCCTGACCCCTAAAATTTTCCCCGACCTCTAAATCTCTCCAGCCCCCTAATTTTTCACTCTCCCCCAACCATGAGAAATATTTTGACTTCAAAACAAAAAAAAACAATAAAATTTGGCCTGACCCCTAAAAAGTTCCGCCTGACCCCTAAAATTTTCCCCGACCCCTAAATCTCTCTAGCCCCCTAATTTTTCACTCTCCCCCAACCATGAGAAATATTTTGACTTCAAAACAAAACAAAAAAAAAAATTTGGCCTGACCACTAAAAAGTTCGTCCTGACCCCTAAAATTTTCCCCGACCCCTAAATCTCTCCAGCCTCCTAATTTTTCACTCTTCCCCAACCCTGAGAAATATTTTGAGTTAAAAACAAAAGCATAATGGAGCATAATTATTTTTGTTCTTACTTTACTTATTGACACGTTATTTAACATGTATACAAATATAAGTGAAAACAATGGTGGAGCATAATTATTTTTCTTCTTACTTTACTTATTGACACGTTATTTAACATGTATACAAATATTAGTGAAAACAATGGCAGAGCATAATTATTTCTCTTCTTACTTTACTTATTGACACGTTATTTAACATGTATACAAATATTAGTGAAAACAGTGGTGGAGCATAATTTTTCTCTTCTTACTTTACTTATTGACACGTTATTTAACATGTATACAAATATTAGTGAAAACAGTGGTGGAGCATAATTATTTCTCTTCTTACTTTACTTATTGACACGTTATTTAACATGTATACAAATATTAGTGAAAACAGTGGTGGAGCATAATTATTTCTCTTCTTACTTTACTTATTGACACGTTATTTAACATGTATACAAATATAAGTGAAAACAATGGTGGAGCATAATTATTTCTCTTCTTTCTTTACTTATTGACACGTTATTTAACATGTATACAAATATTAGTGAAAACAATGGCGGAGCATAATTTTGCTCTAGTTACTTTACTTATTGACACGTTATTTAACATGTATACAAATATTAGTGAAAACAATGGCGGAGCATAATTTTTCTGTTCTTACTTACTTATTGACACGTTATTTAACATGTATACAAATATAAGTGAAAACAATGGTGGAGCATAATTTTTCTCTTCTTACTTTACTTATTGACACGTTATTTAACATGTATACAAATATTAGTGAAAACAATGGCAGAGAATAATTATTTCTCTTCTTACTTTACTTATTGACACGTTATTTAACATGTATACAAATATTAGTGAAAACAGTGGTGGAGCATAATTTTTCTCTTCTTACTTTACTTATTGACACGTTATTTAACATGTATACAAATATTAGTGAAAACAGTGGTGGAGCATAATTATTTCTCTTCTTACTTTACTTATTGACACGTTATTTAACATGTATACAAATATTAGTGAAAACAGTGGTGGAGCATAATTATTTCTCTTCTTACTTTACTTATTGACACGTTATTTAACATGTATACAAATATAAGTGAAAACAATGGTGGAGCATAATTATTTCTCTTCTTTCTTTACTTATTGACACGTTATTTAACATGTATACAAATATTAGTGAAAACAATGGCGGAGCATAATTTTGCTCTAGTTACTTTACTTATTGACACGTTATTGAACATGTATACAAATATTAGTGAAAACAATGGCGGAGCATAATTTTTCTGTTCTTACTTACTTATTGACACGTTAGTTAACATGTATACAAATATTAGTGAAAACAATGGCGGAGCATCATTTTTCTCTTCTTACTTTACTTATTGACACGTTATTTAACATGTATACAAATATTAGTGAAAACAATGGCAGAGCATAATTATTTCTCTTCTTACTTTACTTATTGACACGTTATTTAACATGTATACAAATATTAGTGAAAACAGTGGTGGAGCATAATTTTTCTCTTCTTACTTTACTTATTGACACGTTATTTAACATGTATACAAATATTAGTGAAAACAGTGGTGGAGCATAATTATTTCTCTTCTTACTTTACTTATTGACACGTTATTTAACATGTATACAAATATTAGTGAAAACAGTGGTGGAGCATAATTATTTCTCTTCTTACTTTACTTATTGACACGTTATTTAACATGTATACAAATATAAGTGAAAACAATGGTGGAGCATAATTATTTCTCTTCTTTCTTTACTTATTGACACGTTATTTAACATGTATACAAATATTAGTGAAAACAATGGCGGAGCATAATTTTGCTCTAGTTACTTTACTTATTGACACGTTATTTAACATGTATACAAATATTAGTGAAAACAATGGCGGAGCATCATTTTTCTCTTCTTACTTACTTATTGACACGTTAGTTAACATGTATACAAATATTAGTGAAAACAATGGCGGAGCATCATTTTTCTCTTCTTACTTTACTTATTGACACGTTATTTAACATGTATACAAATATTAGTGAAAACAATGGCGGAGCATAATTTTTCTCTTCTTACTTTACTTATTGACACGTTATTTAACATGTATACAAATATTAGTGAAAACAATGGCGGAGCATAATTTTTCTGTTCTTACTTACTTATTGACACGTTATTTAACATGTATACAAATATTAGTGAAAACAATGGCGGAGCATAATTTTTCTCTTCTTATTTTACTTATTTAGACGTTATTTAATATGTATACAAATATTAGTGAAAACAATGGTGGTGCATAATTATTTATTACTTTAATTTCACTGATAATACACTAACTTCACACCTCTCAAAAAGGAGGAGGTAATACTTGGGAGGATTGTATCATGTCAACAGAAGAAATGCGGTTAGTATAAGCAACTCTTGCTTCACTATAAACTCATGTTAAAAAAAGTGCCGTTATTAATTAAACAACACTTGCGTCACTATAAACGCATGTTTCAAAAAATGCCGTTAGTAGTTAAGCAACCCTTGCTTCACTATAAACCAATGTTCAAAAAAGTGCCGTTAGGGATTTCCTCTGATGTCATTTCCTGTTAAAAGCGTGACGATGATAGCATTGTTTTTTTCTCAAATTAGTACTAAACAAGTGATGGAAAAAGCCCCCCCCCCCCGAAGAGCCAATTTTTTTTTCCGACACTCCCCCCTTCTATAATTTCGCCTGACGCGCCGCTCCCCTAAATTAAGCGAATGCCGACACTCCCCCCCCCCCTAATTTGCCCTGAAGCAGTCACATCGCCGCACTATCTCCACAACTCTCAAAAAGGAGGAGGTAATGCCTAGGAGGGTGGTATCATAACAACAGAACGGGCGTAGGGGAGGAAGGGAAGGTAGAAAGGGTGGGAGTGAGAGGAAAAGAAGAGTTTTAGTGTGAGGGATTTTCTTCCCTACACTCTTCTCCTCTGACGTCATTTCCTGTTAAATAAAAGCGTGACTTTGCATATTTCTAAAATTATACATGATAGCATTGTTTTTTCTCAAATTAGTACTAAACAACGTTGAAAATCGAGGAAAAAACCACACCCCCATTGGAGAAAAGTGCTCAGTCGACCCCCAAAGAGTCAATTTCTATTTCCGGTTCTGAGATATTACACGTCCCGGGGCTGGCCGGTCGTGATGATGTCACCCGCGTGACTGTTTGTTGGGTCCACTCGGAGGAGTATCTGGACATACAAACAGACAGACAAACAGACAAACAGACAAACATACAGACAAGTGCCCTTTATATAGGAGACTAGCGGGGCTACCCGGCGTTGCTCGGGGTCATAAAAACATATATTTGAAGAAAGATCGTGTGTGTAACATCTTTATATTAAAACTTCTATGTCCGCCCCCTCTCTCTATAGCCGTCTCTTTATCTGCTACCTTTCTCTTCCCTGGTCGCCCCATTTAGCCGCTACTTTCTAATGTTGCCTTTTGCAAAAGCTGTTTCTTCCCCACCATTTCTCCTATTGCCCAGGGTAATAGTATGACATATTTCTATAAAAAGTAACACCTCTATCTGCACCTTCTATATAGGTACTTATCTCCACCCCGGTGTTCATACTATATACGTATCTATCATCACCCCGGTGCGCATACTATATACGTACCTATCGCCGCCCCAGTGCACATACTATATACGTACCTATCGCCGCCCCGGTGCAGATACTATTTAAGTACCTATCGCCGCCCCGTTGCGAATGCTAAATAGTACCTATCGTTGCCCCGGTGTGAATGCTAAATACATACCTATTGCGCCCCGGTGTGCATGCTACATAAGTACCTATCGCTGCCCTAGTGCGAATACTAAAGACATACCAATTGCGCCCCGGTGTGCATGCTACATAAGTACCTATCGCTGCCCTAGTGCGAATAATTAATATGTACATATTGCCGCTTTGGTGTGAATGCTAAATACGTACCTATAGCCGCCCTGGTGCGAATGCTAAATACGTACCTATAGCCGCCCCGGTGTGAATGCTAAATACGTACCTATCACCACCATGGTGCGAATGCGAAATACATACCTTTCGCAGCCCCGGTGCGCATGCTATAAATGAACTGATCGCCGCCGCAGAGCGCATGCTATGTACGTACTTATTGCTGCCCATGTGTACATGCTATATACGTAGCTATCGCACCCCTGAATTCTGAATACGTACCTATCGCCGCCCTGGTGTGGAAGCTAAATACGTACATATCGCCGCCCCGGTGCAATGCTAAATACATACCTATCGCCGCCCCGGTGTGAATTCTAAATACGTACCTATCGCCGCCCCGGTGTGAATTCTAAATACGTACCTATCGCCGCCCCGGTGCGGAAGCTAACTACGTACATATCGCTACCCCGATGCAAATGCTAAATACATACCTATCGCTGCCCCGGTGTGAATGCTAAATACATACCTATCGCCGCCCCGGTGTGAATGCTAAATACGTACCTATCGCCGCCCCGGTGTGAATTTTAAATATGTACCTTTCGCCGCCCCAGTGTGAATTTTAAATATGTACCTATCGCCGCCCCGGTGCGCTTGCTATATATGAACCGATCGCTGCCTCAGTGCGTATGCTAAATACATACCTATCACTGCCCCGGTGCGCATACTATATACGTACTTATTACCGCCCATGTGCACATGCTATATAAGTACCTATCACCACCGCTGAATGCTAAATAAGTACCTATCGCCGCCCCGGTGTGGAAGCTAAATACGTACATATCGCGGCCCCTAAATTTTCACTCTCCCCCAACCATGAGAAATATTTTGACTTCAAAACAAAAAAAAATAAAAAAATTTGGCCTGACCCCTAAAAAGTTCCGCCTGACCCCTAAAATTTTCCCCGACCCCTTAATCTCTTCAGCCCCCTAATTTTTCACTCTCCCCCAACCATGAGAAATATTTTCAGTTCAAAACCAAAAAAAAGAAAAAAATTTGGCCTGACCCCTAAAAGGTTCGTCCTGACCCCTAAAAATTTTCCCCGACCCCTAAATCTCTCCAGCCCCCTAATTTTTCACTCTCCCCCAACCATGAGAAATATTTTGAGTTCAAAACCAAAAAAAATAAAAAAAATTGGCCTGACCCCTAAAAAGTTCGTCCTGACCCCTAAAATTTTCCCCGACACCTAAATCTCTCCAGCCCCCTAATTTTTCACTCTCCCCCAACCATGAGAAATATTTTGAGTTCAAAACCAAAAAAAAGAAAAAAATTTGGCCTGACCCCTAAAAAGTTCGTCCTGACCCCTAAAATTTTCCCCGACCCCTAAATGTCTCCAGCCCCCTAATTTTTCACTCTCCCCCAACCCTGAGAAATATTTTGACTTCAAAACAAAAAAAAAAAACAAAAAAACAAATAAATTTGGCCGGACCCCTAAAAAGTTCGTCCTGACCCCTAAAATTTTCCCTGACCCCTAAATCTCTCCAGCCCCATGATTTTTCACTCTCCCCAACCATTAGAAATATTTTGAGTTCAAAACAAAAAAAAACAAAAAAATTTGGCCTGACCTCTAAAAAGTTCCGCCTGACCCCTAAAATTTTCCCCGACCCCTAAATCTCTCTAGCCCCCTAATTCTTAACTCTCCCCCAACGATGAGTGATATTTTGACTTCAAAACAAAAAATAACAATAAAATTTGGCCTGACCCCTAAAAAGTTCGTCCTGACCCCTAAAATTTTCCCTGACCCCTAAATCTCTCCAGCCCCATGATTTTTCACTCTCCCCAACCATTAGAAATATTTTGAGTTCAAAACAAAAAAAAACAAAAAAATTTGGCCTGACCTCTAAAAAGTTCCGCCTGACCCCTAAAATTTTCCCCGACCCCTAAATCTCTCTAGCCCCCTAATTCTTAACTCTCCCCCAACGATGAGTGATATTTTGACTTCAAAACAAAAAATAACAATAAAATTTGGCCTGACCCCTAAAAAGTTCGTCCTGACCCCTAAAATTTTCCCCGACCCCTAAATGTCTCCAGCCCCCTAATTTTTCACTCTCCCCCAACCCTGAGAAATATTTTGACTTCAAAACAAAAAAAAACAAAAAAAAAACAAATAAATTTGGCCTGACCTCTAAAAAGTTCGTCCTGACCCCTAAAATTTTCCCCGACCCCTAAATCTCTCCAGCCCCCTACTTTTTCACTCTCCCCCAACCCTGAGAAATATTTTGACTTCAAAACAAAAAAAAACAAAAAAAAAAAAAAAAAATTTGGCCTGACCCCTAAAAAGTTCGTCCTGACCCCTAAAATTTTCCCCGACCCCTAAATCTCTCTAACCCCCTTAATTTTTCACTCTCCCCCAACTATGAAAAATATTTTGACTTCAAAACAAAAAAAAAACAAAACAATTTGGCCTGACCCCTAAAAAGTTCGTCCTGACCCCTAAAATTTTCCCCGACCCCTAAATCTCTCCAGCCCCCTAATTTTTCACTCTCCTCCAACCCTGAGAAATATTTTGACTTCAAAACAAAAAAAAACAAACAAATTTGGCCTGACCCCTAAAAAGTTCGTCCTGACCCCTAAAATTTTCCCCGACCCCTAAATGTCTCCAGCCCCCTAATTTTTCACTCTCCCCCAACCCTGAGAAATATTTTGACTTCAAAACAAAAAAAAACAACAAAAAAACAAATAAATTTGGCCGGACCCCTAAAAAGTTCGTCCTGACCCCTAAAATTTTCCCTGACCCCTAAATCTCTCCAGCCCCATGATTTTTCACTCTCCCCAACCATTAGAAATATTTTGAGTTCAAAACAAAAAAAAACAAAAAAATTTGGCCTGACCTCTAAAAAGTTCCGCCTGACCCCTAAAATTTTCCCCGACCCCTAAATCTCTCTAGCCCCCTAATTCTTAACTCTCCCCCAACGATGAGTGATATTTTGACTTCAAAACAAAAAATAACAATAAAATTTGGCCTGACCCCTAAAAAGTTCGTCCTGACCCCTAAAATTTGCCCCGACCCCTAAATGTCTCCAGCCCCCTAATTTTTCACTCTCCCCCAACCCTGAGAAATATTTTGACTTCAAAACAAAAAAAAACAAAAAAAAAACAAATAAATTTGGCCGGACCCCTAAAAAGTTCGTCCTGACCCCTAAAATTTTCCCCGACCCCTAAATCTCTCCAGCCCCCTAATTTTTCACTCTCCCCCAACCATGAGAAATATTTTGACTTCAAAACAAAAAAAAACAAAAAAATTTGGCCTGACCCCTAAAAAGTTCCGCCTGACCCCTAAAATTTTCCCCGACCCCTAAATCTCTCTAGCCCCCTAATTCTTAACTCTCCCCCAACGATGAGAGATATTTTGACTTCAAAACAAAAAAAAACAATAAAATTTGGCCTGACCCCTAAAAAGTTCGTCCTGACCCCTAAAATTTTCCCCGAAACCCTAAATCTCTCCAGCCCCCTAATTTTTCACTCTCCCTCAACCCTGAGAAATATTTTGACTTCAAAACAAAAAAAAACAAAAAAAACAAAAAAATTTGGCCTGACCCCTAAAAAGTTCGTCCTGACCCCTAAAATTTTCCCCGACCCCTAAATCTCTCTAACCCCCTTAATTTTTCACTCTCCCCATCTATGAAAAATATTTTGACTTCAAAACAAAAAAAAAAAAAAACAATTTGGCCTGACCCCTAAAAAGTTCGTCCTGACCCCTAAAATTTTCCCCGACCCCTAAATCTCTCCAGCCCCCTAATTTTTCACTCTCCCCCAACCATGAGAAATATTTTGACTTCAAAACAAAAAAACAAAAAAAAATTTGGCCTGACCCCTAAAAAGTTCCGCCTGACCCCTAAAATTTTCCCCGACCCCTAAATCTCTCTAGCCCCCTAATTCTTAACTCTCCCCCAACGATGAGAGATATTTTGACTTCAAAACAAAAAAAAACAATAAAATTTGGCCTGACCCCTAAAATTTTCCCCGACCCATAAATCTCTCTAACCCCCTTAATTTTTCACTCTCCCCCAACTATGAAAAATATTTTGACTTCAAAACAACAAAAAAAAAAAACAATTTGGCCTGACCCCTAAAAAGTTCGTCCTGACCCCTAAAATTTTCCCCGACCCCTAAATCTCTCCAGCCCCCTAATTTTTCACTCTCCCCCAACCCTGAGAAATATTTTGACTTCAAAACAAAAAAAAACAACAAAAAAACAAATAAATTTGGCCGGACCCCTAAAAAGTTCGTCCTGACCCCTAAAATTTTCCCCGACCCCTAAATCTCTCTAGCCCCCTAATTCTTAACTCTCCCCCAACGATGAGAGATATTTTGACTTCAAAACAAAAAAAAACAATAAAATTTGGCCTGACCCCTAAAATTTTCCCCGACCCCTAAATCTCTCTAACCCCCTTAATTTTTCACTCTCCCCCAACTATGAAAAATATTTTGACTTCAAAACAACAAAAAAAAAAAACAATTTGGCCTGACCCCTAAAAAGTTCGTCCTGACCCCTAAAATTTTCCCCGACCCCTAAATCTCTCCAGCCCCCTAATTTTTCACTCTCCTCCAACCCTGAGAAATATTTTGACTTCAAAACAAAAAAAAACAAAAAAATTTGGCCTGACCCCTAAAAAGTTCGTCCTGACCCCTAAAATTTTCCCCGACCCCTAAATGTCTCCAGCCCCCTAATTTTTCACTCTCCCCCAACCCTGAGAAATATTTTGACTTCAAAACAAAAAAAAACAACAAAAAAACAAATAAATTTGGCCGGACCCCTAAAAAGTTCGTCCTGACCCCTAAAATTTTCCCCGACCCCTAAATCTCTCCAGCCCCCTAATTTTTCACTCTCCCCCAAACATGAGAAATATTTTGACTTCAAAACAAAAAAAAACAAAAAAATTTGGCCTGACCCCTAAAAAGTTCCGCCTGACCCCTAAAATTATCCCCGACCCCTAAATCTCTCTAGCCCCCTAATTCTTAACTCTCCCCCAACGATGAGAGATATTTTGCCTTCAAAACAAAAAAATACAATAAAATTTGGCCTGACCCCTAAAAAGTTCGTCCTGACCCCTAAAATTTTCCCCGACCCCTAAATGTCTCCAGCCCCCTAATTTTTCACTCTCCCCCAACCCTGAGAAATATTTTGACTTCAAAACAAAAAAAAACAAAAAAAAAACAAATAAATTTGGCCGGACCCCTAAAAAGTTCGTCCTGACCCCTAAAATTTTCCCCGACCCCTAAATCTCTCCAGCCCCCTAATTTTTCACTCTCCCCCAACCATGAGAAATATTTTGACTTCAAAACAAAAAAAAACAAAAAAATTTGGCCTGACCCCTAAAAAGTTCCGCCTGACCCCTAAAATTTTCCCCGACCCCTAAATCTCTCTAACCCTCTAATTCTTAACTCTCCCCCAACGATGAGAGATATTTTGACTTCAAAACAAAAAAAAACAATAAAATTTGGCCTGACCCCTAAAGAGTTCGTCCTGACCCCTAAAATTTTCCCCGACCCCTAAATCTCTCCAGCCCCCTAATTTTTCACTCTCCCCCAACCCTGAGAAATATTTTGACTTCAAAACAAAAAAAAACAAAAAAAACAAAAAAATTTGGCCTGACCCCTAAAAAGTTCGTCCTGACCCCTAAAATTTTCCCCGACCCCTAAATCTCTCTAACCCCCTTAATTTTTTACTCTCCCCCAACTATGAAAAATATTTTGACTTCAAAACAAAAAAAAAAAAAAACAATTTGGCCTGACCCCTAAAAAGTTCGTCCTGACCCCTAAAATTTTCCCCGACCCCTAAATCTCTCCAGCCCCCTAATTTTTCACTCTCCTCCAACCCTGAGAAATATTTTGACTTCAAAACAAAAAAAAAGAAAAAAATTTGGCCTGACCCCTAAAAAGTTCGTCCTGACCCCTAAAATTTTCCCCGACCCCTAAATGTCTCCAGCCCCCTAATTTTTCACTCTCCCCCACACCTGAGAAATATTTTGACTTCAAAACAAAAAAAAACAACAAAAAAACAAATAAATTTGGCCGGACCCCTAAAAAGTTCGTCCTGACCCCTAAAATTTTCCCCGACCCCTAAATCTCTCCAGCCCCCTAATTTTTCACTCTCCCCCAACCATGAGAAATATTTTGACTTCAAAACAAAAAAAAACAAAAAAATTTGGCCTGACCCCTAAAAAGTTCCGCCTGACCCCTAAAATTTTCCCCGACCCCTAAATCTCTCTAGCCCCCTAATTCTTAACTCTTCCCCAACGATGAGAGATATTTTGCCTTCAAAACAAAAAAATACAATAAAATTTGGCCTGACCCCTAAAAAGTTCGTCCTGACCCCTAAAATTTGCCCCGACCCCTAAATGTCTCCAGCCCCCTAATTTTTCACTCTCCCCCAACCCTGAGAAATATTTTGACTTCAAAACAAAAAAAAACAAAAAAAAAACAAATAAATTTGGCCGGAATCCTAAAAAGTTCGTCCTGACCCCTAAAATTTTCCCCGACCCCTAAATCTCTCTAACCCCCTTAATTTTTCACTCTCCCCCAACTATGAAAAATATTTTGACTTCAAAACAAAAAAAAAACAAAACAATTTGGCCTGACCCCTAAAAAGTTCGTCCTGACCCCTAAAATTTTCCCCGACCCCTAAATCTCTCCAGCCCCCTAATTTTTCACTCTCCTCCAACCCTGAGAAATATTTTGACTTCAAAACAAAAAAAAACAAAAAAATTTGGCCTGACCCCTAAAAAGTTCGTCCTGACCCCTAAAATTTTCCCCGACCCCTAAATGTCTCCAGCCCCCTAATTTTTCACTCTCCCCCAACCCTGAGAAATATTTTGACTTCAAAAAAAAAAAAAAAAAAAAAAAACAAATAAATTTGGCCGGACCCCTAAAAAGTTCGTCCTGACCCCTAAAATTTTCCCCGACCCCTAAATCTCTCCAGCCCTCTAATTTTTCACTCTCCCCCAACCCTGAGAAATATTTTGACTTCAAAACAAAAAAAACAAAAAAAAACAAAAATATTTGGCCTGACCCCTAAAAAGTTCGTCCTGACCCCTACAATTGTCCCCGACCCCTAAATCTCTCCAGCCCCTAATTTTTCACTCTCCACCAACCATGAGAAATATTTTGACTTCAAAACAAAAAAAAAACAAAAAAAATTGGCCTGACCCGTAAAAAGTTTGGCCTGACACCTAAAATTTTCCCCGACCCTTCAATATCTGTAGCCCCTTATTTTTTCATTCTCCCCAACCCTGAGAAATATTTTGACTTCAAAACAAAAAAAAACAATAAAATTTGGCTTGACCCCTAAAAAGTTCGGCCTGACCCCTAAAATTTTCCCCGAGCCCTCAATCTCTCCAGCCCCCTAATTTTTAACTCTCCCCCAACCCTAAGAAATATTTTGAGTTCAAAACAAAAAAATGTTGTTTAACATG
>OY744521.1:164950860-165005860 GCA_963556195.1 Sepiola atlantica | reverse complement strand
TAGGTTTTATGGAAGACATTTTAATCTAAGACCGAAAAAATACATCTTATATATATATATATATATATATATATATATATATATATATATATATATATCATGCTTGAACTTGAGTTGAGCACGGTTATGAAGAAGGGAAGAGCTCCCAAATATTATATCATACGGAGTTTCCACCAGACCATCTTGACATAGGTATTACATAACATTGTAACATGGTGTAGATAGACAAATATGTGTGTGTTTTTGAAAAAATAAATCAAAGAACATCTGAACACCCACATTTCTTCATTTCACAAACACATAATATCATGTTGCAACACACATCGCACCGCTCTATTAGTGTCCGCATCCTCAACTCGGTCCGCAATGTTGGTCAACTTCGAATTTCGGAAGCCATTCTAATCTTTAAATTTCACCAACCTTTGAATAACAGACACAAACTCTCTTCTCCATTCATTCTCCGATGCTTACACTCCTTGCCTCCTTGCCTCTGCCTCTACCATCTATCTGCCCAGAACCAATCCACCGCACACCTCGATGCCTTTTATTCCGTTCTTAAATTACATAATTAATTTTACATATCATAAATTTAAATATATTAGTTTTAGGAATATTTAGGTATAATTATACCCTATAACATTATATATTAATAAATAATTAAAAAAATAAAATAAAAAATAAACAAAAATAATTAATAAGAATTAAGAAATATACACTTTATATATATGTATATATACTTCATATATATATAAATTTTTTGATGAAAAAAAATGACTCAATACTGATCACCCCATAAGAAGGAATTTTAATCCGAAATTGATTGGATTAATGTAAAAAAAAATTCATTAATCTTGTATTGCTAATATGGCTTATATTTCAATGTTATTAACTAACCCTGCAATACTTTGAAATTGAACGACCAACCCACACTTTTTCATGACAGCGAGCCAACGCTTCTTTCGTTCGACACCGGATTTGAATCATAACCGTTGATAACAACACTGCGGAGACATCGTACCAAAGACGTTTATCAAGTAACAAAGAAATAAGTTTGTTTATTCTTGTTTTTTGATTTAAAAAAAAAAAAACCCAATACTGGTAACCCCTGAAGAAGGAATTTTATTCCGAAATTGATTGGATTAATGTAAAAAAAAAAATCTTGTATTGCTAATATGGCTTATATTTCAATTTATATATATATATATATATATATATATATATATATATATATATATATATATATATATATATATATATATATATATATATATATATAATCTCTATATAAGATTTGAATAAATTAATTTTAGGAATAATTATACCCTATAACATTACATATTAATAAAATAAATATGAATTAAGAAATATACGCTTTATATATATATATATATATATATATATATATATATATATATATATATATATATATATATATATATTTGCAATCTCCTAAATTCCCCCCTCGCCCCTTTTCATTCCATTGAGTCTTGATCTTCTTTAGATGTCATAATTCTTATTACTATAAAGTTACCTTTTATTTCACAATTGATTTTGGGGTTGAGTTTGAATTAATTCTAACCAGATTCTTGATTTCACAGTTGTCCCTCCTTGACCGTTCATTTTCTGGTGACAATTTATCAAATGTAAATTTTTTAAATTGAAATTGAATTAAAAAAGAAAAGAAAAGGAAAACAAATGAAAAAATGAAAAATAATAGTAAATAATAAAGTATATAAATAAACAAATATTAATAAGATGACAAGATTTAAGCTGTGTAATTCTACAATTAAATTATGATAGGAATAATTAATATTGATATCTAATTAGCTTATCTAAACTCATTTTCTGCGAATCTGCCTTCAATTCTCTGCGGTATTTCATCAACAGTTGTGTCCATCTCGCCTTTTCGACCACTTGGTCTTTTGATAATGAGAGGTTCCGCTCTCGAAAATTAAAGTTTACCTTTTCTGGAACTTTTTGAATTGCTTGACAGTAAACTTTATTCTATTTACTGCTCTGGTATTTAATCTGTTATAACGTGAAATATTCATGAATTGATTTGAGATTCCATTCATATTTTCTCTTCTCATTTATTTTTGTTCATCTGTTTCACCTTCCGGTACCTATATCACATTGCTCCTGCCTCGGATTACAAACTTACATTTATATTTACCAGCAATGCTTCAAGCAAACTACAATTTCCTTATATATATATATATATATATATATATATATATATATATATATATATATATATATATATATATATATATATATATATAATGAAATGAATGATGAGAATAAAAATTGGAAAAATAACAATATTTATTGAATTATTAATTAGTTTAAAGAAGGAATGTATCAATAAGCTTTTTTCCCTTTCCTTAACCCATGGTTTAAAAAATGCAAGCTTTCATGACTAGAGAAGATCATCGGGATAAATCAGTAAAAATGGTATTACTGTTAGCACAGATTTGAAAATATTAAAAAAATATATATAAAAATACAAAATACACAAAAATCTTTTGAGCAGAGAAAATTCACATTGATGGAAACATGCTTCATGTCCAACGGCGGTTTCGTCGTATCATGACTCTTCAGTGTGGCTCGACGAAGAAAGTGTATCCATAATAAGATTTGAAATCTGAACTCAAGATCAATTAGAACTGTGGCCAACGCGCTAACAAACTCGTTGCTGACAGTCGAAGAAATTAATAACGCTATGCATTTTCGTTGTTCAGATATGTACACGTCCATACACACATTTCTTACTTGACACAGACTGAGTAGGTGAGTTCTTACCAATCGGGGATACGTCCTTAACAATCGGTCCGACATTGGATTTGTTGCTGTCCGGCTGAGGTATGGTTATGTTCAGTCTCAGGAGGTCAACCCTCCCAGGCTTTACCTTCTTTTTGCGAAATGGCTATTTTATTGCTAAACGTCTGAGGTAACCCTAGTGGTGAATGCCGACGAGGCTGCGCAGGCCTTTTTTGTAAGCCAGAATGCGCTATACCTAATACACTGTCTTTCCACACCTGGCCTTGTGCCTAACCTCTTGCAGAGGAGGTAAATAAATATACGCACACTTCTATATTCTCATGTTTTTCATAGAGACTAGCCGGTATTATTTTAAATTAATACCCGCAGCTAAGTGAGATTCTATTTTTTTAGGCGGTTACGTGTGTACATCCTGGAAAATTTCGCGGAAATAAAAAACAACAACTGTAGAATTTAAAGTGAGGGATCAGTTTCGCATATAGATTTAACGTAAAATGTTCCCCATTCCCAAGCCATTATAGTGTTTTAGAGCAGTTAATCATTTGTTTTTGTTATGGGAGATAAATTCTGTGCTTTTTTTTAGGTGAGGGATGGTCTTCTACTTTTTGAGTCGATTAATTATGGTTTTACGACCTTACCACTCGTACTAGTTAGTAGTAAAATGTTTAAAAGTTGGGGTAGCCCGGAAATGAGTATCATTTTACGTTACATTTATATACGAAACTAATCATCCACTCTAAATTCTAAAATAATTGTTTTCTTTTTTTCTTTCCGCCATGTTTTTCAGGGTATTCACATGTAATCGCCTAAAAAAGTAGAATCGTTTTTTAGGATGCGTGTGATTTAGCCGACGATATTAATGTACAAATTTACTTGGTTAAAGCGTAGTTTATAGGCGATAAATATTGTTTTCTGTTGTTTTTGTTAAATATTATTAAATGAGGAACCATTTCGAGTTAAAATTTTCTTAGTTTTATGCGTGTAATATTAAGAAAAATACACTCGAAATGTGTAAATAATCGCTAGAGGAAAAAATGGAGTCTTCATAGTAACAGAAATAATGGCTTGAAGCCTCTATTTTTTCTTGTAGCGATCATTTACACATTTCAAGCGTATTTTTCTTAAGATTACTTGCATAAAACTAATTAGATTTAAACTGGAAATGATTATTCATTTACTAATATTTAACAATATTTAACAAAAACAACAACAGGAAATAATATTTATCGCTTGTACGCAATTTTTATCGCATTATGTTCAGGACTCTAAACTACGCTTTAACCATTTACTGACTAACCTTATCTTTAGGTTTGCTTCTAAATACACTCTTTTCGCTTATTCGTTTTGTTGTTTTTTGCTGTCTCGTCTTTTATTGATTGGATTGCTATTCGTTTATTGAGGCCGGTAATTCATAAAACTCGAGTGTCTTGCAAAACGAATTGCCAGCGAAATCTCTACTTCCAACCTTAATTTGAAAGTCGTAAAGTAAGAACGCCATTCTTTACTCCGAATTTTCCTCCGCCAGCTGTTGGTATTTTGATCTTTTCACTTTCGTTTTTTTTAATTCTCGTTGTTTAACCTCCATCATGATTGAAAGTACCCCCTCCCCTCTTCTATTATTTGAAACCTTACCCAAAACCTTTTTTTTATTGCAGAAGAAAACAAAACAAAAAAAAACTTTTGTTGCATCCGGACGAACTGACCAGCTGGTCTCAAGCATTCTTTCCACTAAGATCAACTGAGAACTGTCGTGTTAGAAACATGTGTAAAAACTGCCACACACTTTCAGGTTTTAAAATATTGCTCCCGGGCAACACCAGATTTCCTCGCTAGTCATGTAATAATAAATCGCATGCAGTTGAAACTGAGAAAATATTGACATTTAAATCGTCCGTCGTTTTAGTAATCGTTTGGGACGTCACTAAATTTTATTATTTTCATTAATCGAGTTATCTCCCTTTGTACGGTGTCGGAAATTTGTACGGCTTTGTCAACTCGACCTTACCTGTGGTTGTGTTTTTCAGACCAAGTCTAGAATACCTCAACGACAATCAGTCCGACAGAGTCGGGATCATTTGAGTTTGGTAGCCTTTTTTCTGTCAGGCTAAGTTCTAGGAGGTCCACCCTTCCAGGCTTTACTTTATCTCAATTAGAAGGAGTTAGTTTATTGCTAATCGCCTGAGGTGACCCTACCGGAGAATACTGACGCTGCTGTTCAGGCATTTTTGTATCACATCTTCCTGCAGTGGTTAGGAGGTAAATGAGGGAGAGCCCCTTCTAAGACTGAGGTAATTAAAATTGTTGTTCCAATCCAGAGTATCCCTTTTTGTCGAACAAGATTTTCCCCAGATTAAAAACCAACATCGTATCTAGTTCTACCCTACCATTGTGTGGAGAAAAATAAATAGGAATTCTTTGGGCTTCTTTTGGCTAGGATCAAAGTGTAGTATCTGTTCTGATACTACACTTCATCTTTTTTGTCCTCATTCCATTTTTATTTCTGATACAATCCAGAGTGCCCCTATTTAGGGAGTTGGATTTCCCACATTAAAAACCGGCTTTGTGCTTAACTCTGTCCTCGTGGGGAAGCAAATAAATAGACACTCCTTGGCTTTTAGGAGCAAACTGTAATATCTGTTCTCATGCTACACTTTATCTATTCTCAATTCATTAAAGTAATGATTGGTATTTACTTGCCTCCCACTGCAAGATGTGGCACAATGCCAGAAGTTAAGGAAAACCATTAACCATCACCACCACCACCACCACCACCACCACCACCTGAGGAGGCACTCTGGTCAGATACAAAAATAGTCAGGAACAGATACATTGGCATTCCCCGGTAGGAGTACCTCATGGGATTGACAATATCACCCCCGAAAGAGGAGATAATGCCTGCGAGGATGCACTCCCTAAGAACGAGGCGAACCGTACTCCATTCCGACAAAGAAGGGTCTGACGATTCAAATCAGGTTCTAGGTTGCCAGAATGATGCCAATGCGAACCTTGACTGGTATGAACTAGTAATGATAATAGTTAAAGCAGCAGTAGAGGAGCAAAGTGTAGTATCTGTTTTGAAACTACACTTTCTCTATAGATTTCCTCTGTCCGCGGTTAATGAAGGAGAAAGACGCTTCTCTCATATTAGCAGAGATAACAGATTTATATAATTTTATTTGATACTTTTAACATAAAAAAATGACATTGTGTAAACTGTATCAAAATATTAAAAAATGTTTTGCTACTCGCATTTATTTGAACGGTGAAATAATTTTGATTGTCATCAGCAGAAGAAATAACAATAGAAAAAAAAATCGAACAACGGAAATCACTTAAGTACATTGTTGTCAAACTAATGGTCAGTGAAAAGGAAAGTGTAACGGAAAACTTTCTAAACATGTATATGCAACAACCCACCCGGCCGGATTTGATGGTTTGCTAAAATGAAATAATGTGAATATTCAGCATTGTCCGTATTCATCTATTCATACCAAGGAAGTTTTTAGCAATACAAGATAGAAGACAAAATGGCGACCCGGTTTACCACGTGGAGTCCATATACGAGGTAAAACTATTGTGACGATAAATGGAAAACAAATATCTACCACTACCTAATAAGGTGATGTGACCAACTTTAAACACAACAGCGACAACAACCCCTAATGTCCAACCCTTCCTAACCGTAGTAGCGGCGGTCGAAACATGGTAGAGTTAGAGCTACCAGATTAGCAGGACTCTAGTAAAAATCTAGGAGGAGTCGGCATCAGGATTCGTCGTTCTCTGGTCGTCTTTGCCTCTGCAAGCGGCAGGCAAAAACGTGTCAGGCGCAGAACCGCAAGTCAATGAAGTGAAAATGGCAACGTTGCTTCTGCGCCATCCCTTTGTGTATTCTGGGCAAAACCTTACCCGACTTCGCATGCAACCTCTGAGTCTTGCTGTTCTCAGTGTTGGGAGTAAAACTCTACAATTTTGCAGGTTAAGAAATAGCTTCGACAAACGAGGAGGACTTCATGCAGACCAGGCAATCCTGAGGCACGATCTTCGTGAGCTCTATGCAGAAGTCCGACTCGGACTACCACCGCCACCACAAGAAGAAGAAGAAGAAGAACAAGTACCAGGTGACCCCAAATATGCCACCAATGATATCGTTAATAGAATCAGGATTTTCTTTTGCAATTTACCCATATTTGGTGCATACAAACCTTCATCTATGCCTGACTGATTCACCAAGTTTCAATTATAAATGTATAACAGTCCGTGTTTTATCGCAGTTTAATGATATCCGCCAAATATGCATGTCTGCATTGCAAGCGCACCCGGATGCAACGTGCAAAATTGCCAATAACTCCGACACACTCCTTTCTTGGCATAATCCTGATTTTGTCCGAGATGGCTATTTATAGTTCAGAAAAATAGTCCGCGTATAGTTTTGATAGACATTAGATTTGAGATAACCCAACAGATAATCTGGGGTGTTGAGGATCAGTGAACGTGAAACCCAGTCAGGATCACATTTCCTACTAATGATACGATCACCAAAGTGTCTTCGCAGCCATCCCAACGAGTCATTTGAAAGACTATTTAAACCTTCTTAACGATTACTAGGTGCCGCCCAGTATTGTTCAACTCAGAGCTGAACGTTTGGAGCATATCACTGAATGGTTATAAAATTACCGTTGGACATTCATGACTGAAACGTGATGGACAAGTCAGGGATAGACTGAAGTTTATTTGTACCAAATATGGTTTGATTGTAGAAAGGATTTTCAATTGTATAAACTATTCCATTAGCGGAAATTTTTCAGTCACCCTGTATAATGATAGGAAAAACATTTATTGTTTTCCAGTTTGCTGTCTGTATTTGTTGTTGTCGTTTATTCGTATTGTAAACTTGTTGGTTTCTCTCGAGTGCGTTCACCCATGTTCGATCAGTAGAGAACTTCATGCATTCTTTAGCTATTTGCTTTGATACATTGATAAATTACTTTGTAACGGCTGATTTCATTTTACGATATCTAGGTCAAAGATCAAGTTCAAAGTTACAGAAAAAGTGAAAGTCACACTTTTTGCAATAACTTCGGTTTTGTTAATCGTAAAGACTCGCCAATTGGCCCATATTGTAGCCAATGAAGTCCCACATCTAATACCACCTTCACTTTTAACCGTAACATTGAAAAGTTCGGTCATGGTTGTAATTTTTACGGAATTTAAATTTCCGATTTTCCCAAATCTAATGGTGTTTAATAACACTAATCACCATGCAAATTTTCAATCTGATCAGATAAATAGTTTTTGAGTAATCAACGTATCCATGGCATAACTTCGGAAATACAATATAGTGGAGTAAGGCCCAGGTCAGACTTTGGTCGATCCTTATGTCATCAGGCGGAGATATGCAGTTTCACGACTAACTTATGTTTTTGTTAAATTTAAAATGAGCGTTTTAAAATTTGAAGTTGGGCATTTTCATTTGAAGTTTAGGTTTTTAAAGTTTGGAGTTAAATTTATATTTTGCGTCAGGCTTTTTCATTTGAAGTCAAGTCGTTTAATTTTGAAGTTAGGCTTTTTCATTTGAAGTCAAGTCGTTTAATTTTGAAGTTAGGCTTTTTCATTTGAAGTCAAGTCGTTTAATTTTGAAGTTAGGCTTTTTCATTTGAAGTCAAGTCGTTTAATTTTGAAGTTAGGCTTTTTCATTTGAAGTCAAGTCGTTTAATTTTGAAGTTAGGCTTTTTCATTTGAAGTCAAGTCGTTTAATTTTGAAGTTAGGCTTTTTCATTTGAAGTCAAGTCGTTTAATTTTGAAGTTAGGCTTTTTCATTTGAAGTCAAGTCGTTTAATTTTGAAGTTAGGCTTTTTCATTTGAAGTCAAGTCGTTTAATTTTGAAGTTAGGCTTTTTAATTTGAAGTCGAGTCGTTTAATTTTGAAGTTAGGCTTTTTAATTTGAAGTTGAGTCGTTTAATTTTGAAGTTAGGCTTTTTCATTTGAAGATTAATTGCTTAATTTGAAGTTAGAATTTTTAATTTGAAGTTGAGTCGTTTAATTTGAATTTAGGCTTTTCATTTTAAATTAAGTCGTGTAATTTGAAGCTAGGCTTTTTCATTCAAAGTTGAGTCGTGTAATTAGATATTAAGCTTTTTCATTTGAACTTCAGTTATATAATTTTAATTTAGGCTTTTTTATTTGAAGTTGAGTCGCGTACTTTCAAGTTAAACTTTTCATTTGAAGTTGAGTCGTGTAATTTGAAGTTAGGCTTTTCATTTGAAGTTGAGTTGTGTAATTTGAAGTTAGGCTTTTCATTTGAAGTTGAGTTGTATAATTTAGGGTTACACTTTTCATTTGAATTTGAGCCCTGTAATTTGAAGTTAACGCTTTTCATTTGAAGTTGAACTTTTTTAGTTGTGAGAAAGGTCTTGATAGATAGACAAATATTTTCTGAATCCGCGTCATTGAACCGTAAACTAGGCGGCTTCTCTCGTGCGTTGTTACCCATGGCCAACTAGTTGGGAACATCGTCCATTCTTTAGCTATTTGTCTTGATACAATAATCTTATAAATGACTTCGTAACGTCAGACAATAAGTTGAATTGTCAAGTTGTTTGCTAAGCGCACACCAGGCAGTTGTAATTTATTAACGATAAGCCTCGAAACATACGTACTTCCTGTCAAGAAACAAAACACAGAAACGGAGACACACACATCGCATCACACACACACACACACACACACACACACACACACACACACACACACACACACACACACACACACACACACACACACACACACACACACACACACACACACATCGGCACAATGAAAGAAAAGCAATTGTCTGTCGATATTGGCTTCACAATGTTTGCGTTTGTGACATGTTCACCTCTTCAAATACAAATGATAGGAGGTTTGTTAAATTAGTTACCGGAAAGATCACTTACCATCACCACCGCAACCGGCTCCCCCATCCTACGAAAGTAAATGTAAGCTTACCCCCCCCTCTCCTCAATTAAACTTACAGGGCACTTTCTCGCGGACCGATATTTAGCACACAAAATCTACTCGTCGATAATTGCTGATTAAATGCTTACTATTGGAAATCTGGGGAGGCTTGTGGTCACTCAAATATCGAGAAACGCCATCTGTTTTCACCAGTGAGCGATCACTGGTAATGATTCAAAATGTTATGTTGACCTAATAGTCGCCATTAAAAAAAGCCTAAACTATTTGCATGTTTAGAACTATTGTGAACATCTTAGTTATTGTAATGTTCAAATGGTTTTAACCGTTGTTCTTCAAGCGATGTTTTTTTGTCGAAGCATGTAAATGATTACTTCATCCCAGAAAAACTCATAACACGAGGCATCTGTGGTGTGCACGGATCTGATGATGTTCTGGCGCTAACATCTTGATTGTATGCCCCAAGGACTCAAGTATAAGTCCTAGTACTTATGTGATACTATGGACTGTCATCACTCCACAGCCGGGACAATCATATAGTAATGTGGAAGTAAATGACAATGCGGAAGTAGAAGACAATATGGGAGTAACAGATCGATTATGTTGTACAGATGAAGTGACGCTGTGAACAATTAGCCGTGGGAAGGGCCGGGATAGAGAATTTAGAAGGAAGTATTTATTTTCTGTTGAGGTAAGCAAAAAGTAACTGGGGAACCGGACATATCAGCTTTCCGGTAGAAAGTGCATATATTTACGAGACACTGACTGAGACGAGTTATACGGGTTCGAGCAGACGATTTGGAGTTGTTCGAGAACGCCGAGAGACGGATTCGAGGAGCGACAGGTCAGCGGTGATTGATTACGACGAACAGAACGACAAGCGACCTCAGTTGTCTTAGCTGATATCCCTGACGCCCCCCCCTGTGTTCAACAAGTTAGGTTTATACAATATATATATATATATGCGTGCGTGTGTGTGTGTGTTTGTTGTTATTATTAAAAGTAAATTGTGAGCTACGCTTCACCTCCCCCGGCTACCGACCGCACTAGAATCGACACTGCAAACTAACAAGAAGATGATGAAGAAGAAACCCATGGCACAGACGTTGCGATAGTCACACCCACACTAATAATCCGACAACACATTAGTTGAAACAATGACAGAAAAAGAGAAAACGGAGATGATATTGCCATGTTATATGATCCAATGGTCAGTGATAACTCAATGATAAAGGACTTGTACAGAAACGCTATGTAAGTTTCACTGGTGATCTAAGGCAGTCGGAGATATACTACTACTACTACTACTACTACTACTACTACTACTACTACTACTACTACTACTACCCCTCCTCCTCCTCCTCCTACTACTACTACTAAATACCTGTGGGATTTCATGGAGTCTGAATGACAAGTTTCATTAGATTTCTGTTTTTCGATCATCATTGCAACTTACATTAGGTTCTCGCACAAATTGTTTTTCATCGAGTTATAGCTGATAACAGTCGATGGCTTGAATTTGAGTAATAAGCTTCCTCAGGAATCCAGTACTACCCATGCCTTATCAGTCGACGTCTTATCCCTTCTCGTTCTTTCCATTCCGTCAGGGCCTCCACAGCCATGTTATGTAGTATCAACCTTTGGTTCTTCTGCGATTTTTCTGGTGATGGATGAGTGTCAGATTCTAGTAAATTTCTTGTACGTCTATTCGGGCAGTCTCAATTCCCTCGCTTTTTTTATTAGTATGTCTATGTGGATTGGTTTCCACACTCTAGAATTTTTCTTAATATTTTAGTTATTTTCACCAGCGAGGTGGTTTGTATGTTTGTATTGTTTTTCAGAACTGTTCCTAGTGCTCACACAATTATTGGTATTACGGTAGTTTTATTCATGTTCCAGAACCTTTTCAACACTCTGGCAAGCAGCATTCATTTATTAAGATTTTCTCTTTCCTTGATTTTCACCCTGTAATCTGATGAGACGGTGAAATGTATGACTTAGCAGTTTTCCCCTTTTTATTGACTATTATCTTGTCTGGTCTTTTTTTCTTTTTTAGTGCTTCCGTATGTATTTCCATGTCTCAGAGAATTTCATGCTTCGTTATCTAATAGTGGTTCCGGTTTATACCGCTACAATTTATCTGTATGTTCAAAGTGCAGTTGTTTGCAGAGTTCAATGTCTATTTTTATAGTTTGTTTCGGCTAGTTTGCTATATTCATGTGGTTTATTGTTTCGTCTTTGTCTATAGCAGGGGTGGGCAAACCTTTCAGAGCAAGGGCCACATTAAAAAGAAATCAAATTTAACTGGGCCGCATAGTATATTTTCGAATATAATTGATATCTGAAATAGCCGAAATATATGGATTCCAAAGCGAAAATGCAATCATTTTTCATTTATTAGCATTTTAAAGTACCCTAGAGGATTCACATGAAACGCATTTGAAAAAAACAACATTTATTTGAAAAAAAGAGAAAAGTAACTCTGTTTAATATTCAATACTTTGGAGGGCCGCATAAACTCCTTTGGTGGGTCGCATGCGGCCAGCGCTCCGTAGTTTGCCCACCCCTGCTCTATAGAGTGTACCTTTTCTGTTTTCCTGTGTTCTGATTACGTTGTTTTTGCAGAACTAAGTAGTGATATTGCTTTCTTTTTAGGTGTATTTTAGGAGCCATGTTTGTTTTCTCATGCGCAATTTCTTTAGTCCGTCTTATAAATAGCCCATGTAGTTGCTTATTTTAATTTTTCTTTCCTCGCCCTTTTGTTTCCCGTTTAGTTGCTCTCCGCACTTTAGCGCTTCTTCTTCTTCTTCTTCTTCTTCTTCTTCTTCTTCTTCTTCTTCTTCTTCTTCTTCTTTCTTATGTATAACCATGCCGGCCACCGACGACCGTCGATCCCCAACATTTGTGCTGTGTGTTTCCTTCTCCTTCATCTCCCTGTTCTGTCCAGATTGTTTCTCGTATTGGCGATCGCCGAGGGCGCGCGCCTTGGTTTACAAGTTGTGTTCACAGCGAAACTAACGCAGACTGACATAATAAAAATACAAACAACTATATACATCGTGTATTTGACTTTTTGGTAACGGGCGTATATATATATATATATATATATATATATATATATATATATATATATATATATATATATATATATATATATATATATATGTGTGTGTGTGTGTGTGTGTGTATCGTTGGGGCCCTGTCGTCGGCGTCCACTCTTCTTGGCTAGGCTTCCCATTACCTAAGTCCAAGATATCAGCTAACACCTAACTGAGATCATTTATCTGTCGAGAGCATCACTGTCGTTCGCTCGAAGTCATCTATCCGTTTCCTCGACCCTATATTCTGGTTTACTCCAATCTAATCTGCCCAAACTGCTCGTTTCCTAAATATATTTACCCTCGACAGGAAATCATAGATGTCCGGTCTTTCTCTCAGTCAGTCCCAGCTGGTCACCGGAACTGGCTACATCCGTTTTCCGTGTCAGCTTATCGCTAAAAGACGCAAAGTTATTTAGAACGGTTGTCGAAAGAGGCAGAGAATACTGGAAATCTGGGATAACTTTTTGTCTCTTATACTCCAGGGGGTATCACCTATTTTTGCCAGTGAGCGATCACTCATAATGACTCATGTGAGAACTCCTAGTGAGTAAGAAATAATAATCCTCTAGGAAATGGACAAAGAAACGGACACACTCATTCTAGCAGAAGACGTGACGAGTTAATAATCAACAAGTGGGAAACAAAAACCTGTCAAATAGTAGAGTCGCCGTCCCAGCAGTTCATAGGGTGAAAATCAAGGAAGAAGAAAAACTAAGCAAATACATAGAGCTTGCGAGAGAACTGAGGGGAATATTGAAAATGAAGAAGGCCAGTGTAATACTAATTATAGTAGGAACACTTTGGACTATTAGTGGCGTGTCGACTCTTTTTAGAGGTGTGTGTCAGGCTTATTGTCACTCAAATTCCATAGAAGACCAATGGTCGGTGTCAGCGAGAAATAAATCGTAAACGGCTGTCGCGATAATGCATAATTATTTCTAACAGTTACCGAAAGAAGTGGAGAATGCTAGAGATCTGAGGATACGTGTCACTCAGACTTCAGGGAATACCACTGGTTATTGCCAGTGTGCAATCACTGATAGCGATTTGTGTAAAAACTTATAGTGGGTAAAAAAAAAAAATATCATCATCATCATCATCATCATCATCATCATCATCATCATCATCATCATCATCATCATCATCATCATCATCATCATCAGTAGTAGAAGTAATATTATTATTAGTAGAAGTATGTTAACTACGACTCCATATGACACTCTCAGTACCTCAAGGATTATTTATGCTAAATTTAAAGCAGTTCTGTCTAATACAATTGGAGGCTATGTTAATTTTTATTAGCAGTATTAATTGTATTAATATTATACTCTCCTCTCAAGAGCATTTCATGCTAAAATTTTGAGGAATTCTTCACGCTAGTTTTGGAACATATAAGTGTTTATTGTTTTTAGTATTAAGATCAGCTGTAGTAGTTGCCATGGATTTTCGATTATAACAGAGTAGGCAAGTTCTTCGAGACTGATTACCCCCCCCCATACTTAAAAAATCAGTTTGAAATAATGCCTGTATTTTCCATCTGGCCTCGACTTATCACACCTAGAGCACAGTGGTAGTCAGATAGGATAGAAGTATGCATTGCATTTTGTTATGTACTGTTTTTCTCTTCATTCTTTCTTCTGCTGCTGGCTTTGTCTCGATACTTGTTTTTGTCTTTCTTTATTCCTCAACACCCCATTGTTTGAATCTATATTTCATATTCTACGTATGTGCCCATTGTAATTTCACATTTAGTATGATTTGCCTAGACTGGGGGTTTCATCTGGTACCTGGACTCAGTGATAGTCTCATGTCTCGGTGTTTCTTCTTTGTAGTGGTTTAATTGCGTGGTTTGGGATGCATAAATGAATACAAACAACGTTAAATGTTGAGTATGTTAGCTAGTTTTGAATAACGGTTACTTTTAGTTTGACTATATATAGTATTAGTCAAGGACAACACTGTCTAGCAGAGTTTAAGGTTAAATCAACGAAGTGTGGGAATGGGCGCAAAGCGAACGGAAACCGAATGAGGAATTACGTCATCAAAGAAAAGAAAAGGCTTTTGCTAAATCATATTTTAGTTCACGGCTGGAAACTTAGTTGATTACACACGAATATGGGCTCTTAGACCGCCAAAGTTTCGTTTTCCTCCCCCATCACTGTGTACTGTATGTGAAATCCCAAATAAAATACCAGCTATCCAACTACTAAAATTAATGGAGTTGATTTTATTCGTTTCCAATATGGCTTAATTTTATTCATATAGAAATACTTGGTGCGAGGAGCAAAGTGTAGTATCTGTTTTGATACTACATTTCACCTCTCTTGTTCATGGTTAGTGAAGGAGAAATCTTTCGATTTTGTCACGATTTTGTCACAATCTAGAGTGCCCTTTTTTCGGGAGCTGGATTTTCCCCACTAAAAAAAAAAATCTTGTGTTTAATTCTGTCCCTGTGGGGAGGCATGTAAATAGGGGCTTGCTGCTTAAGAGTTTGATTTCAGCTTCTCCAGCGGTTCAGCTCCATCCATCATTAAAGTGGATAATCAAAATGACTGTCATCAAGAAAAAGACGAAAATATATCAAGCATGACGTCTCAGATCGATAGAGTCACGCCAAGTACCCAACAGTAACCGGGTGGGTTTGTTAGTTGCGTCATTAATTCTTAGGACATTTCAATCATTATTTTCTTTTCCAGGTTGGCCACGAGGGGAGCCTACCTGACTCCCTACCTTAACTGCTGACTATTTCAAGATGCCCCTTCTTTCTAGCACTTGTTTTTTTTTTTATATCTCTCAGCATCCCTTTCATTATTTAACAACTCCAAATAAAATTTTAATGAAAAGCTTTTACGCTAATATAATCCTAAAATAAAATATTTCATAAATGTAAAGTGCGCCGTATGCGGCTCACGGGCCGCAGGCTGTCCATTATTACTTGTCTGAATATTATTAAATCAATTTGTTTACAGATCGCTTAGCGGAATAGATGGGTTGGACAACCGTACCGCCATTACCGCTATTATTGTCCTCAAAGGTTGTGATAAGACTGCTAATATGCACACTCTAGTCGCTTATAAACGGTTGTTCAGAAGAGAAAACAGTCTATATTTGTCTTTATTTATTTTTATGAAGTCGACGCAGTGGGGAAAAAAAGAAAGGAAAATAAAGATGGAAGAAACTGTAAAGAAGATAAAGAGAGAGATAAAGTATATTTGAATTTAGCAGTCATAATATTTAATATGAGATGTCTCGTTATTTAATGTTTGCCTGTTTGCTTGCCGGCGCAATGTATTGTCGTAAGCAATTTTTCTCTTGCTTGTTTATGCTAATGTGAATAGGTGTCACTTAAATTGGATAAATTTTCTTTCCCCCTCCCCCTCTTCACTAAAGTTTGCCACGAGAAGAGAAAAGAAAGAATTCAGTTTCTTATTATTTTACTTCTGAAGGATCTGATTGTTTATTTTAGGTAACGGCACGGAAGGCAACGCGTGAGCAGGACACCAGACCCGGCTTTCGAAACAAGAACAACGTGTCACTCTCGTATTTAAATAGACGCCGTCCGGTCCAGGAAAGACGCCGTTTTTCCCTCTTTAACCGTATAAGTACAAATCAGCAAATAAATCCATGCATATTCAACTAAACTGAAATAAAAATCAAGCGAGATATTGGAGGGGATGTTTGATGTAATATACACCGTCGATGGTTATGGAATAATCGGCTATACAACAATTCCAATCCCCCAACCAGTGCCAGATTAGTAGAACGGCGGATGTCGCAGTAGTCATCGGCCACATACCTTCAGTGACCTCGCGTCTTTAAGAAAAAGGAAAATCCCCGTTTCATTACACCACGACGATATTTTGGTCACGTTTTAACTAACTTTTCAGCAGTATTTCGATCTGACATTGCATCTCCCATTGATCTTATAAATGACGCCCTCAAATTGCAATTAAATTGATTGTTAACAGTTTAGTGTTAATTATCCCTAATTTTTAGTGACTAACTGTAGTGGGGTATTATCTTTTTCGAGGTGGAAGAGAATCAAGAATGGACAGAGAATCACCATAGGACAAAACAGAGAAACTGATTCACCACTAATATTTTAGGCTAACACTAATTTGAAACACACGTAGCGATTGGTCAAAACACTTACAAATTAATCGACATTAGTCAACAAAAAACAAAACAAAAAAAACGCGCCTAACGCTGTTTTGTCAGGTTTTCTCTAACTTTTTAAAAGTACACCAACCTGCGTTGCATCTCTCATAGATTTTACAAATGACGTCATAGAATTTAAATCTCATCGTCTGTTGATAGAGAGGAATCATAGTTTTGAGTCAATTCTCTTAATTATCACTCACTTATAATGACCAAGTGTAGTTATGTACTATCTTTTTCGAGGTTAAAGAGAACAGAGAATGAACAGAGAATCTCTACAAGACAAAACAGAGAAACTTATTTATCATAGGCCACCACAAACGCAGTGATTGGTCAAAACACAAACAAATTAATCGACATTAGTTAATCAAAATGCGTTTGACAGAAAAAAGTGAAGCCAGAACCGATGAATACAAAATGTCTCTTATTAAATATAATTTCTTTTAATGAGTGACAGTAAGAGGTATTCAATTGTGGGAGGGTTAACTCCTCCTACTTCCTATATAATCTTACTAATCAAAAGAAACATCTCAATGTAAAAGCATTAAAATCGATTTTAATTACAATTTTTTTTAAGGATATGGCCAGATATTTGCCACAAATAACTGGCTTAACAGAATGAATTATGTATTTTGTAACAAAAAGTTATTAATCACAAAACATCGACAAACAGGTTGGCTCTGCTTAATATTTAAGCTGGGCATTGGGTATGAACTTTTATGCATGATTGATATTCCTGATAAAAACAAGTTATCTCATGCTAAATCTAGTTTTTTTTGCTTTACGGCATATCAACCCTTTTCAGGTCATTTAATACCGAATCAAGTTGGATTTATATTTCTTTAGATCTTTATATTATTGTCTATAGATCAACTACTTTTAAAAAGTACATTATAGTCGCTACTTTATTTTTATTTGAACAGTTCCTTCATTGTACCTGCTCTGTAAAACGTTTATTCTTATAGGAGCCAGAGCAATATATTCAGTAAGAATATGTCTGATTGTGTATGTAGTCTGACATGTACGACACATTGGTATTATTTGTCTTCAAGCAAGTATACATGTGTAATCATTGTGTGACCTATGCGAAATCTGGATAACACTATTTCTCCTTTCGGCTTTTTAGTAAGCTTTCTTTCCATTTTGCTATTATAGTTTTGTTTGCTAGAGGTTTGTTATGTGTATTGCTACTCCAACGTTGTTTTCTAAATCTATAAGTTGTTGCTTATTAGTTATATATTATATGTAACTAGTGTTTACCCTTTGTCAAAAATGATGGTCAATTATGCTTCGCCAGTGTTTGCATTGATATTTGTATAAACTCATAGAATTACGTTACTAATTTAATTTTTCATCTCTAAATTATTATCATTTCTGATGATCTAAAGAAAAAAAAAAACACCTACAGTTGACTTTTTGTTTAGAGTGGAGGATTATTTTCCGAATTCATTTAAGGCGGTGGGGCTTATTTGACTTGCTAGTTGTTTTCCACTGTAAGCCTTTCTAATGCTTTTTATTTATTTTTTATAGAACAGAACTATCGCGAGTTGAAAAAAAAACAACGAGTCGCTTTTGATGCCCTAAGAACCCCCCCCCCACCAATTTTGACTTTGCTTTTTAACTTTTTTTACTTTAATTATTGGGAGGTAGACATTTAAAAAAATGACGCTGGGTGTTGAAAACATAAAATACGTTAGCGGTTAAAAATGAAGTCAAAAAGGAAAAAAATCGTCGCTCACTTAGAAATAAGAAAGAAAGAAAACGTCTTAAACTGAGAAGTTTAAAAAGAATAAGTATAAATCGGTATAGGAAGCAGACAGTAAAAATAAGGAAAAAAAAGTCTGATTATGGAAATAGATATGTAGACTCGCCGGACAGATTTTTATGTGACGGGACGGATATATATTTACAAATAAATATACAGTGCTCTTTATTATATAATCTAGCAATAATTTAGTTTCAGAAAAATTTTACGAATTAAAAATAATTTTAATAGGTTTCAAGTTTTTTTATTGGATTATTCAGACTAGTGTGGTTGTTAGTTGGGTGCTAATTGTTGTCAGTTGGGTGCTAATTATTGTCAGTTGGGTGCTAATTGTTGTCAGTTGGGTGCTAATTATTGTCAGTTGGGTGCTAATTGTTGTCAGTTGGGTGCTAATTATTGTCAGTTGGGTGCTAATTGTTGTCAGTTGAGTGCTAATTGTTGTCAGTTGGATGTTAGTTAGTTTCTAGTTGGATGTTATTTTCACAAAGTTTCGATCGATGTAACCTCAGACTTTCTTCAGGTAAATATTGCCAAACTCGTGATTCTTTATATCAAATTCGGGAATCTCTACAGAATTTTGAACTAAAACTTTTATTTAATCCATGGGGATAGATTTCTTTCATTCCACTAACCATGGCCGGGTAGAAGTCTTGAGAAAGTAATTTTTATTTCAATCTTGGGACTAAGTAACAGTCTTTTGGAGGTTGAAGATTGTTCAAATCTTCAACCTCCAAGAGACTGTTACATAAAAACTGATTTTAACTTAACACCTTTATCCTAGTTGCCACGTGTCACGAGAGATAGAAAGGTGGAGCAGTACCCTGCATCTGTGAGTTCCTTGGTTGTTGCGTTCTCGTCTAAGAAAGAACACTGTGTCATAGTTCCATTGGCGAATATATTAGTGTGCTAAAAGAGACACGTTTTTGTTTTCTTCAATGACCTTATCTAATATAACTATCATATATACGGGACAAGTTTTGCAAGTCGGACGATGAAAAGGAAAAAGAAAAAGCATTTTGCTTTGACATGTAAAATGTTAATTTTCGAAAGCTTAGATTAAAATAAATTTTATTTATTAAAAAAAACACATTGTTATGGTTTTCTCCTAAAAAAATATATAGAATAGTAAATTATGAAAATATATATTGCAATTAAGCTACACACACACACACACACACACACACACATATATATATATATATATATATATATATATATATAAATATTTTTGGTTGTATAAAAATGTAATAGGCATTTTAAAAAGAAAGTCTAAGAACCCGATTGAACAGCAAGGATTCCTTGTTTTTGTCTGAAAGTAAGTTAGTGTTATTCTTAAATCATTTCCTTTAATCGTTATCCGTCGACGTACATTTTGAGGATGTGCCGACCGAAAACTTATACGCTTTAGTTGACTTGCCATTTGACTATTAAATATAGGGGAAAATATTTTCTCTCTCTCCCTACTTACTATGTAATGTCGTCTCCCGATTTACTATCACTCTGTCTTTTTATTTAAATATATATATATATATATATATGTATGTATATATATATATATATATATATATATATATATATATATATATATATATATATATATATATATATATATATATATATATATATATATATATATATAATGTGTGTGTGTTTATCGTTCAAGTTTCAAAGTATTGCATGGAAAGTTAATAAAATTGAAATATAAGCCAAATTAGCAATACAAGATTAATTTTTTTTTTCTTACACTAATCCTATCGATTACGGAATAAAATTCCTTCTTCAGGGGTGACCAGTATTGAGTCATTTTTTTTTTTCATCAAAAAACAAGAATAAAGAAACTTATGTGTATATATATGTATATATATGTATATATGTATATGTATATATATATGTATATGTATATATATGTATATGTATATATATGTATATGTATATATATATATATGTATATATATGTATATATATATATATATATATATATATATATATATGTATATATATATCCATGGCTTAAGGAACGAATAATAAAATTTATTTTATTTAAAACCCCTTGTCTTGAATGACTAATGACTTAATAGATAATGCACAATTTTTACTCTCATCATTTACTTGTTTATATATAGTTATCTACATACAGACTCTTTCGCTGTATCCCTAGGCTATCATGCAACACCGGCTGAATATGA
This sequence comes from Sepiola atlantica, assembly GCA_963556195.1. NCBI lineage: Eukaryota > Metazoa > Mollusca > Cephalopoda > Sepiida > Sepiolidae > Sepiola > Sepiola atlantica. Next base: position 164,984,915 of record OY744521.1, on the reverse strand, counting down.
CAATATTGTATCATATTATATCAAACTTAGAGTAGCACTGGGAGTATAGACCTAGAATATTAAATGTAAATTTAAGTAAGTAACTATAAGACAGTCATCCAGTAGTGCGTAAGGGAGAAGAGCAGACAAAAACTATGAATGTTGAGAAGAAGCCAGCAGCAGAGGAAGGAACGAAGATAAAAATCATGTGAAAAAGAGCGGGTGAAACATACAAGGATATGTTGTTGATAGTATACGAATATACCATTATCACTGCTGCTTTTGTATTATTAGACGGGGATACTTTTCAAAAGAGCTGGAGAAATGTACGAGATTATATGTTACTAGTGTACATCCAAAAATGAAAGAAAAATTATGAATCGCCAGTGTTCGCACTAATATTCATATATAATTACTTCCGCAATTTAATTTTTCATATATATATATATATATATATATATATATATATATATATATATATATATATATATATATATATATATATATTATTACCATTTCTGATGGCCTAAAAACACTTACCGTTGACTATTTATTTACAGCGGATGATTTCTTTACGAATTAATTCCAGACAGCGGCTGCTTACTTCTCGCTCCTCTTCACCACTTGAAATGGTTTCATCCGCAGGCTAGAAAACGACACGTTTTTACTCGCTAACTTTTGTGTGACGGGACCGATATATTATATTTATTTATATAGAAATATCAATTTAAATACATATTGGTCTTTATTATAGGGTAAAGGGTTAGAATATTCAATAACTTTCAAAATTTTGATTTTCATGAATAAATGTACGTAGGGATTTTTGCTGTCAGGGATTCAATTTTATACAGCGTGAAACAATCATAAAACTATTTCTTAAAGCACGTATATTTTGGCGGGAATCTGTTCATGAATTGGTCAGTAATGCTTCAGTCTCTCTCATCTTCTATTGTAAGATTTAGTCTATCCCTCGTAATCTTTGTTTTATTCCTTCCGAACTATGGATGTTTCGGAAATTTTCTCCATGACATATCTTCTTCGTCTGTGCCTTGGTTATTCGCTGATTTAAATCACGAGGCGGTATTTTTATTGTAATTTAGTACAGTTTTTAGTTGCATTTTATATACAGATACATTTTTCATGATTATATTATATGGCTTTGTTGGCTCGATATCGCTTCGCAACGTTCGCTACTTGAAATCCTTAAAACATTAATTTCAGAATACTTTTTTGTAAACACGAAATAAAATATTTTTCATTTATTCATATAGATAAATAAACATTAACATTTTGGCAATTTCGATACAAATTAATTTATCTTTTAAATTTAACCGTAAAGATAGTGAAAGAAATTAGTTTACCTATTCACGTCCAATTTAAAATTAGATCGCAACTTATTGAAAATCTCGTCGGTCCTTCTAGAGAAATGAACATATGAACACATATGCTAAATATTGTTCAGGAAATAAAACAATACAGCGAAACAGAACTGTTTGTTATATTAAAATCAAAACAATCATTGAATTAACAAAAACAATAACAAATAATAGTTAATTAATAAAATGTCCTTTTTCTAAACCAATATGCAAATTAGTTAACCTTGCGACTGATATCGTATATACATAAGCAATATATAAAAAGGATAAATGCGTCCATTGGCGAATTATCTAAAAATAGGCCGTTTTGATTTTACTGTTAATGCTAGGAATGACCTTAACTTTTGTGTTTATTAATTTAGTAAATTATGGTTTATTGTGGCATTCCATCAGTAAAAAATATCTGATTTTCATAAACAAATCTTTGTAGAAATAATTGATGCTTTATGAAGACAAAAGTGGTATTTCAATTAATATAGATATAACACATAACAATATATATATATATATATATATATATATATATATATATATATATATATATATATATATATATATAGAGAGAGAGAGAGAGAGAGAGAGAGAGAGAGAGAGAGAGTGAGAGAGAGAAACACACGTTTTCTGTTCTAATGTAAATATTATGAGACCGTTGATATTCAAATAAATGCTAATTTCTCTTCTTAGTGTATTTACGTTGCCTTCGATAAAAACATAATACGCAAAAGAAATTAATGACAATTTTTATTTGCGATGTAAACGTGGGCCTTCTACAAATATAATTCAAATGTTTAGTTACCATTTTACTTGAACCAAAAAAGTTTATTGATGTAAAAGCAGGAAGACCCAACTTTTCTCAGGATTGAATGAGGAATGTTATGCTCTTTTACACCCAGCCCATAAAACCATATTACGCTTTGATTCTTACTTTTTACATTTTTACATTTTATAATGTTCAATTTTTGGATTGGGGCACAAAGATGTAACTGATAAATAAGATGAGATTGAAAGCTTACCATTTTTATTTCGCAACAGAAGTACTAAGGAAAAGTATAGTTTTAAGAGCCCGAACACCTTCCATAGTATAGAACTAATGAAGAGGTTTCAAAATGATCTACTGGGCATGATAAACAATTTTTAATCCGATAAGAACTATTGTTATTGTTTTTTACTTACTAAAACGGTGAAAAGCATGAAACGTTCGGATACGCTATTTGTTAACGCGGATAAAATGAACAATTTCTATAAAACAGACAAAACTGAATATAATAAACTAATGAACACAAACTTAACGAATAATTACAAAAAAAGCTAGTAACTAAAATATTATCAAATAAATAAACTTGTATAGTCAAACAGTAGCTGATAAGATGCATATTAGTAACAGAGCATATAAACTCAAATCTAAGAATCAAAAGCCGGATTTTATCGACAAGCCCACCATAAGGTTAATTAACCCTAACAGACTTGAGATTGGAAGAATTAATAACATAATACTGGAAAACACAAATAGGATTATCAAAGAATAACTCCACCTTAGCCAATGGATTAATACAAGTACCATTAACTGGTTTAATGGAATCGAGGATAAAAATCATTGTTTGGTCATCCAATTTGACATTAATGGATTATTACCCTTTGATCACAAAGGAGTTATTCCACAAGGCTCTGGATTTCGCAAAACTGTTCACGAAAATTACCAATGGGGAAATAGACGTGATTTATAAATGTCATAAGACAGTTCTGGTAAACAATAATGATCAATGAGTGACAAAACTCCACTGACTCATTTGACGTTGCGATGAGAGCGCTAGATTCCACTGTGATGTCTAACTTGGTAGGCCTTTTTATTTTATATACACTAACAGACTCTAGTGAGATTAACGTTAAAGAGATAGGATTATGTAGAGGTGATGCCATTTCTCTCTCTTTATATATATATATATATATATATATATATATATATATATATATATATATATATATGTACAAAAATTAGATTAAGATTATTATATGTATGCATAGGGAGGGCCTGTCGACGAGTGGTTATAGCACTTGTCTTTGGGCTGGACGACCCGGGTTCGATCCCACTAACTCATTTTCGGGTCTGAAAAATCCCTCTGTCCACCCAGCAGTAAATGGGTACCTGACTACAACTCAGGGAAGGTTCAAGGCAGCGGAAGGAGAGGGATGGGCTCCGCCTTCCATATGCTGTGCCCTAGACACGGTGATTCTTAACAAATCACCGCTGCTACGGCCATGGGCAGTGTGCGATGTCGGCAACGACACTCGTGCACGTCCAGGCTATGCGACCTTTACCTTTACCTTTACATATGCTAAATAAATAATATATATATATATATATATATATATATATATATATATATATATATATATATATATATATATATATATATATATATATATATTATACTAAAGCTGGGTTAATCAGTGTTTGTGACCCTAGGCCCCTTTCACACAAAATATTCCGTAGGTTCGAGATGAATTATGTTTTTTAAAAACTTCAATTTTTATTCGTTTAATAGCTCTAATTTGCAATTAACTGATCAAGTGACCCATATCTTACTAAGTTTGTATCTATTACTTTCAGCTTATCTCACTGGATGTTGTTTGACCACCCCAACCCACCCCTGCTATTATTTTATACAATTTCTATCACTCTCCTCTCTTTTCTTTGTTGTTTTTCTTTGCAAATTATAGAATAAATTAGTAAATATTATTTTAAAAGATTATTTAACTATCCTAATCTTTATAAAATTAGGTATGTTTATATGTTTATATATTTGTATGTACATAATTGACTCTTAAACTAATGACCCGATCATTATGAATTTTTTTAACAAATCTGCTGAGCGTAAATAGTTAAAATGTGGGTTATATTTAGTTTTATGCAACTGGAGTAAAAATTGAGTGTAAACCCTTCGGTAAAATTTAGAAACGGCTAATGTTTGTGAAATTTTAACAATATGTATAAGATATCAATTAATAAATATTCCCCAAATTTTAGTTTATTTGAAGTATTTTAAAGGGTTTTCGGGAGCATAATATGATCACGCCCTCCAATTTAATAATTCAAATATATTAGATTTGCATCAAATTTGAGCCATAGTTATTAGACATTAATTAAGCAAGAAAGAATAAATGCTTGCTGACATCTGTTTCTGTCTCTGTCTGCCTGTCTGTCTGTCTGTCTCTATATTTCTCTCTCTTTCTCTTATTCCCTCTTTCTCCGTCCTTCTTTTACGAAGGCTGTCAATCCGAATGTTGTTTAGCAGAGACTAAATATTAGTATATTTCCTAAAAAGTTTACTTTGAAGATGCAAAAGGTAACGAAAAATAAGAAAAGAAAGACTAACAATGAAATAACTATAGTGCGACCACCCTCCCTCCAGAAAGAAAAATGGCTTACTGACATTTGTATCTCTCTTTCTACCAAGACTGCTTCAAACCGAAAGTCGTCCAGCAGAGAATAAATATAAGTGTACATGCTGATAATGCTACTTCCATTTTAGTTATGCTTTTTTGTAAAGTAGTTTCTTTTTTTTTTCTGTAAGAAATTATGGATTAATTATGAAAATATTATTTTAAAGATAATTTAATCATTGCGGCATCGTTTGATAATTTAATTATTAATAGAACTAAGGTGGTATTGTTATTCACAGGTTCAGAGGTAAGATAATCGATTAATATGAATTTTTCCGCGTGTATATGACGACATGTATATTTAAAAAATATTAAATATTACATTTATTAAAAGTAAATAACAATAAAATGTATGGATGCTTTAGTAACCGTTGTGAACTCTATACCGTTTTATACTGACCGATTCCGGCACCTTAAAGGTTTATTTACCACAGAAGAAATATGCGACCGGATAGAATATGTAACTGATGAAATCGATTGGATTTTCATTTTTTTTCTGGCAAAATGCATAAATTGATAAAATCTTAGCTGCATTAAAAGTTTAAACAATTGTCGTGGCCTGATTGAGTGTTCTAAAAGCATGTTTAAGCATTGGGTGTCTAGGTATGTGAATTACCGTGGACGAGTCTTTTTTTCTCTTTCAGATTCCTCTTTACGGTAATATTTTTACGTTAATGGTTGTCGTGAGACTATTTTTGTGGTGTTATCAATGCTACAATCAAGTTCTATTGTTATTACTCAACCCAGAATATTCCGAATGTCGTTATCATCGGGACAATTCTTCGATCTGAAAATTTATTGGCAATGAAGAACTAAATTTAATTAAACAATTGAATATTTTGGCTCATAATAGAGTAATATATGTAGCCAGATATGATTAAGAAGAGCAATGGGTCATTTTTGCTAGCATATATGACGAACGAACATATACTACATTGCCTGGAAAAGATGGAGTAATATCTGGGGAATGGCCTCATGACAGTATAACATAAACTACACTACCTCCCCCCAAAAAGAGGAAGTAATGCTTTAGGGGGTTATATTATAACAACAAAACATATACTACATTGCACTCACACCCCATGAATAGAGCATTGAAATATAATACATTATTCTGAAATAGTATAGTAAACTGAATTGAGCATTAAAAGATGATAATAGTATAGTTTCGGCTCTAGCCAGACAGATACTAAATCTCCATTATTAATATATTTGATCTTTATATTAATATTATCTTAATAGTGTACATTTTTGTGCGATCATTTTATTTAAAGGTTGAATTCAGAAGATAGTTTAAAAGGGAGATGCCTTCAGGCATACTAAACAAATAATGATTAAGAAATCTGAAGCGTCAAGTTTACTGTGAGGTTCTCTTCGTTGCCAACTTGGAAAGAGAATGATAATAGAAAGCTCCTAGGAATCTCTGATGTAACTAATCACCCCGGCCGGGGATGGTGTTTTGCAAAATTGAATACATTTATATTATAAATATTAAACATTGTTCGTATTCATCCATTAGTCCTAAGTCAGCTTTCAGCCACAGGGATAGAAACCCAGTACGCAACCTGGTGCATCGCATCAAACCAATATACTGAGATGATCACTGGAGAAGGTACACACCACATTCTAATATTTTATTGTGACTAGCATAGATGTCAACTGTATAATTGGAACAAAGCTAGTGAAATGTTTAATAACGAACAACTATTGTATTGTATAATGTATTTGATAGCTCAGTTCAATGGAACGCCATTCAGATTAGTATTTGCTTGGTAACTAAGTGCCTTGCCGTTTTTTTTAATGTTTGGTATCTATTATTTTCTCGACAATTCTATTTTAGAATAATTTTGTAGTCTATGTTTTCGAGTTAATTCATTAATTCATGTTTATTTTTAGATCATTAAAATAGAATGCTTTATTGTTTTTATTTATTCATTTTTTGTCTACTAACGATGTATTGAACATCTTGTTCAACGTTGGGAAGAATTTGTAAACAATAAAACATTATTGATGCATTACTTGTTATATTTAATCAAACCTTTTACCTGTAGGGACTGTAAGAGACAGGTATCCGTTGACATTGGATTTGAATACAACTATGTTGTAATCTGCAGGGAAGCAGTGCTGCAGCAATGTGTTCCACACACGGGAATTATCTCGAATGTAAGCCACCAATTTAAAAATAACGGTTGGAATTTAGTTGCCAACCAAATAAATTGGAGAAAACGGTGATGAGGTTGTTTTTACCCTCTAATATTTTGCCCCGATGTATGGTCACATAATTTTTAAAAACAAAAAAATAATTCAATGTTCTAGTTTTCTTTACTGTAAATGCAAGTAAACAGGTCGGCTCCGCTTTTTATTTCATTTTAAATCACACGTAACAGCAGTTCGTTTTTAGAACCTATTTATTTAACGTCATAAATAATAACACAATGATTCCAGCAAATGTCAAGCAATCAAGTCATGAAAGTCACAAAGTACATCCATCAAGTCTGGCTTTTACAGCTTTAAACTAACTAACAACGGAAGTAACATTTATCATATTTGTACTCATTGCGCTTTTTTTCCAGCTTAAACTAACTGTAAATGGCGGCTTACATTCGAGATTAAATGACATCAACTTCCACAATGGTTCAGAAGTCTACTAAGGATTTCATTTGGTTTTTATTCTCTTTTAGAAATGCCGACATCTGGATGGTTTCAATTCTACCGATTTCTGATTTTCCCAATATTTCTAAATACAGGGTGACCCCAAAAAATGCAAACCATGGAATTTGAAGGAGGAAATCACAAAAACGGCTATAAACGAAAAAGTAAAAGTGCACTTTCACCAATATAATGCACTGTGTAGCACGTCAATCGCAATGATGGAAGAGCTACATGAATTACATTTCGAATTGCTTCTGCAATAACCATATTCTCCAGATCTGCCCCCCAACGACTATTGTCTGTTTGCAGACATCCAAAGTATTTTCAATAGAAAGAGATTTAGCTTCGTGGAAACGTGATATCGGAAAGTGAGAACAAATAAAAATTGTTCTATAAAAAGGCATCGAATTCTTAGAGAAGCGTTGGAATCAGTGAAGCACCCAACAAGGAGACTGTGTTGATGGATATATCGAATTTTACCTAAAACGTGTTGTTCTATTAGTTAGGCTCGGGACTTATTGAGTGATGTGTTAAGTTTACATTTCTTTGTGGCTGTCAATTTTCAATATTCGCCAGAAGTGTAAATATGGTTGTTATGGACGTGGTGAAAAAATAATATGTCAAATTGTACATTTTGCTATTCTTACACTAACAGTAAATGGCGGCTTACATTAGAGATTAAATGACATCAACATCTACAATTGTTCAAAAGTCCACTAAGGATTTCATTTGGTTTTTATTCTCTTTTAGAAATGCCAACATCTGGATGGTCTCAATTCTTCTGATTTCTGATTTTCCCAATATTTCTAAATGAAAAATGACCCCAAAATGGCAAACATGAAATCGTTAATAAATGCATAATTCTTTCTGCGATCTAATCATATTTGGTACGAATTAATTCCGGTCTATGCCTGGCTTGTCAACCACTCTTCAGTAAATAATATCAAATACTCTTTGTTTTATCAATAGGAGGTGTGATCCTGAATGGGCTTCACACTCACCAAACCGTAACCTCTCGATTTTATTTGTGGGATTATCTCAAGGATAATGTCTATTAAAACAATACTCAAACCATTCCTGAACTGAACAGACCCAAATCAGGACAGTGCAAAGAGAGAAGTTTGTCTTATGAAGTATTGACTATTTTGCACGTCGTATCAAGGTGTGCTTATCACTGAACCATGCTTAAACACAGACCATTGCATAACTGAAATGTGGTGAACTAGTCAAGCATAGACTGAGTTAATTTGTACTAAGATTAATGATAAAATTAATAATAATAACTTTTTCTTCTTCCATGTGTCTTCTGTCGGGCGAGATTTTAACGTGCATTCGCAAAGACTACCCGTATGTGGAACACATTGCTACAGAACTGCTTCCCTGCAGATTGAACATAGTCATCTTCAAATCCAATGTCAACAGATACCTGTCTCCTACCGTCCCCACAAGTAAACAAACTTAATCTATTCCATTAATTATTCTCAATCATTTCATGATGTCCTTCACCTTTAAACTAGCAATTATTCCATCTCATTAACCCTTATCCTTAAGTGGCCTCCGGCCTTGATAAGTAGTGAGCCTTCAGTAAAAAAGTCTGAAAGTGTAAATAATGTAAACATCTATGGTGGTATGCTCTTAAAGTGGTGTGTAGAAATAGTCTCCATGTGCGGTGGGTTATATAGTATGATTAACGGTCAACGGATGAGGTTTTGAAAAATAGGTAGCTGATTGGTTAGCCTTATCATGTGACATAGGAAACATTTGAAGTTGAATTTCAGTTGTTTCTAGGATCTTACTCGAGCTGGGACGTCATGTAAGATCCAGATAAATATAGACACTCCGTGGGGCAGGGTCCAGTCAGAAGCAATTCCTTTTCATACTGTCTAGTGCTAAATAGGTGACTATTTGGGAAAACTAGATGTTGTATGCAACAAAAATGTCTTTAGAAATTAATCTGCAAATCAATCATATATTAAACATGTGTACGGTTTCGGCATAAAGTGTCTAAACGATGCTTGAGATGGCGTGAAATCCAACAAAAAAAAACAACCTAAATATGTTCCAACGTCCAACCCTCCATCGCCGTATTAGTGATAGTGTAAGTGGTAGTGTAAGAGCTAGCTAGCTATCAGAGTTTTGGCGAAAATCCAAGAAGAGTCAGCATCAGGATCCGTCGTCTTATCGTTGTCTCTGCCTCTTCAAATCAATCGAGTTAAAGTGGCAACGTTGCTTCGACGCCATTTCTTTTGAATGTTTGAGGCCAAACCTTTCCTGACTTCGCATGCAACCGCTAAGCCTTGCTGCTCTCGCTGTCAGGAGTAAAACATGCAATTCCTTCAGGTTATAAACGACCAACGAGATGGACTTCGTTCATTCCAGACATCGCTTAACAAACAACAACGGAATATATGCTATTAATGATGATAATAGCAATAGCAGTTGCTAACATTGACACAACCAATAATAATAATATCAATAGAAAAATAAACCGATTTTAATTTGGTCCTGCTAGTTTTCTTTTATCACTCATGAGCTTTGACCTACGCACTCTCTTTCAAGGACCAATGTAATATTGTTTAATTTGTTCTGTTTTGCACTAAGCTATTTTTATATTTTATCCGCTCAGCTGTTTTGTCTTTGCATAGTAATTTAAGCGTGAGAGTAGGAGTGACTACACCCCACATATACACACGCGCGTGCAGTAATAAGTCTTCTTTCTTTCGACACAGAACACCGTAACAGAAATACGGTATAACTCTAATTTGGGAAAAGTTTTCGTCTCACGCCGTGTTTTCGTTTGTCACACATGAGCTGTGAATGTAACTTGAGTTTTACGACCGTTCTTTATTTCGAGTGTGTACTCTGACTTTATCAACGCATTCTCTTTCAAAGTCCAATCTAACATTGTTTTAATTTTTATTTTTTCACCAGTATGGCATAAGGACGCCAGCTCTGGACGCTCTCTTCGATGCATCTATCACATAAAATGATCACGTTCAAATAATTTCACAAGTTGAAGAAACATAAAAAACGATGATAGAAATGTATTAACTAGTGCTACGATTCTAGTAAAATTTCGACTCTGAGCGTATGCCAGTATTGTAGTAGGATTATATGCGGGCTTGTGAAAATAATGTTTAAAACGGTATTTTCTATTAGGGTTAAAATTTAACAGAGAGTTGAAAATTCCATTAGGAGTTAAGTTAGAGTTTATGGGTACGTGTCAGGATATAACGTCACGAGTAGGAAGTCCGAAATGAAATGACGGAAAAGAGAGAAACATCTGTCTTGTTTAGCCTGTGAGCCGACTGTGTTCGAACGCTTCTTTTGATTGTTTTCGATTTCTCCTCTGGGGGGGGGGCGAAAATGTTCCGAAATCCTTTTTTCAAAACAAAACGACAGGAGCAACGTAGACATTGAGGATATAACACAGTATACAAGTGGTTCCTTGGCTGTAAGACGAACTTACTGACCCGTGTCTTTTTGCAAGTGATTATTGATTATCGCCTCTACCTGAAAGCTTGATGGTATTATCCAGAAAACTACTTATATTATAGCTAAATTGTGAGCTTTTCATGTGTATCTAATTGCAAGAAGGTGTCGTATTCTGCAATGTTCACATCTTGCCCTTCACTGAGTTTAGCCATTTCGCTTCACAATGAAAACCGATACAACTCAACTCAAAAGCGAAAACAGTTTAAAATAGACCACGTACAGCTTATATAAAGGATGTTTCATAAATTTGACACTCAGGTTCTACAATGCACTTGCGGTTCCAATAGCAAGATATGCTTCTGAGGTGTGGATGTTAAACTCAGGAATCTGTACGGAATTTCGAACGGAACCCTTTATTTTATCCACGGTCCATGCTCTCATCCCGTCAGTGCTGCCCGAGTTCAAGTCTTAACTAATTCGCAATTGTATTCTTAGTATCCCCCGCACTAAGGATTGAACCTTAAACCCCCAGAAGAGTGTCATTTAGAACTGAATTACACTTAGTACTTTATCCGTTACGCCACGGGTTCTTGCGGAGATGAGAACAGTAGTCCGAATAATCTAAATAATACATATTATCAATCCTTATCTAAAAAAAAATCAGAAACATAATATCAAATCGGGTAGGGGTTTTGTTTTTAATCAATACTAATACAAAGAACGTGTGTCTGTCTGTCTGTCTGTCTGTGTTTTCTGTTTGTGTTTGTGCTTGTGTTATATATTGTAGGAATTATCTCCCTGCATATGCAGATAGCCTACAATGAATTTGCAGTTCCAATAGCAAGCTATGCTTCTGAGGTGTGGACGTTAAAGGCAGGGATGTGTGCAAGATCTTTGTATCTGAAAATGACTGTCTGAGAACTATGGTTGGCAAAACCCGTCTGGATCGTTGCAAGATAAACCAAATTAAAAACAACTCTTGGCTTTTCAAAAGATACCAGCAAGAAGCGAAGAATGAACTAGTTTGGCCAAGTCGCCAGAAGGGATCCTGAAAGCAATACTCACCGAGCATTCAGGGAATAATTTATCGGTAAAAGATCTTGCGGTAGGCTTGCAAAGCGCTGGATTGACCAGATTCGTAGCGATGAAAAGCTTCCTTTGCTAAGCGGTGGAAAGATTAGCAAAATACCTGGCAATATAGAAGGATCGTATATCCAGAAAGTGTGTAAAGATCCTTTGAAGATGATGCAATTAATTAAAGTAAGAAATGTTAGTTTTTTTGTATTATTTGGATTATTCGGACTACTATTCTCATCTTGAATGTTATTTTCATAACGTTTCGGCCGATGTAACCTCCGACTTTCTCCGGGTGCATCTTGTCGAACTCAGGAATCTTTCTGTCGAACTCGGGAATCTTTCTGTCGAGCTCGGGAATCTTTCTATCGAACTCAGGCATCTTTCTGTCGAGCTCAGGAATCTTTCTGTCGAACTCGGGAATCTTTCTGTCGAGCTCGGGTATTTTTCTATCGAACTCGGGAATCTGCACAGAATTTCGAATGGAACCCTTTATTTAAATTATCAATCCATTAATAAATTATTATCCATTCTACACTGCGGCCATCCATAATAGCTTTTTTACAAAGTAGTTATTTTTCAATTTTCAATGACTCAATTTCGGAATTTTTTTCACAGGTAATCTAGCACACTGTTATATAAGTGTTGCAAAACTATAATCAAAAACTCATTGCTAGTATTTACAAAATAACATATTTGTTAAAATCATTCAAGTTTACCGATCAATGGTAATAGCTTTTCAATTAAAACAACCAAAATAAACGTTTATTAGTGAAAATAAGGAATAAATAAATAAAATAAAAGATGAATGACGGTTATATTTAACAATTAATTGATATAATTAAATATATAATAGTATATAGTTCAATACATATAATGAATAAATACCTTATTTACCCACATAACCACTATGGACCTTTATAACTTCAAAGTGTCTTGTATTGACTGAATCAGTTAATTATTTTTAATAGTGGATGGTAGCACCGGCCTTTGCTGCAGTATGACGGGTTTCCGATAAGTTCGTTGTAGGCGAAAATTAACGTCCATTGGCATAATCTCGTTTTAGTATAGACTAAAAGTTTTCTAATAAGGTTTAAATCTGAGGAAGCATGATCATCAACTTTGTACCTTTGATTTCAAAAGAAGCTCAGAATGCTTGAGTGTCATGAGCAGAGTGAGAATGAGCATTGTCGTACATAAAAAGAAAGTTCTTTAGTAGAGCAAGATTTATGTCATCTAGCCAAAGTACCAAGCCTCTCTCAATAGATTACAATAGGCAGCACACGTAATTTTTACTCCTTCGGGTACTCTTGTATGATCAACAAGTCTATCTCCAATGATACCAACCATATGATGTATCCTCCACTCTTTTTGTTGTCTCAAACGATGGTGACTCTCATATCTGGAATAAACCCTATCCTTTCGCCTAGCCATCATGTCCATCAAGGTGTTCCCGGGTCTTATCAATGAAAAGAACCTTACTTATAAGTGGAACTTTCCCAGAAGCCATTGTTTGAAGAATTGTATTCCTTGTGGATTTTTGTACGCCAGGATACTCAACTACTGTGAAGATTGATTATCCAGATTTTAAACATTCCTAAAATCCCTGTTGATGACAGTCATAGATATTTCAGCATCTAATTGTTCCTTCCTTGGAGAAGGATCCTTCGGAAATCTTTTTACAGTATCCATGTGACGACTTATTTTTCGGACAATTACACCAGAGGAGGTTCCTTTAGTCGTTTCCTTTATTATAATTTATTTTTCTCTCTCAGTTAGTGATTTTAAGTCCCATGTTTGTTAAGAAGTAAAATAGCTATTATCTCTGGACACCCCTAAATAAAATAAAAAACGTTAATAACTGTACAAATTATTCATAACAATCAAATAATGTTATCATAATGTGCTACAATTTCCGTAAAACAATTGCTGAAATTGGTTAACAGAATGCTGAAAGAATTTAATATTCATTAGAAGCTATAATCGCTGGTCGCAGTGTATGCGAAGCACATGAGCAATTTTTACATTCTGAAAATTTTCCAGGCACCGTCCAAGAATTTCAATGAGAACAAATGTGTTTATATTCTTCTATAGGTTTCCTCGTATTCCATTTTTAATTCTTTTTGTAATGTTATGTTTTGGGGAGCCTTAATCTAACATTACAGAGCAACTATTTTGCAAGATTATAAAGTAACATTATTGGCTTGTTGTGTGGAGTAAAAAATATGTTGATAAAACTTTTCTAAGACATCTATGCAACTTGAAGCGACGTTATTTTTGTTAGCTGGGATAGTCGTTTTAACGATTGCCTACTGTTTACACAACATAACAGTTATTTTCGTTCGCTGAGTGATGCTTTATAACGAAAAACTACTGTTTACAGAACATAACAATTATTTTGGGAAGCTGTATGGCTTGTTATAACGAACTACTGCTTTTGCCATGACATAACAGTTATTTTTGTTAGCTGGGTTATTCGTTATAAACGACTGCTGTTTACAGGTTATTTTTGTATACTGGTTACTCGTTATAAGTAAATCTACTGTATATAGAAAATAACAGTCATTTTGTAAACTGGTAAACTGGGTGCCCTTTTATAACGAGAAACTGTTATTTACACGACATAAACATATTTTTTGTAGGTTGGTTATTCGTTACGCGACAAATTACTGTTTACACAATATAACAGCTATTTTGTGAGTTGGATTACTGGTTATAACGAGAAATTACTGTTTATACAACATAACTATTTTTGTTAGTTGGAATACTCGTTATAACGAACGACTGCTGTTTACACGACATAATCGTTACTTTTGTTAGATGGTTGTAAAGAAAGTCTACTGTTTACGGAACATAACAGTTTATTTTTCTTAGCTAGGTTGCTATTTATAACGATTAACTATTGTTTACACAACATAACAGTAATTTTTAGAGCTTTGTTATTCGTTATAACAAAAGAGCATTGTTTACACAACATAACAGTTATTGTTTTTAGCTAGATCACCGGTTATAACGAAAAACTACTGTTTACAAATTATAACAGTTATTTGGGCAGCTGGTCTACTTGTTATAACGAACGAATGCTATTTACACGACATAACCGTTATTTTTGTTAGCTGGTTACTCGTTATAACGACAGTTTACTGTTTACTGAACATAACAGTTATTTTTCTTCGCTGGGTTCTTCTGTATAACGAAAGACTACTGTTTGCATGACATAATTATATTTGTTAGCTGTGTTGCTCTATATAACGAAAGAATCCTGTTGACAGAACATAGCAGGGGGAGCTGGATTACGCGTTATAACATAAAACTACTCTTTACATTTACATAACAATTAGAATTTTTTTTTTACTTTTTATTTTATTTTTACTTTATTTTATGACAAACTCAAAATGGTTTAGGTCTGAAGCATTTTTAACGAAGAAAATTGCATGGGTATCTTTGCCGAAATTTGAAGCAGTAATGTGCTCTGTTCCTTTCTGTGTGTTTCCTTTGTCACTTCTATCACATCACCAGATATTCTCAAACAGTTATCCATCTAAGTACTGGCCAGGTCCAATAATGTTTAAAATTAGTGATCCAACGATAACCGGCGTTCCAACGTGATATGGCCATTAATCAATTCCAATGCCAGACACGTGGCAATCCTGTTCGAAGTCAACAATAGTTAACAGTTGAAATAGAAGCGCCGGACAGTAACCTCTTCTAAGTTTATATTCCTTTCTGTCTGTCAATTTTCAAACGGATACCTTAATACCCACGAAAAGCTATAGCGGATGCGCAAGAAAAAAATAATGTGCCAAATGATACATTTTGTTGTTCCAGAAAATTATAGCATAAAATTGAAAATAAATAAATAACAGAAAAAGTTTATTTGCTCGTTTGTTATAGAAATCGATACGTTAGCAGTCAATAAAATCAAATTAGTTTTTAATAAAAATTAGATTTTTCAAGGACTTTCATGACACAATCAAAATTTCCCTCCAATTTGATCTTGACTTACTAGTGTACAATTATTGATTTCTGTGATCGCTTAGCAGGCATACAATTGAAAATAAAGTGCAATACAAAGATCAAGCATAACTTTTTTCGGGTGAAATTTTACGAAGAATACAATGGTTGTAATAATTTGGTATTCGGGTTTTTTTTTAGAATATTGTAAGGTCAGCATTCACGCTGGATATCCATAAACAGTAAACATGACGTTTTAATTTATTTTAGAAATTAGAAAAAGTAAGATATAAATGCTAATATGGAGTTCAGGGTTGAGAGCAGAACCACACGGAATTCTCATTACTTCCCGGATAACGCCGGGTGTAAGCTATTAAATAAATAAAAAGATAAAAATGTTACTGAACTTAGAGAGTTTCAAGGAATCTTTCAGATATAACATCGGTTGCAATTGTCATTCACATATTTGGAATCCGATTATCTGGTAAAGAAACAAGAAGAATTGGAAATACGGAAGATATTTAATCGAACAAACGTTTCTATTTTACCTCAAGCTAAGAGAAGTGCCAGATTAGACTAACGCATTTAAAAACGAAGCCCTCTAAAAAATTAAGCCTTGAATGCTTTAATTTTTATATTGGTTTGAAAAAAAATTAGCAAGTGAAAAACGTTTCATATGTGTAATATAAAGTGGTATAAATGATTTTTGGGAAAAATATATATATTTATTGTAACAAAAATAAATGATGTTGCAAATGTGCAACAAATGGCATAACATTTTACATGTATAACAACACACTACAATATATGCATCTAAATAATCATAATACATTAGAGAATCATAAAATAATTTTGAGCATTATAATGATCAGATTTAAAAATGTAGGCTCTTGAATTAGGCACGGGTGACACTCGCCCGTGAAATCGAAGATACAGATTACCTATTTAGCTGGTGTGCTGATGCAATATCATACTAATACGTACTCATACTTGCCAACAAACTCGTTGCAGATGTGAAACAAGTGGCAGTTTGACACATTTACGTTGAATATTATATAAAATTTTGTTGGAATGTATCATATTTGAAAAAAAAAGAAGCATTTAAAGGTTAAGGCTTTTTATTAATAACATGAAAACGAAATAGATTTTAAAAATTATTTAAATTGTACACATATTGCTATCATATGAGCACTTTAAGAATTAATACTAGATAATACGTAATGACATAAAATGACAGAGTTTAAAATAAACCTAAAACTACGACTAAATCCGAAAATAATTTGCTAAATTAAAAAAATTGGAAATGTATTTTAATTAAGAGTCGTCGCTTTAATTAAAAAAACAACAATTTTAAAATGTTGACTTTGAAATAAAAACGAATGCACATTTTAACTTGAATCTTTTTAAAATTTAAGTATTTTTATTTTTTGAATTTTTTATGCAAGCAAGAATTATAACTGTTTATTTTAATTGTAAAAACGTAAACAACAACTTTTGAATTACGAATAGCGTTTCATTTTAGAGAAATTTATCGATTATTATTTTAGTGCAAGACGACAATTCTCTGTACAGCAATACCGTGCTACAAAATAAAAAATAAAACATTTAAATGTGTTTAAATATTTAGCGTATAATATTTTAAAACTATAATTCTGATTGCTTTGTTTTATGAATAAAACATTTATGAATGAAACATTTATGAATAAAACATTTATGAATGAAACATTTTTATTTAAATATTTAGCGTGTATTATTTTAAAAATATAATTCTGATTGCTTTGTTTTATGAATGAAGTCACGTGAATCCCAAAATAAACTGATCAAACGTACACACTTCTTTTACAACTTGTATTAAAACTTGTCAACAAGATTCTAAAAAATGAATAGAATCTTTTAAAGTGAACATTATTTTCGTCGTATTAAACGAGGCTTTTCACTAATAACATGTATTTTACTATTAGCCGAAGAATTTTACTATTAGACGACGAATTTTACTATTAGACGGGGAATTTTACTATTAGACGACGAATTTTACTATTAGACGGGGAATTTTTCCTATTAGCTCGGAAGTTTTAATATTAGACGAGAAATTTTAACATTAGAAAATACACCAACCTTTCTGTATTATAAACCAACTTCTGCTGTACATCAATCTTGGTATAGTGGGCCGATTTAAATTTTCCATATAGTAGCCCCATTCTAATAAGTTTATCTACTTCCAATCACCTAGCGCTATAATCACTTAACGGTCGTTTTAAATACCTCCTTTCATATATCTCGGAGATTTCAAATGTATTTGTTTGTTTATTTTCAGGTGCCGGTGTGTAAAGGCAAGGTCAGAAGTTTTAAATTAAGTAAGAGAATGGAAAATTCCACTAGAAGTTAAGAATAGAAATAGAGCTACGTCTAGCATCATGGGAAGAAGTCCGAGACGACACGTAGCGAGGAAGAGAGGAAGATCTTTCCTTTGGCAGGTGAACTGTTATCTAAGCTTTCTATTTGTTTAAATGGGGGAGAGGGCGATGTGAAGCGTTTGGGTAACCCTACAGTGCAAAGAGAGAATAACACAATAAGCAAATAAGCAATTGAGCTACAAATGTTTTAGAGTTTCTTTCTTTTATGTTATACGTTATTGCAGCTACGGGACAAGAGAGGAACACCTCAGCTGCAACATCACCACTGCAATTACGGAGAGACGAACAGCTGGTTCTGTCGACGATGTAGACAACCCATGTAGATCAAAGAACACCCTGCATTATTTTACATGTATACGTTTGTTTATATCGTATCTATCGAAAATAAACAAATAACACTCTTTCTCTTTCTCTCTGGTCTTTCATAATATTTTATTCATTTGTCTTTCTACTTTATTTCTCTTTTATTTTTCTTCTTATTCCATTTAGTCACAAGTAACACTTTTACCTACAGCTAGAGGCAAGTGTGGGTTCTTTGTGCCTCTTATTTCTCTTTTTGTTTTCTCTTTCTTTCGTACACCTTTTTCTTTTTGCACCTTCTTCTTCTTCTTCTTCTTCTTCTTCTTCTTCTTCTTCTTCTTCTTCTTCTTCTTCTTCTTCTATAATAGTCGGCTGCCTGGCTTTGCATTCCGTCAATTTATGGCTTATTTATAGTGTTTATATTTAAATGCTATTATTACATAATTTTTAATTTTCAAAGAGAGCCATCCTATCAAATAATCAAATTCTCCCAGTTTCAACTATTATCTCTAATCTTTAAATTTTTTGTATCATCGCCCACATGACAAACCCATTAACCCTTATCCTTGAGTAGCCTTTGGGCCTTGATAAGCAGTGACTCATTAGTAAATAAACAAACTAAAAAAATAAACTTCACTTAAATAAACTTTACGATTATAATTTATTTTTACCCAAACCTGCTTAAAGTGATACTGAAGCATAGTATATATGATTAGTCAATATACCTTGATACTTTTTTAGTTTTAGTCTGACACACATACAAGAAATGCCCTTTTTATTTTTTATATGGAAATCGCTCTATACAAGGCATGAAGCCACTTGATATAAGGAGCTAAAATAAAACTACTACTTCAAGGTCAAAAACTAGCCAAAGTGTTAGATGGATAGATTCCGAGAGCAATATTTCCCCCTTTCTCAGAAAAATCGCTTATGGAATGTGAGGACTAAAGGACAAAATAAGGGCAGCGAGAGTTACAAGGCTACCGATCGTAAACCCAAGGCACACTTTCTACTTTCCTTAGAAATAGATAACGATATTAGACGACGCAAGCATCTTGTTCGCATGAGTGATGGTTGCATGCCAAAAATAACCTCAATTTGATTAATAAAGGGATTCAAGAGGTCCTTTACGAAAATCAATACTCAGGTACAAGGACAAGAAAATACAACTAATAACAGATTTGTATGCACAGGTAGAAATGACGTTACCAATGCTTTACCAATAAGAATACATTTGAGAAGTGCGTTAGTGGCACAGTAGATACCGTCATGTACTATGGAATAGGCATTGCTGAGTTCAAATCCTATTGATTCTATTCAATTACGCACCAATATTGTTGGAAAAAGGTATCAGCCTACACCCCCAAGTATATGTGAAATTCTGACTGGTGATCAAATCATTGTATACAATAAACCGTTTAGAATAGTCATTTTATTTCGTTATTAAATTGCTCAAAAGGGATTGATATACCGTAAAACTGACGAACACAATATATTTGAGCAACGTAGACCTGAGCATCATGTCTGTATTCATTGATTTTTGGCATTGGTTTCCCCGATATCTTTCTAATAAGAATTCTTTCTAGAAACACATCAGGTATTTACAAAAAGGACCACATGCAGGTTGCCAACATACAAAGTAAAGTGCTTCTGTGGAACGAACTGGATTCGAACTCGGCACACCCAGGGCGTCAGTCCGTGTCATTAACGACTTAGCCACCGTCATCGGTTTGAGTCTGCATAACAAACTAAGAAAAATACTGTATCTAAACCACTTATCAAAGCTAAGAGCCACTCGAGGATAAGGGTTAATGAGACAGGATGATTATCAACCGAGAAGATAAAGCACACTATGGGAGTACTAACATTGATCTATAGTATGAACAGCGTCTGGTTACTTATGGGGGCGGTTTAGGAAAAGAATTTAACATTGAATTTAAAGACAACCAAGCTGTAATCAGCAGGGAAGCAGTTACGCGATAATGAGGGAAACACTTGCAAAGATTTGTCCATGGAAATTGCGCCTGGCGCATGAAGCGAGAAAGGAAAGTCTTTTTCCATTGTGGTAGTAAAACAGGTTCTTGCTTTGAATGTCTTACAAGGATGAACCAAAGATTGGAGCTCAGTCGAGCACCTTCCATGGAAATACGATAAAGTAGAGCTACTAATGTTTTCTTTGTGGTTTCTGTGTAAAATCTAACATGCAATGTACTTTAAAAACGAGTAGTTTTCACAAAATTAAGAAAAATAATTACAATTAAATAAAATTTCACACCATGTAGAATATATAATTTTTGCTTAAGCAAATTTAAATTTTAACATTTCATCAAATTAAAAATGAATTCTTATAAGTTTAATGCAATTTGAAAAAAACTAATAGTTTTATCTATATTTTATGCTGAATAAATATGACTAAATTTAATAACATTTAGTAACCTTTATCGTCTGCCAGTTTAAAAGTCCTTAGCATATATCAAATTTCAAATCTTCTTGTTACAATACCATCTGTTACTGAATAGGGATAAATATAGTATTAAACAAAACATATCATGTGTCTCGTCTGAAACTATTAAATATTTTCGCCTACATGTTGTATACATTTTTCATCATCATCATCATCATCATCATCATCATCATCATCATCATCATCATCATCATCATCATCATCATCATCATCATCATCATCATCATCACTCCCTAAAGTCAACCCCTTTCTCACTGTGATGGGGGAGGGGGACGTGGTAGTGTTAGAGCTACCCGGCTAACAGGGCTCTGGTAGAAAATCTAGACGGAGTCGGTATCAGGATCCGTCGTCTTCTGGTCGTCGCTGCCTCTGCACGTGTCAAGCAAAGACGTATCAGGCGCAGAACCGCAAATAAACGGAGTGAAAGTGGCAATGTTGCTTTTGTGCCATTCCTTTGTGTTTTCTAGACCAATCATTCCCCAGACAACCCTGAGGCACCATCTTCGTGAGCTCTATGCATGTCTGACTCGCACAACAAAGAAACACACAAACATACAAGCAGTAGCAGCAGCAGCAGACATTGCCTAAAGTTTAACCCTTTCTCACCGTGACAGGAACAGTGGCGATGTGATAGTATCAGAGCAATGCTGTCTGGAACTCCGGTTCCTGGCAGGGCAATTCATGACGGATAAGTCTGGCATCAAGTGGTTTTAGGGTCTCAACCCGGCTAATGGAGCACCGATGAAAATCCAGTACGAGTCAGCATCAGGATGCGTCGCCCTCTAGTGATCTCGGCCTATGCGTGTAACAAAAAAGATGTCAGGCGCAGAATCGCAAATCAACGGAGTGAGAGTGGCAAAGTTGCTTCTGCACCATTCCCTTGTGTTTTCTAGACCAAACTTTCTCTGACTTCGCATGCAAGCACTGATACTTACTGTTCCTGGCGTCAGGGGTATACTCCTGTGATCTTGCAGGTTTACGAATAGCTATGACCAACGAGGAAGGCTTCATGCAGACAAGACAATCCCGTGAGCTCTATGCATAAGTCTGACTCGCCCACCACCACTACCACCAACAACAACAACAACAACAACAACAACAACAACAACAGTAGCAGCAGCAGCATCAGTATTAGTATTGGTAGTAGTAGAAATTAATCTAGAATCATTAAATTTAACGGTACTGTTGTACATAAGGACCCTATTCTAGTTCACCTAAAAAGAAAAATGAGACTTTAAAGAGATTGTAAACACGCTGAAAAACTAGGTGGTAAAAAGAAAAAAAAGAAAAATACTTTAGATTTTAAGGTGAGGGATCAGTTTAGGATATAAATTCCACGTAAAATAATCACTCACTTTCTGACAAGATAGTGTTAAAAAAACAACATTTTTTTATGATCAATATAAAATAGGCATGATAGAGTAGACCAATTGCTGTACTAGAAAATATGACAATGTTATGTTAACACAACAACAGTAGTATACGGAACACAGGTATTTGATACGATGTAACCATACCCGCTGCCAAGAAAATTAAAGCTGTTCATATAGATTTTAAACAAAAATATGGAGACAATAATTCTTGAAACTTGATATATACCTATAGCCTGGGTCTTTTCAAGACTAAGGTCAATAGGTATCTCCTGTTTTTGCGAAAATTCATCTGTCGTTCTTTGTAACTCCTGACATAAAGTGGCTTCATGCTTTGTCTGGATCAATTTTCATTAAAAATATATACCAGTACCTCATTTGCAATGCAATGTATCCATTGAATAATTAAAGAAACTCGTCGCACTTTGAAATATAAATCACAATAATGTGCTGTATGAAAACCACATCCATCTCAATGCTGCACACACGTTAAAAAAGGGCATCGCTAAGAAGATTTGTCATAACTAGTACCAAAAAAAACTCATATTTAATCCAAGAACTCTTACTATTAGGCTGTGCAATAACATTGTTCCTAAAACTAACGAAGAAAAATAAAATTAACACCTTTTTTATACCAATGAGTCACCACTTATCAATGCCAAAAGACACGCTACGATAATAAGAGTTAATGAAAAAGATCACCCGGAAAAGACAAAATTTGATTACTAAATAAGACGGCTCGACAAATATTTTGTTGCCATTGAAATTTAAGGCGACTATGTTGTAGTCTGTAGAGAAGCAGTCTCGTGGTAATGTGTTCCACAGATGGAAAGTTCTTGGAAAGCAAACCTATTCATGTAAGTTCCGTTTGGTTTTTAGGTTCACAGAGGAAAAGAGACAAGTTCTTAGCAGTGGTCGTAGAGAGCCGAGTGCTTGCGATGAATGTTTTACAGGGGGAAACCAGAGAGTGGAGCTCAGTGGAGCACCTGCAATGGAAATAACGATAGAATAGCGAAAGGTTAGCAACATCTCTTTTGTGAAAGAGACGATCCAGAGAAGAGAAGAGATTATCCCCAACTAGATTGCGAAGTCAATTTTGTACTCTGTCAATGTAAGAAAAGATGATCTGAGCTGCAACTCACCATATGTGGCAACAGTACTCCATATTAGGACGTATCTGACTCTTATGCAGATAGATCACATAAGCAGTCAGGTACTCAAACCATTTTTTCAGCAACATGAGAAAGTAAGTCTTCCATTTCAGATATGGAGTGAAGTTCAGTAAAAGAAAAAACAATGATCTAGAAATGAGAAGAGTAAAAATCTACATTTAATTTAAAGGATAAACAAAAGGAATCGTAAATTAATAAACATTGTGACGTTTCCACAATAATTGCTGTTAATATTTTATCTTCTCTCTCTCTATATAGAACTCAATGGCTGTGTATGTGTCTGTTTGCGTGATATTTGTGTGTGTTCCCTATAGAAAGAAAGGTTAGAGGACCTACATAAAATCTAAAAGTGTGTTCTCTGGTAAAATTTTTCTTGATGAAGACAATGGAAGTGTTTCCGAATCTCTACGTGCACCCCTAAGCGGGCTATGAGTGCATACCTTCTTAAAACTTCAAATATATCCTATTTTTTATGAAACTTAAATCATATGTGTAACATTTTCTGTGGAAAACAATGGAAGTGGTACCCTCTATGTGTCGAATATCTACGTGTTTCCACCTGTAAGTGATCCATGGGGACAGAACTCACTTAAAACTTTAAATACGCATATCCGATTTCAATTAAATTAAAATCATATGTATAAGATACTAATTCAGAGTGTTTTCGAACATTTCAGCTGTTTCCGACTTTATTAGGAGGCGACACAGGAAGAGGTGGTAGTAAAAACAAAGAACATAATTTGGTGTTATGAGCATAGTGAAAAATAACATAGTGTTCCTCATTATTAAATCCCGAACAACGTCGGGTCTTCCTGCTAGTTTATAATAATTTCAAAATTAAAATTAAAAAACCAGCAAACTTAATGGACGCATCTTACGAATATCCGTTCTGTTTTTTTTTTTAATGAAACATCATGAATATGATAAATAAGATGAGAACAACAGCGAAATGGAAAAAAAGGGCAGATTTTCTGAATAATTGTAGTTTTTCCCTCTAAATTTTAATAAATTCTTCCGAAGACTTTTTAAATAGATTTTTTGGGGTGGGGGTGGAGGTTCATAATATTAAATGGAAGACTTAAAAACATTTTTACAAAGTTCAGAAATAATAACGTCATTATTTAGAAAGCCATTCTTAACATGGGGAGGGAGGCTTTGTCAACTATTCTGTATTTTAACCTAACAATTTAATAAATAAATTAATAAATTTGGGAAACTGAAACTCTCGCTAGAAGTTATATTACGGAGGAAGTTTAATAATGGGGACTACATCTGAGCCAACACCGTTTGCTGCTGACTTACTTCTAAACTGAGTCGGTTAATAATCCGGTTTGTCGTTGAAAACTAATGAAAAATAGCTAATAAATAACTGTTTTGGGGTTCAAAGTAACTCAAGGTCGTTGATGACTCTATGTTATTCAGGTTTTCGTTTGATCGTTGCTGAAGTGTTTTGGGTTCCAGGATATGCACAAAGATGTCAGAAGATTAGCTTTTTGGATGTTTTATGACAAACTTAATTCGAAAGTTAGAAAGACATCACCTTTTACTTTTCGACTTGCAGCGAATATGGCTTTCTCGGTTGACAGACAATGAGAAACTGAAATTGTTAACTAACGACCGAAGTCAGCTTTTTTTGCGGGAAAATAACGACTTCTGATTGGCTGGTGGTAATCGGATGTTTTATGACGCAGACGATCTTCCTGTCAAAGCTGGTTCACTTGTTCACGTTTGTCAGTAAAAGAAATCGTAAGGATACGTTCTCAGCGATCAGTCCGACAGAAGATGGTCCGTTGTAGCGTCTTCTGGCTCTGCTCTGTCGGGCTGAGGTATTTGTTCTGGGTAGTCCTAGGAGGTCAACCCTCCCAGGCTTTACCTTCTCTCTTTGAGAAGTGGTTGGTTTATGGCCAATCGCCTGAAGCGTCCCTCAGGAATTTTTTACGGGACCAGAGTGCGCTACTTCTTGTGCACTGGCCTACCATCCCACATCCCATCCTTGTGCCACATCTTCCGGCGAATACTGTATGTATTATTTGATTTGATTTCGATTAACCAGACAAAGCGGATTTGAAAATGGCAACAATTATTCTGGCTTAACAAAAAATGAACAATCACAAATCCAAGATATATAGTTTCCTTTGTTTTGTTTTAATTTTGTGTTAATTCAATAATTAAATATAAGGTTGATATTTTACTATAGGAACCACGTCACAATATAAAAATACTTGATGCGGAAATTTACATGGAAGACGAAAAACAGTATAGTTTTGTTTTATCCTTATAAAAATACTTGAAAGTTAGTCCATATAATTGGATTATAAATCACAACAACACGCTGTGTAACCCAATCAAATGTGTTATTTAAAAGAACTAAAACATTTATACTATTTTTCACTTTCTCTAAAATCTTCATAAACGAATCATTTTGTCCATTTTAGAAAGTTTTTACGGGAGCTAAAACAGCATAGTTTTTTTTAAATTCGGTACTTATGCACTTTACGGACCGGGCTGAAATAATAACGTTATTATTTAGAAACCCATTCTTAATATGGGACGGGGGGGGGCTTTATTAACTATTCTGTACTTTGATCTAACAATTGAATAAACAAAAGATACCGTACAAATTAAATTTAACTTGAAAATAGCACGGCCCGTAAACTGCAGAAGTATCCAGAATTCACTTAAAAATATACCCTAACAAACGGCATAATCGTGTTGCCACACCGGTTCTTGTTAGAGCACCGAAGTTAAGCGAGGTGGAGCCTGGCTAGTACCAGATGGGTGACTATTTGGGAATGCTAAACGCTGTATGTCATCTTCTCATTACCGGGATATACATGCGGCTAGAGACCGCTTGTAGATTTGATATTCCCTGTAAATTTCCTCCTTCGAGGGAAGTCGGCATAGCCCGCCCAGGGCTTATTATACTACACCAGGTATTACCGGTTTGCTATATATATATATATATATATATATATATATATATATATATATATATATATATATATATATATATATATATATATATATCAAACACGATGCAAGATGGATATTGAGGTTCATTTCGAAATTCCCATTATCTTTATCATGATTTATCATGATTCCTATGTTCCTATGTCCACAACGTTTCAGTCGCTTTTATCTTCAAAATGGCAAGAAAGTAAGGCGATTGAAACGTAAATAAAACATATGGAGAATTGCCTGTGGTCAGGATGGAAGAAGATCAATGTATTAACTTTGTGTGGTCGAGTTTTTAACTAACCAAAGGTTGTTATTATTATTATTTATTTTACTAACACTTATAGTTAACGGAGTCATGATCACTGACCGTAGTTATAAGGCAATGCATCTCTCTTCACTTTTTTAAAATAATTTGATCCTTGGTTGATCGAGTCTTAGTTAAGTTTGGGTAATCAGCGAGTCAATTTGTTACAAGTGCCAGTCAGTTTATTGTTAGGTTGACGAAGTCACTCGATAAGTCACACTGTAAAGGGTTTCAAATGCTTAATCTACGTCCCACAAAGGCTATTTATTTCACAACTTAAAGGTAAGTGCTATTTCTTTTCTCGTTGAATCGACCCGTCTTGATTTTTTTTTAGCACTCGAGATTTTCCCGACAAACAACGGTCTAAAACATGCAAATAATGTAAATAGTCGCAAACCCTTATCTCATAAATATCATAAAACTAGCTGGCTTTTCCGGCTCACTATCGCTTCGCAAAGTTCGATACTTGAAATAATTGAAACATTTATAATAACAAACATTTCATTCATAACTTTGTTGTAAACACGAAACAAAATCTTTCTCATTTATTCATATAGATAAACATTAACATTTTGGTAATTTCGATGCCAATTTATTTATCTTTTAAATGTGACTGCAAAGAAACGGAAAGAAATCAATTTGCCTTTTCACTTGCAATTTGGAAATAGATTACAACTTGTTGAAAACCAAGTCAGCCCCTCTATAGACACGAACATTTGAACACAAATGCTAAATATTCGCTCAGTAAATAAAACAACATTGCGAAACAGAACTATTTGTTGTATTAAAATCAAAACCATTATTGAATTCAAACATAATAACAAGTACTAGTTAATTAATAAAATGCTTTTTTTCAAAACTAATATGCAAATTGGTTAACCTTGCGACTGATATCACATATACATAAGCAATATATAAAAAAGATGGTACGTTTATTTTGTACAGTAAAATGTGACTATAGCGTTAGTGCGAGAAATAGAACCCGATTTTCGCATTTATTTATTCAGAGAATAACGAAATGCTTTTCATCTTTACGGCTAGAATAAAACTGTCCAACTTCAACTTAAAATCAATAAACTTGATCTTTACAGATAATACTCTGTTCACAACGTGAAATTCGATCACCGCGCGTCAAGATTTGTATAAGTTCAAAGTGTGTGCCTATTTATTTAAATGTCGCTCCGGTTATTTTTCGATAATGAAATTAAATAATAAACGCTTTTCTCCTTTCCAATCAAGTTAACAAATGGACAATATAAAACGCAGAGTGATGTTTTGTTATATTTTATTTTGATGAGTGTTATGTTATGTTGTCTGTCTCGCGGGTAAGAGCCGTATACGATCTGCTGATAACTTCCCCCAAGAAAAATGCAGGTATTATTGAAGAAGAAAACGGACAAGGTTTTAATGTTAATTATATTTTATCGACTTACTTGCTGGGGCTCTGTTTCCTTAACGAATGCGATATCTCTCGCCATACTTCCGGGGAAAGCACTTCTAGAAATTATTTACTGAAGTCAACAGACCAAAAAAAAAAGAAAGAGGTAAAACAACAAATATGACACAAATAAATGTTACCAAAGGCAAGGTAAGTTACTCTTCCACCTACCTGGATAAGTTTTTTCGTTTTAACTTATTTTTAAGCATTTTGTACGTAAATAAAAAAAAATACTGTAAAAAAATGACGTTAAAATGAGAAAAAAAGATGACGACATGGTCCAGATGAGGCGCAAGTATCGCCCCAAAATCGGAAATAAAAAAATACGGCGAATTAAACAAAACTACAGTTCGGTTGAACATTAAAAATCGCCCAATTGGTGACAGTTATTAGCTGTATTTTTGTTTAATTTCCGATTTTTGAGTGTTGCTCGATGTCTCACATGGTGACCAGTCGCTATTTTTCTGTCGTGTTGACTTGTGGACAATAGTTTTGTTATTATTTATTTACGTACAAAACACTTTAAAATAAGTTAAAATACAAAAAACCTATCCAAATAGGTAGAAGAGTGATTTATCTTGTCTCTGCTAACATGTATTTGTGTCATATTTGTTTTTACCCCTTTTTTGTCTGTTGAATTCAGTAAATAATTCCTGCATTTCTTCATGTTTATAATGAAACACATGAAAAGAAACGAAACATTGATTGTTGTTCTGACGAATTGTGCCGTATTACTACTTGTATTAGTGTTGAACATTTCATCGTTCCGAACCATGCTGCAAACTGTTATTTCGCTTGTATAAGAAAAGTGGGATCATATGGATCTCAAGAACCCCAAAATGAGAACCAACCAAAAGGACACTTTTTCAAGTAACACCGGATTTAAAAACTTTTACTTCCGGTTTAATCATAAGCAGAACAATACACACTTGCATAACCTTTCCATCACAGATCTCTATTAAAGAAAAAAGTTTTACAAAAAAGGAGTTTTATCCACAAAAAGTTTTTAAAATTAAAAATGTGCTAATGACAAAACGTGCTTGTAAATACAAGTATGTATTTGTGTGAAATAAGAAAGAGTAAAATTTTACATATTTTGAAACGTATACATTGTCATTTTCGTCCTTCTCCTCGTCCTCATCTTTTTCCCCCACTTCTCCGCCTCCATCTCCACCTTATTTTCTATATCATCCCTGCTTTGTCACTCAACTTTAAGCATAAGCCGCAATCCAAAGTTCTCCCCAAACCCATACTTTGAAACGTATACATCCTCATCCTCGTCCGCCTTCTTGCCTTCTCTCCCACCCTCCTTCTCCTCATCTCCTGCCACACAACTTTAAGCATAAGCCGGGATACAAAATTCTCCAAAAACCTATATTTTAAAACGTATAATCGCCCTTCTCCTCTTCTCCTTCTTCTCCTCCTGCTCACCATCTTCATTATCATAAGCCAGGATCCAAAGTTCTCCCCAAAAAACATATTTTGAAACGTATAATCCTTCTCACCTTTTAACCCTCTCCTCCTCCTCCTCCTCCTCCTCCTCCTCCTCCTCCTCCTCATCATCATCATCATCATCATCATCATCATCATCATCATCATCATCATCATAATCATCATCATCATCATCATCATTCCCTGTCACACAACTTTAAACATAAGTCGGGATCCAAGGTTCTCTAAAAACCCGGTCTTGGGCAAGCTCAATGTATGTTCAGTTTTCTTCACATCTGCCGTCAGCCCATGTCACCAGATGTTTCTTAGTCTGCCCTTCTTTCCTTTTCCATGTGGATCCCAAAAGAAGTTTGATATTATTGCACTAGATCAGTGGTTCTTGACCTGTGGGGAATTCCCCACTGGTGGAGAATGGCGGAGTTGCCAAGTGGGGAATGACTGGTCGGACAGAAGAACCACTGCTTCAAAATTTAATACATTTCAGCACTATTTTCCGGACTTCAAAAGCGACAACCCAATGATAGAGTTCACGAGGGATCCCTTCAGCTTTCGAGTTGACAACTTCCCGAAGGAAAACGAAGACATGGAAGACCAGTTTCTTGACCTGGTGCATGACTCCGCAGCAAAGGCTGTTTTTGCGGAGAAAAGCCTTAACACATTCTGGGCCACTATGCATGGCTCTCACACTACTGGTTGCATTTCCCTCTACGTACCTGTGCGAGTCGGCGTTTTCGAGCATTGTTGAGATCAAAAACAAATCGCGAAACCGCCTGATTGGCCTTGAATCTGATTTACGCTGCGCTATTTCAAAGGTGGAACCGAACATTGAGGTAAAACAAATGCAAAAGTCTCATTAACCTGTATGCGTCTAGTGCTAGTGTTACATTTTTTGTATGCCTTTTATAGGCCAAATATATTTAGAAAAAACATAACGAATCTTTTCGTATGTATTTATTTCCATGTGATAACTGTGGTGGAAATGGAGAGCTGGCTCACTAAATAGTGGGGAATTGGAGAAAAAAGGTTAAGAACCACTGCACTAGATGAAGACCTGCTAAGAGTGTAGTCGATCCATTTCTGAACGTCTTTGTAGGATTTTCTCCTCCATCATTCGTTGCGCTTTTCTTTGCCACAGTTCCCTGTTGCTGATTTTTGTTTGTTTGTTAAGCGAGTCGAACTTCTGCATAGAGCTCACGAAAACCGTGCACCAGGCTTGTATAGTCTACATGTATTCCCCTTCGTTGGTCGCAGCTAGTCCTCAACCTGTATGATTGCAGGTTTTTACTTAAAACATCGCGGGTAGAAAAGCTCAGCGGATGCATGCGAAATTGAGATAGGTTTGGCCCAGAACGCACAAAAGAATTACCACAAAAGCAACGTTGCCACTTTTGCTACATTGATTTGCACTTTTGCGTATGATACGTCTTTGTTTGCGACACGCACTAGTCAGAAACGACCAGAGGATGACGCATTCCGATGCAGACTCCTGGATTTTCACAAGAACTCTGTTAGCCCTAATATTGCTGAGTGCCAAACCTGTCCGCTCTTGGTGTCCATGACAGAAACCAGAGTTCCAGGTGGCATATATCTGCCACTACAATGTTGCCATCAACTCTACCATGGTGAGGATTGGTTGAACTTTTAGGAGTGGGGTGCTGCAGATTGGAATTAGTCAGCGAATTCCGAGGATTCTCCGGAGGAAGGTATTAGTAAATGTCTGGATCTTCCCGTTCATAGCGACATATTGTAACTGAAGCGTAATATACTACTATGATAGAGGCCAGATTTATAGAGAGCAACCTAGGTGAAAAGTTGGGCAACAAGATGTTTGTTCACGTTGCATTTAAATTTCTGATTGTAAGTACGGTCGGAGAAAATGGGGAGCAGGAAGAGAATTTCAAAGGCAAACGGTCCGAGGAAAGAAACTATTAAAGTCGAATATCTTACTGCATCTAGGAGTCTGTTACTAGTCAGATGAGTCGGGGGTATTTGCGTTGACGAGGTACAAGTACCGTAAGTTTACAGGAGCACATTCTGTGGAATTACTTGTAAAAGAAGCACGGGGATGCAATATGACGATGCGATAAGAGCTAGGGCCTGACAGACCGCACGGGACTTATTAGCCATGTCTCTTTCATACAGAGCAGGACTGGCTTCGCGATCTCATTTTAAATTCTGAGTTTTTTTTTACCCTCGAGGCTCGCCATACATTTTAACTGGTGGAAAGCTACCTATGCTTTACCGACGTCGGTAACGCCTTCCTTGTCAATGATGCTTCTCAAATAAGTAAAGCTTCTAATTTGCCTTCATGTTTCTCCACCAAGTTTTTTGCTCTTTCCTCTGTGGATATTGAGGCCAATGCGTACTGGCTTCATTGCCATAATGCTGGTCTTTTCATGCGTATGTTGTTAGGTATCGTAAAAAAGGACTAAGTCATAATCAAAGTCAAGGTAACCAGGCCGAGTCCATGAATAGAGTGTGTCTTCTTCGCCGTATATGTTCTCATGAACTAGTTTACGCTTAACAGGAAAAGATGGGGTATCTTGCGCATGCGCATCATTGTCTCACTCTAGTCCGCACCGGAAAAGTATTAGTGTATCTCGTCCATACATGTCATCTTTCCATAGAAGTTTTTAGTTATGTATTATTTGATTATTCGGACTTCTTTTTTATGTACGTACGAGTCATCGCTTATCAATGCCCAAAAGCCACTTGAGGATAATGGTTAATGAGTTTATCAGGTGGACGGTGAGACAACACATTGCGGATTGAATACGATAGTTGAAACTGGGCAGAATTTGGTTATTTAAGAAGACAGCTCAACAAGCATTTGTTCACATTGAACTTGAAAACAACCATGTTGTAACCAGCTGGGAATCAGCCACGTTGTATTGTGTTCCACAGACGAGCAATTCTTGGAAATAAACTTTCCCCATAGAAGTTTCGTTTAGTTTTATCTACTAAGAGAAAGAAAGGAAAATTATTTACAATGGTTAAAGCTAGACGGGTTTTTGTTGTGAATGTTTTACTAGAAGCTATAGTGAAAGAAAAGTAGACACCCATCACTAGATTTCCAAGTCGGTTTTATACTCAGTCAAGGCAATAAAATGATGCTCTCAACGGCACCTCTTCAGATGTGGCAACACTACTCCATCTTAAGACGTATTTGATTATTGTTCTTGTCTTAGATGTTATTCTCACAAGAGGAACCTGCGGCGCCACGGATAAAAGTTCTAAGTATAATAAATTCTAAGTGACAGTTTTATGGTGGTTGAAATTTCAATCCTCAGTACAGTCGATACTAAGAATTTAATTAGGAATTACTTAATGTTAAATAGTGAGGGTCGTGTTTTAGTGCAAGAGTTTAAATGTTAGAAGTCAGTGGAAGTGGAATTAAACAGTGATTTCAGGTCAGGGCCTTTTCACCCTTCATTAGCTGGCGAGATTTAAAGCAGAGAGGACGTGTCCAGCGGTTCTCCTCAATGGTTGCGGGCAGCGCCAGCGGTGTGACTGATATAGCGAGACGGGCTATGCGGCTCTCTATCTGTTTTTCTGTCTGTCTGTCTGTCTATCTTCCTGTCTGTCTGTCTTTCTTCTCTCTCTCTCTCTCTCTCTCTCTCACACACGTATACGGAAATAACCTGTCACTGTGACTGTTGTTTTCTGTTTTAAATAAACCTTGTTAAAACTGAACCATTGGCGTCTGAGACGAACCAAAGAACTAGGTTCAATAAGCCTCTCCAAGGTTCCAAGTGGAGGTCTGGGTGGTGCTCTCGCCTTCGATCTTTCAACAAGCTTCTCAAAAGTTTCAATACGCTCCGCGACCTTCCAGTGGAAGTCTTGATGATGCTCTCGCCTTCGATCTTTTAATAAGCCTCCCCAGGGCTTCCAGTACGCTCCGCGCCCTCCCAGTGGAGGTATAGATTGTGTGCTCGCCTTCCATCTTTTAACAACCCCCCCCCAAGGTTCCAATACGCTCCGCGCTTATGCAGTGGAGGTCTAGATGGTGCTCTCGCCTTTCGCTCCAAGGTTCCAGTACGCTCCGTGCTCTTCCAGTGGATGTCTGGATTATGCGTTCGCCTTCAATCTTTTTAAATAAGCCTCTCCAAGGTTCTAATTCGCTATGCGCCCTTCCATGCGTCATTCTACATTTACTGTTTTTATCAGTTTTGTCTATCTTGGCTTTTATATAGTTATTTCTGATCGCGTCTTTTTGTGCGGTTAGCAGTAGCGATGCTGTTTCACTATTCAAGTGTTCGTTTCGTAACCATG
>OY744521.1:164788360-164945860 GCA_963556195.1 Sepiola atlantica | reverse complement strand
TAATTTTTCCTAACCTATTTTGTTGCTAAAAATATTCTCCTTACCGGTGACGTCCGTCTTTGCTCAAGAAAAATGTATTTTTATGTACAAAATTGCTGTATTTTATAGAGTTAGGACAACTTCATTATACTACTTATCCTCCCGGTTATTTTTATTATTATGTATTTATATTATTATTTATTTTATTTAAATATTATATTTATTTTAGTTTCATTAAAAATATTTTAAAATTAAAAATATATTATATATATATATATATATATATATATATATATATATATATATATATATATATATATACATGTAATTTTTTTATATATATTACAGTATATGTACCATTTACATACGTTACATATTTTATTACAAGTCAAAATGCGGACGCATTTAATGAAATATTCGTAAATTAATAAACCTAGAAAAGTAAAGGACAATAAAACTCCTTCTTAAAACTTCTTAAAATATTGCAGCTAAAGTCTAAATTTTGAAAAAAATTAGATTATAAAACTAAAACTAAAAAATTAACTTATAATTTTTTATTTTTAGTTTTAAAATCAATTTCTTTTCAAAATTTAGACTTTAGCTGCAATATTTTAGAAGTCTTAAGAAATTTTATTGTCCTTCACTTTTCCAGGTTTATTAATTTAAGAATATTTCTTTACATGCGTCCGCAGTTTTACCTGTAACCACTTTTTTCCAGGTATTGCAAAAATATTAAACATAATTATCAACAAATAAGTTAAAATATAAGAGAAATAAGTCCACTATTCTCTCACATGATATGGGCTATTTAATTAACTAAACAACAATTTAAAATAAAAAAATTCTATATTTTGTATAAATTTTACTTCTTTTATTGCTATTTTTTGCCAATATTTGGAGAAATAACATTTATAATTTATTTTGCCAAATTTAATTTCTTTTAATTTTCCAGTGTTTTAGAATGAATCATTAACTTCTAGAAACATAGACTGGAACTGAAATGATTTTTTAAAATCTTGATTTAGGCGTAATGATAGATTTGTTCAATTTTTCAATTTTGGGGGGAAATTTTAAATTTTTTAAAAATCAAAAAAAAAGTTTTTATTTAAACAAGTTTTTTTTATTGAAAAGTATTTGAAATATAAAAAATATGCCGAAATATTGTTATGTTAATAGAAATGTTTCAAATCTAGACCAAAATTAAAGAAGAATACAGCTTTGCCACATAAAATGTCTAATTGCTAAGAAATGGCTGTTCCAGTTTTTCCATTTTATCAATTGTAGTGTATTATTATTAAATAACAGGACTCGTGTCCTGGCGTTGTCCGCGGTGAGGGGATATGAAATAATGATTTAACTATGAAAAGATATCAGCCGAAATGGAATTTCGACAAAAAATAATTGGTTTAGCTTTTAGAGTGATGGATCATTTTCCTATATCAATTCAATTAAAATGAGCACCCACTTCCGGTCATTTAGAGGTAATATGGTTTGATTCTGGATGTATGTATGTGTGTGTTAACTAAGAGCATATTACTATAGTATTTCAACTTTGTGGTGTATTTACGGGGAGGGGAAGATTTTTTCCTACACTAAGATGAAGTGCGGAAACAATATTTGTATTTCTTTGATATATTATGTTTACCATACTACACATGAATACCCTACCAATAACTCTAAGTGCGGGTGATGTTGCCAGTTGGACTAAGGGTTAGTGGTAAGTCATTTTTTAAACACAGTATTATTCTGGAGATGTTATTGACGATGGACATTTTTCATCCCTATTCATATTGAAAAGTCTGTGATTGTCTGCCCTTGTCTCTAATGTAATTGTTCAAAAATGAACGAAATAAATTCGCTTGAATTGCTAAACTGAAGTAGTAGCAAAGTGTTTTAGGGAGTAAACTATGATGGTGTGCTAGTAAAGATGTACTGTAAATGACGGTGTGATGCTAAAGACTTACTGTAAATGTATTTAAATAAATCGTATTTCAGTCTTCCGAAATATTTTGAATTATTATAGCATTTCAATTTTGTCTGTTTTGGGGGGATATTTTTTCTTACACTAATGCGTAAACAATATTTGTATTTTTTGTATATTCTGTTAACCATACTACACATAAATGCCACTACCCTCCAAATAATACTAAGTCTGCGGGCGTTCCCAGTTGGACTTAGGGTTAGTGGTGAGTCATTTTGTAGCTGCATTTAATGAATTAAACATTTTTTATTTTTTACTGTCTCCGAAGGAGTGAATATCGACAAAATCTTATATTGAAAAAACAAACAAACAAACAAACAAACAAACACACACTTTAAAACACTTTCAGAAGTTTAAAACTATGCAGGTCAGTAGAAAAGTGAATTTTAGTTTTCTTTGGAACACTTATTTGTTATAATATTAAAAGAGAAGTGAACACACAAAACTATTTTTCTTTTTTTGCTCATAAGCAAAAAAACAAAAACACAGTAGTATTCATTAGACGTTATTGGCGATGGGCATTTTTTACCCCCATTCATAATGAAATGCCCGCGAATGTATGCCTTTGTTGCGAATGTAATTATTCAAAAATATACAATATAATTTCGCTCGAATCGCTAAACTACAGTATTGGCAAAGTTTTAGGGAGTAAACTATGATGGTGTGCTAGTAAAGATGTACTGTAAATGTATTTAAATAAATGGAATTTCAGTCTTCCGAAATAGTTTAGTTTTTCGAAAATAAATTCGCGGAAATCTGAAGAAAACGAAAACATTACCATCCCCAGCAATAAGGCTGAATGTTCGACTGGTCTAAATGAAGTTTTGAGTATTAAAAGATTTATTGCTTATTTTTATGACATGCATAGATATCCGAGTGTTTATTTAAAGTTCTCTAAATCTCAAATCTTGAGTAATTAAAGCAGTGAAAACAATAATTTGCTCCTCTCCAAAAGGGACAAATTAAGTACGTCATAGTTTAATTTTCTTGTGGTATTTACTTTGCTTTGTTGGACTAAGATTCATCTGGTCCGGTGAAGTATCTAACTTAGTGTTGTTACTTGAGGTAACATCACTAGAAGCAGGTGAACCATTCCTCGTATGAGCCATTGTGTGGACCACACCTTGGGCTTCGAATGCTATATTATCTTGAATATTTTGAATATTTGGTCAGGGTTTACTTGTAGGGTGAAGTATCAGGTTGTCCTTACAAACCCCTGTACAGAGAGACCTAAGACACTCGAGAATGGTGTCTAGTAGTCATTCAATCTCTCTCTTGTCAGCATTCAAACTCTCTCTAGTAGGCATTTAAAATGCATGCAATTGATATGTTCAAATCCAAACTGACATCGCCGTTGACTATTGAATGAGAAATGCAGAGTTCAAATCCTATCGAATCTATACACCGATACTATTAAAAAAATATGAATCTGAAATGTTCTTAATTTGAGTAAAATCGAAATGTATGTTACATTAAGTGTATACAATATACTATTCTCAATAAGTATTGTATTTCGGCGTTATATAACACTAAAAAGATTTGATTTATTACAAAATAACAAAACTAATTCATACCAGTATTTTTTTTGTGCGTTTAAAGCATTGTGAGGATGGATCAACTTGCATAAGTTTCACGGGTGCTAATATTACGAACCACTCTTGGGGATATTTCTACAATACTACAATATATACAGCAACTATATAATAAAGCTTGACACTCTGTTGAGTAAAGATTTATAAAAAACGATGTCATTTTTCAGATGATATTTAAACCTTACCATCACAAAGCCTCTCGTTTGACAGTTTTTAGTTAAACCCTGGAGACGAAGGCTGCATTTAATCAGTATAATTAGTAGTCTTAATGTTATTATAACCGGCTTTCCAACATACCTTTATGTTAAATTTGGTACAAATACATTCAATAATGTTGGAACCTATAAGTATTTATATAAATAATAATATATTTTCTGCCTAATTACTAAGTATTTTTCTGATGAAACTAATGGAAATAAAAGGAAAGGTAAGTGATGTAACAGAAAGTCTGGCACAAGAAAAAACACCGAAACTGCAGGAACCAATGACTACAA
This sequence comes from Sepiola atlantica, assembly GCA_963556195.1. NCBI lineage: Eukaryota > Metazoa > Mollusca > Cephalopoda > Sepiida > Sepiolidae > Sepiola > Sepiola atlantica. The sequence continues at coordinate 164,941,814 of OY744521.1, read as the reverse complement.
GACCAGATAATTTATCGAGGAAGAAGCAGCCGAAACTGAGCAGATCAAAGAAATTATTAATGAGAAAAAACAACGAAAATCTTTCCTATGGTATGAAGAATGGAAGAAAGTAAAATCAGAAACAAGAAAAGATGAAAAGACTGTTTACAGATAATATTACAGACCTTAACAACTCAATTTATGCAGGGACAAAATAAGGAATTACGCGACTAAACATAAAAACTCATGACCCAATAAAACTAGGATGGGAAACCAAACTAGAAAACCAAATATACAAATTACAAGACGAAGCTTAACCTGTGAACAAGATCAAAGAGAACAGAAAGCAAGGGAAAAGGAAAATATAGCTTAAAAAGCGGAAGACACTCTAAACAGAAAATATGAAGAACTAAAACCGAATATACTAGCAAAGGAAGGATACTGGGAAAATAGAGATACAAATCAGAACAGTACAATCAAAAGATGGCTAGTTCATCAGAAAAGTGTCGAATGGCTGAAAGTCATGAACGTAGAGCTTAAAAAAATTTGAAGAAGAAACAGAAACTGAATTTAATGAAGAAAGTAGTAAACAGGGTTATAATATACAACCGGTGTTAAGCGCTGAACTTATTCTAATTCAGGCTTAGTAGTAGTAGTAGTAGCAGTAGTATTTAAATGAACTTATGACACACCCTGTCTCTATAAATAGTAATTATTATTATTATTATTATTATTATTATTATTATTATTATTATTATTATTATTATTATTATTATTATTATTATTATTATTATTATTATTATTAGTGGTGGTAGTAGTATTAGTAGTAGAAGTAGTAGCAGTATTTTCAAATTTCATTCCCAATCATGTCAAAGTGTGTTACTATTCTTACCATTATTTTTTATCTAAGAAAAGTAAAGTGGTCGAACATAGTCGAGGGCGACCCGAAGGCTCCCACTTCATTGACTACTACACCGAGGTACGAGACAGCACATATTTCTCGGGATTACTCCACTTACCATTGATCCTCACCTTATAATGCTGAGTGTTTAACAAGGGGGAATCAAGTATCATTAAAAAAATCTTTGGTATTACTCGACCGAATAACATCTTAACCATTATGCCAAATGAATAAGAGTTTACTACTTTTAATAGTAGTAGTAGTAGTAGTAACAGCAGTATTAACATCATCCAGCATCTCTATGATATTTTATGTCAAATTTGTTGTAGTTCGGACAGTACTTTTCGAACCTTTTAGTGACAAACAGGCAGCTAGATAAAAATGCTCTATTGCAATAAAAAACAACACTGAATAATTGATCAGATAAACACAATAGCAGAATAATAATATTATATATAAAGTAGAGCGAGATTTTCCCCTGCACTGTTGGTAAAAAACTACATATACAAATCTGCTTCGGTCAATTATTGGGACTATCAATTTTATTTCGGTCAAATTCATGAAGTTTTATATTAATTCCTGCTCTATACTTTTCTTAAGATAGTCATACGCACAGGAAGTCCGAGGAATTTTTATTTTCACATTCAGATGTACAACCACTACCACCAACGTATATGTGGAAGATCGTTTTTCATAGAACGCATACTGTTGTAGCCTCGTTATTATTTTATATTTCAACTCTACATTTTCCAACCAAACAAAGGACGTTACGTATACCTACACTTCTTTCTCTAAAACCATTTTTGATCGGCTAATTTTATTTATTTCTTTCGAATACCCGCTTACCGGAATAAAAGATTAACAGAATAATATTTATGAAACACTTTTTGTCTATGGTAATTCCAAACAAATTCGATCTTTCCTAAATGCGAACACAGTGGACACCATTGTTATGCGAACACAGTGGACACCATTGTTTTTAACACACATTTCACTAAATATAATATACTGTATTTATGTGTTATTAAGCTGTTATCTTTCTTAAAAAAACAGTAATTTTCCTTCTCTATAATTCAATAAATTATCTATAGTTGTTATCCCGCTATTTCATTCTCCCATAATCGATCGGTTTGACAAAAAACATGGTGTCAGCATCGTTTAACAAGCGCAGTGACTTATCTAGAATACTTATTGCGTCATTCTGTTATTGCAGATTATTTATTATAATTATTCACTTTAATGGTGTCTGCTTCTCTTACAACACGCATTGAATATATATAATAACTATTGCTATAGCAACGTAACTACACAATCTGTTAAGATCTTATTCATCAGTAATTTTGCAGCAAGTTTAAGTGCTTCTGCAGTAAGCTGATAAACTTACACACATATACAATAATAGCAACCATTACGCTGTCATCTAAGTTTATCAGCGATTTTATTTAGCGTCTTTGCAATTGGTGTTTATAGGCGCATCAGTAAGGCATTCGGTTGCTAATCGAAAGGTTGTTGGTTCAAATCCAGTTTTCTTTTTATCATTGTTTACTATTTTTGAGTCAAAGAGAACACTTATTGAATTATAAAAACAAGTCAGCTCTTTCAATGGATTACTTCTTGAAGTAAAAATCCTATTTGGAAAAATAACTTCTTTACAAAAATATTTTACTAATTAAATCAGCTAGAATGCATTTCTTTTTCTTAGAAAACAAGTCAGTCATTTTAGTGAATTAATTCGTGGTATTAAACATAAATAATTTACTGATTACACTAAACCCACTATAATTCATTTCAATATATTTCAGACAATTCAGACATTTAAATGAATTACCACTTGACATAAAAATCATATTTTGGAAAATTATTTCAGTTACAAGAAATACGTTACTGATTATATTAAATCATTTAGAATTAATTTTCGTTCCTGAAAAAAACAACAAATTAGCTATTTTAATCAATTATTTTGTGAAATAAAAATCCTATTAAACCAAATAATTCTCTTAGAAAATAAATTTTACTTATTAAATTATATTCACTAGGATGCATTTCAGTTTCTTAGAAAACAAGGCAGTCTTTTAAAATAAAATACTTCGTGAAATTCTATTTATCTGGCTTTAAATCTATTTACTATTCCTCGTGCATTATTATAACAACATTAAGTGAACGCCCGGGCTACGCCGTGTAGGGGCAACTAGTAACTAATAAAATGCTAAAAAGTGTTGTATATTCTGATTATCTGTAAGAAAAAAAGACATTCAACACAACCGTATAAAAATATAGCGGATTCTTTATTAGCTGTTAAACAAGCCTCCAATAAACTTCTTTCAGAAGTTTTTTTTTATCTTTCTTGTTGTTTGAATTCTTCAGTTGAACATACAGAATGTCGAAAGAGTGGTGTCAGGTTAGTTGGATGTTACTTGGACGGTTTTTCGTCAGTATGCGATCGACATATTTAGTCTCTTACGCCAGGGCCTTACTTTACTGTATTCATCTGCTCGCTTCTTTAATCAGTAATGCCACCAACGCAATGTATACTACGAATGAGAATTTTCATATTTGTAGAAACACATGCATGAGTTACTTCCTGTCTGACCTTGCGCTCTCGACCATCCGTAACTTCCTATTTCATACGATGCATTTATTCTCTGGTTGGCCTTGGATGGCACAAGGCCATTCAATATATTACAAGAGTATCATTTTAAAATCATCGGTATAGAGTAGAATAATCTTCACAGAATTAAGAATAGTTTCTATATTCTTTATTATTAGCTTCCTCAAAAGATAGACATTATTAAACGTGCGCGTGAAACAGGCGAAAGTGTTGGCTACTTGCATTTTGATAAAACTTCATCAAAGACAGAAAAAACAAAAAACAAAAAACAAAAAACAAAAACAAAAACAAGAAAATAAGAAACCAGCCAAACAAAGAAAAGCGCAAAAAAGCTTTTTTGTCTGTTGGTGATATTTAATCTCGTTTTATCGAAGACAAAACAAAATGTCTAATACTACAGCTGTTACGACTACTTACGTGAGCGGATTGAAATAGAACGATAATGTTTAAGATTATATGATTATATACTAGTAGAATACTCGTCTCTGGACGGACATTCAACTTGTTAATAATAAAATTGATTCAGCGAACAAAACACCTTTGCCTCACTTTTATGTCATCCCACGAAAATTAAAATAAAAAACATACATGGTGTTCGAGACAAATTTGATAATGTTTTGATATTTTTTACATTTCAGAACCATTTGAAGTAATGTTTTTAATCGAAATCGCTCCAGACAAGGCATGAAGGTATGTTAGCTAACAAGAACAATAGATGACTATCACAAAGACAGGAGATGCCCATTGCCGTTACTCTTGAAAAGACCAACGCTAGAGGTAAGAGGAAAACAGTCAGTAGGAAGAGAGTTCCACAAGCCTGAAATCTTTGAAAAGAAGCTACTGGAATAAGAAGCTGTATTACAATGAGATATCAAAACAGCGAATTGATGGAGACCACTAGACCAACGAGTCAAACGAGCTGGAACAAAAGAAGCACGGAATAGATCAGACAATTCCGAAGAACACGTGCCATAATAGTACTTATAGAAAATACTTAGATCAACAACATCACGTCTGTACGTGTGTGTGTGAGAGAGAGAAATAGAGAGAGAGAGAGAGAGAGAGAGAGAGAGAGAGAGAGAGAGAGAGAGAGAGAGAGAGAGAGGGGGGGATAGAGATAGGGTGCAGAGAGTGAGGCCAATCAAATTACATGTACGTTTTTGCACCTTATCAAGAACCCTCTAATGGGACATAGCGGTAACATGCAACAATAAAAGATGTGTTCAAGACGTATGCAATATTTTTTATTTTCTTTGATTTAAGAACAATTTGAAATATTTAATGGCAGTAAATTGCAGCATATAACTGTTTCTATGTACTATTGATGAGTTTCAGAACTGGAGACGATGGATGAGGGTTGATGAGAATTGATGGTCGAACTTTCCGATCACTTCTGGTTTAAACTGCTGGTCTGCGATTTCCAGATTTGACAGGTGGAACATTCCTGTGCACAGTGAACTGGGTCTCCGGTTCGGTGAGTTGTTCTGCTGTACTGTCATAATCGCTATACTTAAGAATATCTCTGGGTATGTTGTGCAATGTCGACATTTCAGCGGGTGTAGCTACCTGAGGAAACTTGGTATGCTCACTTCTATTTCGCCGAAGTAGACCTGACCCAGTCTTGACCAGTACTGACCTTGGTGATAAAGTCTTCACTACTTTGGCTGGACTAGTTTTGGGTGTCTTTAACCAAACTGACTGTCCTTAAGTTATTGATGCACGTTCTCTAGCTCTATGATACTTGTCAAAAATAACTTTTTGTCTCATTTTGAGTTTAGAGTCTGCATTTTTCAGTTTCTCAACATTTCGTTGGCCGATTACACTTTGTTGAGCCAGTGCTGGAATGCGAGTCCTGAGTTTTCTTTTCGGCAGGACTCTGGTCATGTTGGGGTGGAGTACTGCGACAATTCAATTATGCGACGTTCGGATCACTTTTTTTAGCAGGTTCTTAATCGTCTGAACCGCACGGTCTGCTTCTCCGTTTCCTTGTGGATAATGTGGGCTACTTGTCAGGTGAACAAAGCCAAAATTCTCTGAGAAATTCAAAAACTCTTTGGATAAACTGGGGCTCATTATCGGAAACAACAATCTCGGGAATTCTGTATTGAGCAAATATTGACTTGCAATTATCCACAATACTGTCAGAAATTGTTGTTTGTAGATACGATATTTCTGCCCACCTGGAATAACAGTCAACAGCTATCAAATATACAGGGTGATTCATACGTCACTTAGCTATTTATTTTTGAAATTCTAAAGTTAAAAAGTACGGTAATACAAAACAGAAAGTTTATTCAACAAATTCATTTATGGGAGTTTAAAATTACAGCAAATTTTCAAAATTTCCATCTTCGTTCTGCATTCATAGCTCCATTCTTTTTTGCAAGGAATTTACGACTCTTTGTAGCATATTTGATTGATTATGGTGTTGTGCGAAGGAGGCTTTCTGTTCACATCACGTTTCCATTACCTAACAAATAGCAGTAATTAGAGAGTAAGATAACAATCGTCAAAAGTTCATAGTATGTTTGTGCTTCATATGGTAATCATTTTAAATAGCTAAGTGAAGTGACTTATGAATCACCCTGTAGGTATCCCTTTAGTTCAAACAAGTCCATTCCTACCTTTTGCCACTTCTACTACTTGCTAGGTTGTAGACGCCCATGAGGATATTTTTTCTTTCTCACAGATACTGCACTCTCCTATCCTTTTAGCAATTTGTTTGGAAAAGCCTGTTCACCAATCATTTTCCCGTGCTAGTGCTCTGCACTTGACTATACCTTGGTGTCCTTCGTCTAGACGATCCAAGATGTCTTTTTGTAGGTCTGCAGGAATGATCAGTCGGCTTTGATACAATAAGAGTCCCTAATAAACTGTAAGGTATTGCCGCACAAACCTGTAGTGTCTCAGTTCAGGGTCTTGTGTTGCTGCTTCTTGTAAAAGTTGATAATTTGACTGCAGATTTTATCAAAGCGTTGCTTCTGCCTAATTTTCCCCTATCGTTTATCCCTCACGGAGATGTTCTCTATGATTGAACGGACGAACATGTCTGTCTCTGTCTCCTGATGGAACTCATTTTCGTTTGGTAGGCTACCAGGAGCCCTGGATAAAGTGTCTACGGTAATGAGGTTTTTTCCCTGCGGTGTGTGTAATCTTGTAAGTGAATCTCATTAGCCGTATGCGGAAACGTTGGATTATGAGAGTCAGTACATCAAGGCATTTGGTCTTCAGTAGTGGAAGTAGAGGCTTGTTATCTGTTTCTATCAAGAACTTTGGAAATCCTATGAAGAACTCTGCAAACCTCTGACGACATCATGTAATTGCTAATGCTTCCTTCTCGATCTGTGCATATCTCTGCTCTGTTTCAGTGAGAGATCTTGATGCATAAAATACAGGTCTCCAGTCATCTCCTTCCTTCTGAAGTAGTACTCCACCCAAGCCATAAGATGATGCATCTGCTGAGACTCTTGTTGGTCTGTCAGCACTATAATGTAACAGTATTGGTGCAGAGCTAAGTTTATTCTTCAGAGTCTGAACCGCTGTTTCCTGAGGCTGGTCCCATATCCATGTTGTTTTGTTAAGAAGATCCCGGAGTGATTTTGTAATTTCTGCTAAATTCTCAGCGAATTTGCCCACGTGATTTGCCATGCCAAGTTAACGTCTTAGCTCAGACACATTTTGTGGTCTGGTCAATTCTTTAATGGCCTGCACTTTCTCGGGATCAATTCGAAATCCATTCTTTGGAGATAAGAAATTTAACTTCTCTAGCAGAGAATAAACATTTTTCATTTAGTGTTACCCCTGATGCTTTCATTCTTCGAAGTATTATTTGTACTCTCTGGTCGTGCATTTTTCGAGTTTTTCCATTGATTAGAACATCATCTATATCGCAAATGACCTCTGATATTCCGGACACTATGTGCGACATTTCCCTGTGGAAAATTTCCGGTCCAGAGCTTATTCCAAATGATAGACACAAATAGCAAAATCGTCCAAAAGGAGTTATGAAAGTGGTTCGTTTCTGTGAATCCTTATGCAGAACTATTTGGTATAAACCCCGGTTACAATCAAGTTTTGTGAGCACTGTGGCTCCATCAAGCTCAGTAAGTAGTTGATTCGTTGAGGGAAGTGAAAATTTTTCCCTTTTCACACTTTCATTAAGTTTTGAGAAGTCGACACAAAGTCTGACTCTTCCATCCTTTTTCGGGACTGCTACGATGGGAGCACACCAGTCTGTTGGGATAATTTCTTCTTTTTCTAAACGCTTCAACTCTTCATCGACTTTTTTCTTCATGGGAAGGGGTAGACGTCTAGGAGCAGCGATTGAAAAAGGTTGAGCCGTCTCATCCAAATGAATCTTATAAAGATGCTCAAGCTTTCCTAGGCCTGTGAACAAACTGGGGAAGTTTTTTTATATTGTTGACCGTCGCTTTTCACCATATTGATTTTACTCAATATTTTGAGAGCGTTGATTGCTGGTCCACCCAATAATGGTTCAGCTAAATCTTTCACAATGTATAATTGTTGTAGCAAAGTTTTTTTTCTATAACTAAGTGTTGCGTCCACCTTTCCTAATACTTTTATTTTGTATCGACCTAGTCCATATAAGCTTTTGCTTGTCGGTTTTACGATAGGAGAATTCTCCCTAAAGAACCGGTCTGGCACAACAGTCACATCTGCGCCGGTATCTAATCTAAATTTGATAACTTTGCTACAGACTTCAGTGGTGACTTCTACTTTAGCTTGACATTCTTCTTCACTAACTGTATTACATACAACAGTTCCTAGGATGTGGGTTTCTTCCTCAACTCCCCTAATTTTCAGGTTACTTTTGCAGACAGTTGCGTAGTGTCCTATTTTTGCATTCCACACCGCATGCACTGTTTCTCCGTCATCTTTTTTTTCTGCCTTTTATCTCTGAAAGATTTGGCGACACGGTTTAATTGTTGATCTGTTGTATTCACGGTCGAGTAGATTGTTTTGGTTTGAAGTCTTGATGATTCGTGTGCCATACCCATCTGTAGGGTTAGCTTTTTGTTGACTAAAAATTTCGCATTGAATTATCGTTAACCCCCACCACAACTTGGTCTCTGATGAATCTGTCCGTTAGCTGTCCAAAATTGAAGTTCTTTGCAAGTTGGCGCAGAACAGCTATATAGGACTTTATGCTCTCACTGTGATCCTGTGATCATATGCTTCATGTTTCTCACCAACGGAGAATTCATCGAATTTCTTTATCACTTCGATTAGAGCTGTTCTATCTTCATCATTGTCAAAATAGAGCCCTTCATGAATATCGTAACAAGACTCGCCAATAGTTGCAAGGAGTTTATTTGAAAATCGACTTGCAACAGAATAATTTAAAAAGCTCCTTATGAATGTTAGCCAATTACTCGCTACATCTCCCTATACAGACATTTAATCTGGGATAATCGTATCCCAGATATTTGCAGAAAATGTTCCTGGAGCGATTTCGTTGAATAAAATGAAGAAAATAAACTTACATGTTTTTTTGAGAAAAATTTTCTTTTTCAAAATTATTGCCGGTTCTCCTTGTTTTGTTTCTTCAATTTGCGTGTGTGCAAGGGCGTTGGCTATTGTCTGAATTTCTTTACGTTTTTTTCGTTTTTTTTTGAGAAAAAAATCTGTTTTTGGCTTTCTCAGCGAAAATCTTATATATAAAAAAAAACGCTTTCAATCCTTCGAAATAATGATCCAAATTTCTGATACCATATAATATTATGATTCATAAAAATTAGCCACGGTGCATGATTATTTCTCTTGGGAGATAGAATAGCTAATTCCACACTGACGAGCGTAAAATTAAAAAAACGCGAAACATATATATATATATATATATATATATATATATATATATATATTTATTGATAATAATTATTAAGCTCCGATTACGTTGAGTCCTATCGAGAGTAAATAAACTGATGATTCATAAAAAATTAACTACGTTGCACGATTCTCTCCCTTGGGAGACAGAATTTTCTTTAGAATCACACTACTTTTGTTTACATTAATACAAGGTGCATTTCTCCCGTGTTAAAGGTCGGTGGTATATTTTGTTACGAAACCAAGGTCCATAATACGTTGATCCGGTGTTCGAATTGTTCGATTGGCGTAGCAGTTACGTAATTACACACTGACAAGCGTAAAATTAAAAAAAAACGCGAATCATATATGTATGTTTATGCATATAAAAATATTAATTTATTTACATTCTCTCTCTGTATATATATATATATATATATATATATATATATATATATATATATATATATATATATATATATATATATATATATATATATAATATTTGTTTGTATCTACATACGTATACGTTTCATCCTTACGGAAATCGTCAGTGTAGAGAAGATTGTTCATACCGGTCGCATGACTTGAACTCCGGAACAGGAATCATGTTTTTAACTCAAATTCCGACGTTTTAAACATAAACATGATAAATTAGCAAGAGATTAAACCTATTATAGGCAGTCGCCGTCAAGAGTGTTCGACTGATGAAGGAATGTCCATTAGAGTTACGATGACGACTCTGTTAATACTACTCACTAGCGTGCCCAGCATAGATTCGGGGGCGACAAATATATATATATATATATATACTAGCAGGGCTACCCGGCGTTTCCCGGGACGATAAGAAAACAAAGTAGTAGAAATTAAAGAGTGTGTGTAACATCTTTATATAAAAACTTCAATCTCTCTTCTTTCTCTAGCCGTCTCTCTTTCCCTGGTCGCCATTATTTCCCTCCCTCCTTCAACCCTCTATTTCCCTTTTTCCCCATATGATTCTTCTCTTGTTTAAATGTGTTAAAAACTAATAATACTCCCATTATCTTACTCTGTGAATTTTACATAAGAATACACTTTTATTGGTTATCTATATTCTCTGACCTTTTTTTAAACAAACCTAAATTGTGTTTTTAAACGTGAGTTATCGTTCTTTCTTAGCTATCCTCTAACAAATAAATTTAATTAAAAACCATAAATTATTTTATGTACTTGAAGTATAATTTGCCGGACAACGGCGAATACTTTTCTTATATGAGATATTATAAAATGTACATGTACATGTATTTGTGTACATACAGAGTGGCGGGCAGTGGCGGCTAGTGTCGGACCTTCGCATAGTTTCTTACCCCCCTCCATGCAAATAGAATTGACGCTAAGAAACGTTAAATAACATTAAAAGTTATCTCAAAGTATTACGTAATTAAAGCAAAATATGACTCAGCATTTTCTAATTACTATAAAATAGAATGAAAAATAACTGAAAACGACTCCCTCTGATAAAATCTGCCCTACAGACCCCTAAGGGGTGGGTGTAGAGATTCGGCAATGCGCCCATCAACTTACTCTGTGAATTTTACATCAGAATACACTTTTAGATTTTATCTATATTCTCTAACTTTTTTTTCTATAAGTAACACACACACAGACGCACAAACATACAGACATTCAGTTTTATTTACATATATATATATATATATATATATATATATATATATATATATATATATATATATATAGTCTCGGAAGTTTCTCAACCATTAAAACTATATTAAAAAAAAAACAATAAAAACAAAAAAACTTATAGTCCCAAGTCTTCCAGTGGAAAATCACTCATGTAAGTCAATTTATTTTTTACAGTTATTATATTAGTTTATTTCTAACACTATTTTAAGGGATCATCAGTTGTTTACCATGAAAAACTGTTTCGGGAATTTATATATATATATATATATATATATATATATATATATATATATATATATATATATATATATATTGTAATCCAGGTAAAGTAAATATCCACGGGATTGTAATCCAAAGAATTACAACCGAGTTTATAAAAAGATTATTCCCAAATACTATCTAAAGGAAGGATCAAATCTTAATTCTGCCTGATGAGACCTCAGCTTTCAACTGCTGTAGATCAATAACATCGACATGCCAGTGTCGCATATTTTGTGCATGCCTGTTTGAATAAAAACAATCATATATATATATATATATATATATATATATATATATATATATATATATATATATATATATATATATATATATATATATATGCGAATGCAACGTTTCTATTAATGACAATGAAAAGCTGTTCACAAGATGTTCTATTCTCGTAGCTTTTGCTGTGTAACTAACGGTTCGAATCTCCGACTATCGCGTATCAATCTCAGCTTGAAGCACTTGCATGTCTAGCTACATTGAAGCGCCATGATACAGTAAAACAGTTTGTTTGTTGATGACTATCGCACGCTGTCGGGATTGTCATCATTGAACGATTCGAAACCTTAAACCGGAAGAGCCTAAAACGCAACCCGAGAAGGATGACCATGAACCAGCAGCCACTAATCGTATTTTCCGAACCAGCATAAGAAAGTAGTGCCTGCAGTGACAACCTCCTCCCCCAGTAACCGACCAATCTGAGCCTCACTTTGGCAGAGACTAACGAATTCGGTCTCCATGTACGCCTAACCCAGAAGCTGCTCTTTACACTATCTACTAAATCGCATTTTATCTCAACAAATACATAATTATCCTACTGAATACATTTTCTCAACCAAGATGATAATAGTTACCCGAATAATACAAATTACATAATTGTCCATTCTATCAACTGCCACAATTGCATGCTATACACGTTGCGCGTGGATTTCTTTGAGGTGAATAAGGTTGACATTTGAGTCTTCGTTTTCTTGTTCTGTGTTGGCTCTCGTTCGGTTGGCGGAGGGTTTCCTGTGTGGCTATTTAAATGTGAAACGTTTAGAACACGGTCGGATAAATATAAACAAATGCGAGGCAGGTGGAGTTCGATTGCACTCTCCTGCGCCCTGTCTCAATTACCGTCTAGATAAGGATGTCATAATCTAATATCCTACGAATTTATGAAGCAACCATCAAACCGGCCGGTGATGTGAAATTGAACAAAATTATATCATTGATATTCTCCGTTGTTTTAATTCATCTATTTACCCAAAGCAAGCTCTCAATTACGAAAAGGAAAAGTTAAAATAGTGGCGCAGACACGGTTGGTTAGTTGCGTATTGGGTTTTACGGCATGTAAACCGTCGTTGGGTCATTTCTATAAATATAATTTGTGTGCGATTTGTTTGTAAATTAATTTTGTTTTGTAGGCGTATATTTTGTAAAACATTAGTCTTCAAACGATAGTCTCTATTTAACCCATAGATGGGGCCTTAACAGATACTACCACTTCTGGTTAGAATGGAATTGGAAGTAGTGGTAACTAAGGTGTTACTCCACACTCCCCAAAAATCCTTCCCCAAAATAAGGGTCTTACCACTGGATGAAGTTTTCTATCCTGCCCAAGAAAGGTTGGGAGTAGAGCTTGAGTAGTTGGCAAATAGGGTAGGTAGAAAAATGTGTAGTTCTGAATTGTATGGTGGTGTAGAGGCAAACACATTGCCCCAAAAGTGTCCGAATCAGTTCAGTATCGTGTCCGCGCTGGCAGGTAGTACTACTCACGATCGAAGTCATCTTTGAAGTAATGGTAATTAAAGGGTTTCACTATTGGATGCTGTCTTGTGTAATACCCAGGGAGGTTGGAATGTTGGGAGGAAAGTTTGGGTAGTTGATAGGGAAGTAAGGTAAATATTAAAATGAATAATTAAGATGAAAAGGGATGGGAACGGTGGGCTCTGGAGTTGTTGGGTGGGATAGAGGTTTATACATTGTCAAAGAGTATCTGAATGTAGTAGTATGAAAATATATTTATGGCAGATAAGCCACAGAGAAACGTCCATGTTTCATTCCCGAAGAAAATCATTAGGCTAAATGCGTGGATGTATGGTTTGCGATTGCTTTTATATCTAAGTAGAATTTATTCTAGCTAATAATAAAATGAAATAATAATATTTATCCATGTATCTATGTATAAAGCTCTCAAATTGAGGTCTGACCAATGGATACAGTTTTGTGTAATACTCAAGAAGGTTGTAACAAGATAGAAAGGGCTGGGAAAGGTCAATTCTGATTCTTGAGTGGGATAGAGGTTTATATCTTGTCAAAGAGTATACGAACCAGTTTAGTATAATTTGATAAATCCCATGTAACTCATAGATTGGACTCTGACAGGTAACCCGACTTCGGGTCGGAGTATACATAGGAGTAACAATAACCAAGCGAATCCTCCACTCTCCCTAAAGCTCCCAAATTGATGCCTCACAACCGGATTTATTTTAAGGTCATACCCAGGTCTACGCAGATCCGGTTTATACGCGTAGGGTCCACTTACAAAATAAAACTACCGAGACGTTTACTTGGAAATAATAGCAAAAGCAATATCGTCTAATAAATTATCATTAAAATAAAAATATAAGAACAAATATATATATATATATATATATATATATATATATATATATATATATATATATATATATATATATATATATATAGTAAGCAATGAAAATATATATAGCAATCAAGCTACACATAGGCTCCCGTGTTTCATCCCCGGGGAGAATCGTCAGGCTAAATGCATGGAGTTATTTTTGTCAGGTGTTTTTATATACATGGCTTGCTAGTTAACCAATCAGATTCTTTGTTGTTCCCTCAGCCAATCGTTGGGCTTCCCTCGAACAAAGGCTTTGTTGGTGACGCTCCTATGCCTATCCTATTTTTTGTTAACAATGGATTTTCCTATATCCTGTTTCCTTTGTTTTGCCAATACAGTGGGCGAATTTATTTTAACACGTGGTTTCTTATATTTCTATTTTAGGTTTTAAATTTTAACTAATTCAGTTATTTATTTATTTATTTTTATTTATTTTTATGTTTTTATTTATTATATATCATTCTAAGGTAAATTTATTTCTGTGTAAACAGCTGTTTGCTATTTCACTTCTAGAGTTTAATAGGTTTCGAGGATCTTTAAAATTTAGGATTTCATATTTTTCATTCAGGCATAATCTACACGGGTCGTCTAAGTTTCTACATGTACTGGCCTGTCTTACTATTTTTCATTCAATTATTGGTGAGTGTCCATTTTCTTTGAGCTCCCAATAATGGTTAGCTAGTGCTGTTTTAGGTCGACGTTCTTTGTTTTTAAATGTGCTTTTATGGTCATAGTATCTGGTCTTAAAGTCTAGGGATGTCACACCCACGTAGTATTTCTTGTTATTTGGTCTTTCGTTGGAAAATATCGTTGCTTGGTATACAACACTTTTAGTTAGGCATTTATTTTGTAGTGGACAAAGTTTACGATTTATGCAGTTACATCTTTTCTATGCATTGCTAACTTTTTCGTTTCTATTCGGGTGGTTATTATTAGTGTTTTGTTTATTTCTATTAGTATTGTTTATATTTTTGTTCTTCGTAGTGTTATTTTTGTTATATTTTCCACTTTGTTTATTTTTTTCTTCTCTATTGTTGTCTTTTAGTATTTTGTTGTTGTGTGCCTTAATTATCATTTCTAGGTTTTCACAGCAGCTGTAGGATAGTTTTAGATTATTTTTGTTGAATATTTTATGTAGAGGGTTGGTTACGGGGAAGTGTTTTTCAATCAGATTTAGGAATTTTTTGCCTTGTTTAGTTTTTAGCATCTGGTTATAGGGAGGGGTATAGTAGATTATATTTCTTTTTCTTTTGTTTTTATTTTTAATTTTGTTGTAATTATTGGTGTCCTGTTTTTTATATTTAATTTCGGTATTATGGTAACCACTATTTTTTAGAGCTGTATTGTAAATGTAGATTGATTTTTTAAAAACGCTTTCGTTGCTAGAATTGTTGGTAAGCCAACTTTCGATCGAATTCGGGATATGTTTTATGATTGATGGGGAGTGATTAGACTTTGGGTGTACGTATATTGGGTTGGCGTTATCTTTTAGGTATGGTTCGTAAGTGTTTTTACTTAAGTTTAATGTGACGTCTAGAAAGTTCGTTGTTTTTATGTTAGCTATTACTTCTACTTTTAGGCCTAGTTTTTTCATTTCCATATGTATAATTTTCTTGAAGTTTTCTCCCTTGACTTTGTTGGAGTCTCTTATCATCGCTAATCCATCATCTCTATAAAGGCCGATATCCGTATTATCGAATATATTTGTGAGTGTATATAAAATGAATAACCCCACAAGATCAGATGCCTCCGCAGATACACTTTGGATACATCAAGTACTAATATATATATATATATATATATATATATATATATATATATATATATATATATATATATATATAGCTTTTATTCATGAATGAAAATGAGTTTTCTTGTCCGAATTTAATACAGTTTAAGGCAGAAGGGGAGAAGACGAAATGACAAAAGGTAATCAAACATGATTGTAATGTTAAACAATACTTGAAATGAAAAAAAAAAGAACTTATTCAAATAACATTTCATCCAGAGTTTTTAGAAACTTCGTAGTTTCTCGGTGTTGAGGAGGTCATGATCTAATTAAGTGCTTGGTTACAACCACTTGAACAAATCACTCGTATAATGAAAGTTCAACTACGTGAGATTTGCTAAAAAACACGGAGGCGTGGACTTCATAAGCTTGTAAGAAATCTGGTCGATTAGAAGACAGATGTAAAAAAGAAAAGAAAACATAATTGTAACGAAAGAAAGAAAGATAGGAAAGGAAGAAAGAGACAAGGTAGAAGTGAGAAAAAAGAGAACAATGAATAGAAAATTATAATAAACATAATAGACAAGAAGTTTTAAGACAAAAATATATGTATGTATCTATTTATCCATGTAGTAGTATGAAAACACATTTATGGCAAGTAAGTTACAGAGAAACGTTTGTGTTTCATTTTCGAAGGAAATCACGACGCTTAATGCGTGGATGTATCGTTTTCGATTGCTTTCATGTCTAATTAGAATTTATACTAGCTAATAATAAAATTAAATAATAATATTTAACCATGTATGTATGTATGTATGTATGTATGTATGTATGTATGTATGTATGTATGTATGTATGTACAGATCTCTCTCTCTCTCTCTCTCTCTCTCTCTCTCTATATATATATATATATATGCACTCCCTACAATTGAGGTCTTTTTATCCTTTTTGACCTTTCATGACCACTTTAGTGGTATAATGTGTTCTTTATGATGTCGGTATCAGATTATAGGATTTCTAGTAGAAGAGAAAAATAAATGAATATAAAAATTTAAATAACATACAAAACAAGGAAGTAAAAAAATCTATCTATCTATCTATCTATCTATCTATCTATCTATCTATCTATCTATCTATCTATCTATCTATCTATCTATCTATGAGCATCTCTATAGTAGAGGTCTGCTTGGTTCCCTCCCTCCTCGGCCTTTCCATTTTCCTAGGCATCTTATGATTATTTTTTTTAGCTATCATGTGTTTTATTTAGGAGAATGTCAGAGTATTGGATTTCTGTCGGTTTCAGTTCTCTTGGGCTCGTGACATGTTCTTTCTATAATTTGTATTCTATTTATATTTTAACGAATTTTGGCGAATAACAAACAAATGCTTGACCTCTATCCCAACCATCATCGATGGATCTGAGGTGATTTCGTAAGCATCTTACAGAGCCAAACTTTTTTCTAAGAACTTCGCATCAAACTACACCTTTTTGCGATCAGGTCCGCCTCCATTCGGAATTTTCCCCTAAGACTGAAAATACTCTAAGCCCCATCGATACATCCATATATCTGTTCGGGATGTTGCCAAATTAATCAAAAACCTTGATGCTAGCAAAGCAACTGACCATTATATCATTCTAATCATAGTAATTAAAAAGCTGAAACCGGAACTAGCCTCCATTCTTACAAAGCTGTTCAAACGTTTCTTAAAGGAGAAATGCTTCCTAACGCTTTGGAAAACTTCGTCAGTCTGCCCAGTATTTAAAAATACTTGAGATCAGTCTTCTGTATTTCAGTACAGACAAATAAGTCTCCTGTGCGTCATGAGTAAGTTGCTTGAATCCGTGATAAATCGAGAAGTTGTCAATCAGATCAGCAAAAACAACCTACTCAGTGACACACAATATGGTTTTCGTCCTGCGAGATCAGCAGATGATGTGCTGACTGTAATATCACACAGGATCAGCGAATCTATTGACGTGGGCTTTGTTTCTAGAGTAATAGCTCTTAACATATAAGAAAGCTGTTGATAGGGGTTGGCATAAAGGTCTTCACAAGATTTCTACCTATGGAATTTCTGGAAATGTACTCCCAACCATCAAACCCTTTCTCTCTGATAGGTTCATAAAAGTAATCGTTGATGGGCAAAATCCGAAGCTCATGGTACCAACGCTGGCGTGTCTCAAGGATCAATTCTTGGCTCAACCCTCTTCCTGATTTTCATCAAGGATCTCCCGAATTCTAAGATCATTCGTCGACATTTATGAAGACGACACAGCCATTTATGGCAACACTTCGAAGAGTAGCAATGACCAAGATCTTTCCGATTCTATCTCTTCTTATCTTGATCACGTGGTACAATAAGGAAAAGGTGTCTGGTTACTTTTAATGCGTCCAAAACCAATCTTCTCTCTTTTCACCACCAACGCTCTGATCCTCACTTGGCCCAAATTAAAATTAATGGCTCTCATCTTAAGGAAGCCCTCTGCATTGAAAAGCTTTTGAGACTGACCTTCACCTGAAATGGAAGACTTACGTCAAATCCGTTGCCAAGATGGCTGGAAAAATGTCTGGATCATTCGACCGCTCCAGAAAGTATATCACTCCTGACACAATCCTCTACCTGTATAAAAGTCAAATACGTCCTAAGATGGAGTACTGTTAGCACATCTGGGGAGCACCCTTTCCTGCATTGATAAAGTACAAAACCGACCTTAAAATCTAGTGGGTGATGTATTTCCCCTACTACCCCTAACCCTAACAGAAGAGACGTTGCTAGTCATTCTCTACTCTATTGTTATTTTCATGGTAGGTGCTAGACAACAAAAACTCGTGTAGCTACAACCACTGTCAATAATTTCCATTTCTCTATCTCTGAACCTAAAACTATACGAAACTTCCACGGTCAAAGTTTATTTCCTGGAACTACCCGTTTGTGGAACACAATATGGCGAGGCTGCTTCCCAGATGACTACAACATGGTCGTTTTCAAGTACAATGTAAATAAATGCTTGTTGAGCAGTCCTCTTATATGATCAAATTCTGCCCAATTTCCACCATCATTACCAAGCATCACGGTGTTATCCTACCGTCCACCGGACACTCATTAACCTTATCTTCGAGTGGCCTTTGAGCCTTGATAAGTGATGACTTAGTAAAAAACAAAAAAAAACTTACTTGTGATTGGTTAACGTTCGTTGGTAATGTGAATTGGTTTTCGCATTCGAGGTTTTTCATTAATATTTTGGCTGTTTTCATGTTCTCCTAGTCTTTTTCTAGATTTTTCGAGACATTATGATACTTCAATTATTGGTATTATAGTGGTTTTCTTTATGTTCCATATTCCTTTTAGTTCTCTGACAATTTCCATGTATTTGCTTCATTTTCTGCCATGTGAACTGCCTGGACGGCAAAATCTACAATTTAGCAGATTTTTTTCCTTCTAATTGAGCATTATCACGTCCAGTCTCCTTGCTTGGATAAGTTTTGTTCTGGTGATACCTCCATATCTCAGAGGATTTTGTACTTTCACTTTTCTTATACTATCTCTGGTTTCTGTGTGTACCATTTGTTTTTTATTTTTAAAGTGCAGACGAACTGACTTTCCTACGCCGTCGTGTCTGTCTTAACATTCTTTTGAGACTAGTCTACTGCATTCACGTATTATGTGATTTACAGTTTAATCTCTTGCTTCATATAATCTACATTTACTGTTTTCCTGTATTTTGTCTATGTTAGCTTTGATATAGTTCATTCTGATAGTATTGTTCTGTGCGGTTCTGTTTCTCGGTTTAAGTGTTCTTTTCGTAACCATGCCCATTGATGTGTCGCGTCTCTGCCAGTCTTATAAATCGTCTGTGTAGCTGCTTATCTTCCAAGTTTTTTTCTTGCCATTTTGTTTTGCAGTTTCGCTGTTCCCCTTATTGTATTTTTTTTTGCAGCGATGAACTTTCTGTGTCTTCTATACTTATCAGTTGTCTTCCCCCTTTTCTTCTTTTTACGTAGAGTTCGACAGTATCATCATCGAGTGTAGTGCATAATCATGATTTACTAAGTCTCTTTGTCCAGGTGCCTGAATTCTTCTTTTATCTAGCCTATGAAGGGAACATAATATCTTACTAAGGATACTGCCGAGTCATTTTTTTCTTTTTTATCATGTTTCTACTATATAATTTGAAGAAGAATAATAATAATAATAATAATAATAATAATAATAATAATAATAATAATAATAATAAACAACAACAACAACAACAACAACAACAACAACAACAACAACAACCATCATCATCATCATCATCATCATCATCATCATCATCATCATCATCATCATCATCATCATCATCATCATCATCATCATCATCATCATCATCATTATTATTATTATTAATTTTAAATAACTAACCTGTAAATTATTTATTTTTTTTACTGTTTATATTTTTTAAAATTTACTTTTATTTATTTCTTTTGTAAATAAAACCTATATTAACTTTACCATACTTTTAATTCATCGTCATATAATATAACATTTTTTAATTGTGTGCAGTTGCAGTACCTATTTTAATCGTAATTTCCGTATTTTAATTTTTAAACGTATAACATTCGCAATCTGAAATTTAATCAAAACTTATCATATAATATAACATTTTTTAATCGTGTGCAGTTGCAGTACCTATTTTAATCGTAATTTCCGTATTTTAATTTTTAAACGTATAACATTCGCAATCTGAAATTAATCAAAACTTTCGCATTGTTACATAATTTAAAAAAAATTTTATTCCTTTAAACGAACGCAATTAGGTTTTAATCATGATCAGTTATATTCACCTTTTAAATCGAGGATTGACTTCTTGAATAAATAGGAAACCTAAATTTTTTTTTTGCACTTTGATTTTACATATTTTTATACTCCGTTAATGCCACCACCCTAATTTATTAATTAACATAATCACCCCTTCCCATCCCTTCTATATTATAGAGACCAATCAATAAATAGAATATCGTTGAAATTCTTTTTATTTTTCTACTTTTTATTTTTTATTTTATTCTTTATTTTTACTTTGTTTTAAAAGATATAAAGGTGTTAAAATTCTTCCATTTGGGTTTGAATCGTGATTGGAAACACATCCGAGGAGACCTAGTTATGGTCGAAATAACTTATAATGTGTACAATCCGAATGTATATTTAGTCTTTTTAAACCTCATAACGTATTCATGCTCTGTTTGAACGGACATAGAGCTCTCTGATTCGGAATCCTATCGAAAATAATCGAACCTGAAAACTATATATATATATATATATATATATATATATATATATATATATATATATATATATATATATACATATACAGGGTGGTGCAAAAGTCGCGCATTGGTTTGTTTAGGTGATAGAAACAACAACATTTCAAGTAATTTACTAGGCTTTTCTGATAAATAATACATTTACTTGGTAATTTTGTTCCAATAGGTTTTAGAAATAATATCCTTTAAATGGGCACCATTTTCGGCCTCACAAAGACGGGCTCTAGTTAGGGCATTTTCCATTACAGTCCTTAGAATAACTGGCTCTAGTTCTTGGATTTCATGTCTGATATTGTTTTTAAGCTCTTGAACCGTTGTAGGCGTGTTCACATATACCCTTTCCTTGAGATAACCACAAAGGAAAAATTCAGGGGCTGTTAAATCCGGTGAACGTGAAGGCCACTTAAAATCAGAAAATCTTCTAATTAAGCGTTCGCCAAACAATCTCCTTAAGAGCGCCATACTTTGTTGGGCAGTGTAGGCAGTAGCTCCATCTTGTTGGAACCACATTTCTGGCTTGTCCTGAACAGCTGGCCTTAAAAAATGTCAATCATTTGTCGATATCGCTGTGCAGTTATCGTCACCGCGACACCTTCTTCGTCTTCAAAGAAATATGGACCGATCACTCTTTCCGAGGTTACACCACACCATACGGTACATTTTAGTGGATGTAATTCACGCTGATGAACGGTTCTTCGATTTTCAATGGCCCATATTCTGCAGTTTTGCTTATTTACGAACCCGTTCAGATGAAAATGGGCTTCGTCGCTCATTATCAGCTTATGGATCAACTCATTTTGTTCTCTGGCTAATTGCTGAATGTGAACAGCATAAGCTACGCGTGATTGCAAATCTGTGGGTTGTAATGCCTGTGCCAATTGAATTTTGTATGGAAAAAGAAGCAATTCACGCAAAATTCTTTGAAGTGACCTTCTGGACATCCCAATCTGAGTGTCTCGTCTTCGAGTTAAGGTGTCTGGATTTTCAGCAATGCTATCCTCAACGAGTGCTACATTTTCCGCTGTCCGTACTGAACGTAGTCTGCCAGATCGTGGAAGATCACTGACTGAAACCCGCTGTCGAAATCGGGCCACAAGACGATCAATTGTGGTCTGACTGGGAGATTGTCTGACATTATAATGCCGACGATAGGCTTTTAGGGTTAAGATTATTGAACGATGGTTTCCGAAGTAAAGTTCAATAATTTTATTTCGTTGTTCAGTGCTATATTTTTCCATGATAAATTATCAATGTTTATATCTGTAATATTCTGTGAAATAACGAGAAAATTTGATTAAATGTGAAAGTTGTTGTGAAAGATTCAAACTAATGCGTGACTTTTGCGCCACCCTGTATATATATATATATATATATATATATATATATATATATATATGTGTATGATATTGGCTTTATATATATATATATATATATATATATATATATATATATATACATATATATATATATATGTATATATATATATAAATTTATATATACATATATATATATGTATA
The DNA here is from genome assembly GCA_963556195.1 of Sepiola atlantica. Classification (NCBI taxonomy): domain Eukaryota; kingdom Metazoa; phylum Mollusca; class Cephalopoda; order Sepiida; family Sepiolidae; genus Sepiola; species Sepiola atlantica. Next base: position 164,919,372 of record OY744521.1, on the reverse strand, counting down.
CATTTTTATATATATATATACATACATATATATATATTTAAATTTATATACATATATATACATATATATATATACATTTATATATATATATACATATATATATATGTATATATAAATTTATATATACATATATATATAAATATATATATATATAAATTTATATATACATATATATATAAATATATATATAAATTTAAATATACATATATATACATATATATAAATTTATATATACATATATATATAAATATATATATACATTTAAATATACATATATATACATATATATAAATTTATATATACATATATATATAAATATATATATACATTTATACATATAAATATATATATAAATTTATATATACATATATACATATAAATATATATATAAATTTATATATACATATATACATATAAATATATATATAAATTTATATATACATATATACATATAAATATATATATAAATTTATATATACATATATACATATAAATATATATATAAATTTATATATACATATATACATATAAATATATATATAAATTTATATATATATATATATATACATACATTTATATATATACATATATATACATATATATAAATATATATATATATATTTATATATATACATATATATATAAATATATATATATATATACATGCATACATTTATATACATATATATATATAAATTTATATATATACATATATATATATATTTATAAATTTATATATATATATATATAAATTTTTATATATATTTATATATATACATTTATATATATATTTATATATATAAATTTATATATATATATATATACATTTATATATATATATATATTTATATACATATATGTATATATATGTATATATATAAATGTATATATGTATATTTATATATATATATATATATATTTGTGTGTATCTATATGTGTGGAGAGAGAGAGAGAGAGGGGGGGGGGAAGAGGGTGAGAATGATTGAAAGATGTACGTATCAGATTAGATGTATAAAATCCAAAATGTTGCGACATTTCAAATAATTGTAGATCAGTTTTGAGTGAAAAGAGAAAGAAATAACACCCCTCAAAAACAAAACAAGACCAAAAAGAAAAGAACATTGGAGATGTGATGAAAAGCGTGTTCTCTTTTTCATGGGCGATTCTTCTTCTTCTTCTTCTTCTTCTTCTTCTTCTTCTTCACCTACCACTCACTCTCTTTAGCATTGATTGATTGATTGATAGACACGAGCCGGAAAAGGGTGAATTATACGAAATACGAATTGTAAGAAATTCGAAACAGTCGACATTTCTATTAAATAAAAATAATAGACAAGTGAGAGCTAAAATTAATGGAGAGAAAAAGGAAAACAGAACAAAAAAATACAAAAATAAAGCATGCGTATTCTTATGATACGTCCCTATTTCAAACTGAAGTTATAATACACCGACGTAAATCTTATTTCAGACGTAAGCGTGACAGACTAACGTAGATGTTATTTTAAACTTGAGCTTGACAAACCGACAATAATACTATTCCAAACGTAAGCATACAATCCGACGAAAATGTTATTTCAAACAAAACCGAGACAGACCAATAAAAATGTTATTTGAAAATTAAGTGTGTCAGACCGACGAAAATACTATTTTTAACCTAAACGTGGCAGACCAACGAAACTGTTTTTTTTTAACTAAAGCATAACAAACCAATAAAAATGTTATTCCTAACTTAAGAGTGACAGACCAAAATAAATCATCGTTAAATCTTATGTTGAAAATAGCATTTTCGTTAATGGAAACACGTGAATTTGTTTAAAACCGCTATACGAACCTCAAGCACGTTTTTCTTTTCTAGTGTGGAGTAGAATAAAAAGGAAAAAGAAAACTATGCACGATAAAAAAAGGTAGTGTGCACTCGATAATATAGTAAAGAATAAACATTATTCAGTAATACAACTTTTAGAGAAGGAGAGTGGACATTGTACAGTATACCTTCCATTGTTAACTGACAATAACCGGTGGTGTTCCCTGGAGTCTGAGTGACAGTAAGTCTCCCCAGATTTCCTGCTCTCTCCATCTTTCTTTTGATAAACATTGCAAATGATTTTGCGTTATCGCAATAGACGCTTAAGCAAGAGTGATTGACCGAAAATGTTATTTCAAATTTCAGAATGACAGACCAACGAAATTATCTTTTTAAACAGAAAGGATGAGAAACTAACGAATATGGTATTTCAAACTGAAGCGTGACAAACCGACCAAAATATTATTTACAACTGAAGCGTGACAGAGTGACGAAAATGCTATTTTCAACATAAGTTCGAAACATCTAACGACGTTCATAGTCTTTTATAGAACTCTTAAAATAATGCTTTTAAATTGAAGCTGCACATTTAGCGATAAAAATGCTATTTGAAACCAATCGTTACAGACCGACGAAAATGATATTTCAAACTTAACCGTGACATGATAATGATAATTCTACTTCAAAGATTAAACGTGACAAACGGATGAAATACTATTTAAAATTAAGTGTGACAGACAAACGGAAATTCCAGTGAAAACGTAAACGTGTCTCAGTAATAAAAATGCTATTCCAAATGTAAGCGTTACAGACAGAAAAAAAGTTATTTCGAAAGAAAGATTGACAGACCAAAACAAAAAATGTAATGTTAACAAACATCTTGCTACACAACTCCCCACTTAGGATGCACCCATTGAATCTAGCCCCTAATCAGTAGCCCCTTACGGCTTAGTGGCAATACGTCTTATTTGTGATGAATCAAAGTAAAAAAAAAAAAATGAAAAAAAAAAATGCTATTTTAAATTTAAGTGTGATAAATACAATTTCAAACTTAAACTGACAGACAAACGTAAATGATATTTTATATTTAATTCTGACATAATATATCAAAGAAAAATCTATTTTAAACGGAACGTAACTGACCAATACAAACGCAGTTTACAACAAACGTGACTTACCAACCAGCTGTCATAAATTCTTGGGCGCATTTAAAATAAGATACGTCCATTCACTCTGCGATGAAAATGCTATTTCAAACTGAAGCGCGATAGTCCGACCGACCGACAGACTTTACAGCGAGGCCGCATTTTAAATAGAAGAAAGAAAAGTCAAGATTCAAAGAATCAAATATGGTAAAAAAAGGACAAGAAGCATTTTTTCTGACGTCTATTTTGTCGACATGAATTATGTCCCTTGCTTGACATGTAATTACCACCAGTTTAATGACTTGTACAACGCGAGATTTTTGAATCTTTGCTTTTTTTCTTTTGCAACATTTTCGCTTTTATACTTATAGGAATTTGTATCGCATATTTTAAAGCTATTTTTCTTTTCTCCAAAAAAGTTTATTTCATATCCGCAATTTTTGTTTTATTTTGTTTAAAAAATATTTTACTTCGTTTTAGTTTTATTTTCAGCCTGAGCTGTTCGCAAGCAATATCCAGTTTATTTATTTATTTTTTATCCTTCATGACTATAATTTCTTCATTACGTTTTGATCCTATAACAATGGCAACAATAAGAAAAATGAAATGAAGATAATAAAATGGACGCTTAGAAAGAAATAGAAGAAAAACACCCTCCACACCTCCATCTAATGAGCATCGCCTTTTTTCGATAATTCCTTTGCAAAACAAGAATTATAGACATAATCGTCATCTGACATGTGATCGTCGAAATTTATTGCGCATTATGAGCCAAGCGTAAAAATTACGATCACAAAAGCGTGACGCATTTGAATGCACTGTGAATAATTGTAATAAGTAATTCATTTCTTTTGTTGTTTTCATTTCTATGCCGCATAAAGATTTGTAGCCATTCGTTTAAACTTTGCATCCTGACGAGAATGTCCGCTGCAAGAAATCAAATTTTACTGAGCAGAATAAGAACAAAAAAGCCAATAAAACAAAAAATATAACAACTGCAACATCAATAATAATAATAATAATAATAATAATAATAATAATAATAATAATAATAATAATAATAATAATAATAATAATTATTATTATTATTATTATTATTATTATTATTATTATTATTAGTAGTAGTAGTAGTAGTAGTAGTAATAGTACTCACTAGGAGTTCTCACACAGATCATCATCAGTGATTACTCACTGATAATAACCGGTGGTGTTCCCTGGAGTAACTAGGAGTTTTCACACTGGTCATCATCAGTGATTACTCACTGAAAATAACCGGTGGTGTTTCCTTGGAGTCTGAGTGACAACAAATCTCCCCAGATTTCCTGTACTCTCTACCTCTTTCGATAACCATTGCAAATTATTTTGCGTTATCGCAAAAGACGCTTACCATTGATTTTTCGCTGGTAACGATCGCATCCTTCCAGTGGAGGTCTGGTTAGTTCTCTCCCTTCATCGGTCTTTCCATCCTCCTTGAGCCTTCACGACCATTTTTAGTGGAATCAGCCGAGGCGTTATAGGATTTCTTGCTGTTTCACTTCCCTCGAGTTAACGTGGTGTTCTTGTGAAGATTTCGTGCAAAAAGTTCGTGTTTTTGTATGTAGGTTTCCTACATTTTACAACTTCTGGCCACGTTACGTAACTATCTCTCACAATAGAGTAATAATTCTTATTAATTAGTCCTGAATAAGCAATATGTAACCCTGAGTATCGCCTGTCCGCTTTCGTCCATCGGTTACTTTTTGCTGGCGGTTCTTTAGCTGCCATTGCACAGCATCTATAAATTTCGCAAAGTCTTCGATTTCTTTATCCACGCCAGACCAATAAACGTAACGCTCCATACATGCCTCCATTCTAGTGTTTTCAGGATGTCTAGTATGAACATCTGTAAATACTTTTCTTCAGTGATGCCGGCATCACCACACGCTAACTGTATAAGAAAATACTTTTACAAGAAAAATATCGTAATTTGACAATTTCTTTTGCCAGCTAATGATTCCTTTCCCCTTTCTGTAATACATTGATCAAATACGGCTTCAAATCTACTGCTTCGCGTTAATTTCTTTACTGTATTGCAGAGCAGGTTTTTATCTCCATTCCTGTACTTAATGAAGCAATCGATGTTGCATCTAGAGGTTCATTTAGTTTTGGAATTAGCCCTGACAATATTATTTTTCGATGGTAGTAATTCGATTGCAAATGAACAGTTTAAAAGAATAGTTCCTCATCATTGTAGACAATCTGCAGTATGAGCCAGTATACTATTTTATACTCAAATGAATGTGTATCGCGTAATCAACGCATAAATTAGCCTTATTTTGAAAATGGCATCTATGTCGAAGGTTTAAACCTTTAAAATCAATGGATCTATTCAATTAAAAAGATACATTGTTATGGTTTTCAAATTTCTATAAAAAATATCATACGAAAACTATGTTTCTAAAAATGTGACTTTAACAGCTTCCTTTAAAAAAAAGTTCATCACACGATACGCACCCAAACCAGACTTTACTTTAAAAACGCGCCTCAGCAACACCAGATGTGTACTTTTCTGTATCCCCATAAGGGTAATCCCTCCTAAGGTTAATACCAATAAAATGGCAAAGAAAAAAAGAAAAAAGAGAAGTCTTGCTTTGAAAAGAGCTTCTATGCCGAAAGGCTCAACCCTTAAAATAAATGGATTTATTCATAAAAAATAGAAATACATTGTTATGCTTTACTAATTCTAATATATATATATATATATATATATATATATATATATATATATATATATATATATATATATATATATATATATAAGCACATTAAACTAAACTGTAAGCAAAATAATGATTTGCAGTTGAGAGAAAAAGACGGAAATTTCGTAACAGTATGGAGGATTTAGATTGTGGAAGATCTCCAACTGATGTTTCAGAATCTTCTGTCTATATGATAGGTCTAGAATTATTAATAATTAACGCCTAAAATATTGAGATGATAGTTCGACTTGCTGCTGTGTAAAACAAAAAAAAAACAATCATCAGAAAACTTGTTTGAACAAATATTTGTACCAACCAGGTTATTTCTGATGGCACATTAATGTGACTGAATATTCCCGGATGTTCTTGAAACCCTGTGAGAAAGAATATCATGTGGTATGTGTTGAACTATTCTAACTTCTAACCTTTGGAATGTATTGCCATCGTAGTCAGCCACACACTGACAAAGAAATGTATAAAAAACAGAATCATTTTGAAGGGCAGGCAAAGCATCCTTACGGATAAAAGAGAACAAGGTTCGAGTTGTTTTGACTACTTTCAGCATGGTTGATGAAAACAGCGTTGAGTAGAAGAATAAATCTTTTTCACAATTTAATCGCCGTCGAGATAGAACCATGGGCCAACATTTATCACCATTAAATATAGCAACTTTACGTGCAATATATATATATATATATATATATATATATATATATATATATATATATATATATATATATATATATATATATATATATATATATATATATGCAGCATCTTCTCTTGCAGGCAAGTATTGTTGAATATAAGTGACAACTCACGTCTAGATATCCTTTGGTAGATCCTTTCAAAAGTCCAAATCAGGATCTTTGTTTCGGAGGGGAATTGGCTGATGAATTTGCCATAGTTTGGATTTGTCTCCCAATTACTTTCATATATTTAATATATTAGAAACCCTATATATAAAAACAAAAAAAACTAATTAATAGAATTAACTTTTATATCAGTAATAATATTCTAAAATGTCTATAGCTCTAAATATAGTTTCGTACATGGTACATAATTCCCGTCAAACCCTTCTATAATACTAGCACATGGTCTGTACCTGATTAACCTCATTCCCCTGAGGATGAATCCGGGAGACAAATCCAAACTATAGAAAATTCATCAATCAATTCCCCTCCGAAACTAAAATCCTGATTCGGACTATTGAAATGATCTACCAAAGGATATCTAGGCATGAGTTGTCACTTATATTCAACAAATATATATATATTGTTGTGAGTAAACCTACCTACCCTTTAATAATAACTAAATGGTAGCAACCGGCTACCATAAATACCGGCTTTTGCCGGGAGAACATTGGGAAGCACATTTAGGCACTAGCACTGCCAACACTGACTTGTGTATAATTTCTCTGTTCAATACAATTCGTTATTATTATCTCTAAACTTGTTGTTCTTTTATTTCATTGTTGATACCCCTAAACGGATCCACAACAACTGGCGGCGAGTGATTCGTAAAGGACTTCGTTGGAAACACCTTGGACCTTGCAACCGGTGAGTTATAAACCAGTGTCTACAACACGGTCAACCTTCGAAAAAAATTCTACCCGTTTGAACCCCCCCCCCCCAAAAAAAAACCTTGTGCTTTACAATTTTCGGGAAGATATTGGAAACATCGGATACAATAAATTTTGGGACGAGTCTGCCTTACAAGAAATAACCAGTTTAAACAATTACTGAAAGAAAAAAAAGTGAGACAGATTTTACTATTTGTGTTCTTCGTATTTCAATACGGGATTTTACCTCGTGCAACAAATGAAATTGGAATACCATGTGCTTATAAAACTGAAAGGTTTGAACCCCCCCCCCCCAAAAAAAAAACTCCATACTACACAAACCTTTTTTCGTGTCTGATATAGTCAAACATATTTTGCAAACAGACTTGTCACTGTAAAATCGTATAGTCGAAAAAAAAATCTGACAAGTAAAACCAAGTTACTTTCTTGAATAACTAGTCAATTTTTTATATAGCCATTACTTGCTATTTTGCATTTTCAGCCTACACTGAAAGGCAAACGGACTTATTGGGGAAAAAGTTCCAGATGCGAACAAAATACAAATAATTTGTTAAATTAATTACCCAATAAGCCGGATTAATAAAATCGTTTTTTTTCTCAAATAACTTTGAAAGAAGAAAAAAAAGATTAGCAAGTGCCGGTCGAATTCGAGACCCGAATGACGTAGTGATGAGAAGGGGTTGAGTTTGTTATTAAACAGTAAGCATTTGAAAAGAAAAAAATAGTGAAGGACTATTTGTGACTAATTCTTTTTCAAGAAAGTATTTCTTTAATCATGGAAGATTTCTCGAAACAGATATTGGAGATGATTAAATTTCAATCAGAACAACAGAAGGTAAACGATGAAAAACTTCAGTCTCTACAGGAGGAATTTCAGTCGCAGCGAATAAGTTTGTTGAAGTATTTTGAGGAAAAGAATTTAGCACAAAAGCGAGAAGATAGAAAATCTTTAGACGAACAATTGATTGGGATAAAAAATTTACAAATAGAGCAACAGACTCAATCAGAGAAGAAAATTTGAACAGCTGACACAAGCAATGATAAATACGACGAATGACGACAGCGACGCGTTCAACCAAAATGCAATATGGTCAGCTACAGAAACCTTCAACTATGTGCCTGAAGAGGACCTAAACTTCGAATCGTGGTACCGTCGATATCAGGATTCTTTCGACATTGATTGTAGCACATGGTCGGAAAAGGAAAAGGTTCGTTTAGTTATTCGTAGACTAGGTAAGGCAGAGCATACACAATTTGTCGATTATATTCTGCCGAAGTAAACGGGCGAACTATCTTTCAATGAAACCATTAAAATGTTAATGGAACTATATTGCCCCAAAACAAGTTTATTCCACAAAAGGTGGAAATGTATGAACCTAACGCGAAAAGAAAGCCAGGATTACTCAACGTTAGCTTCGATCGTCAATAAACATCGTGACGACTTTAAGTTATCATCCTTGACAGCGGACAATTTCAAAGTATTAATATTTGTTCAAGGGCTCGTCTCGCAAAATGATGCAGAGTTAAGAAGACGTGCAATAAGCAAACTTGAAACCGAGCCAAATTTAACATTGCAACAACTGGCCGAAAGCTGTCAACGACATATTTCCGAGAAAAGGAAGCTAAAGAAATAGAGGAAGCAGCAAATTCTAATATTAAACATGTTCGTCGTTTTTCAAAAAAATCATACTCTTCGAAGGAAAAATTCAGGAAGGATTTGCCTCAAAGGTCGGATGAAAAATTGCCAAACCACCCTTGTTGGGGGTTGCGGGGACCTACATTGGTACCAGAAGTGTCCTTTTAAACGAAAAAATTGTGACAAATGCCATAAAATGGGACACAAAGCCTCACATTGCAGAAGTAAGACTAGAAAAAAAGTTACATAAAAACAACCAGAATTATTGGTGGCAACCTAAACATACGAAAGTATGTTACGGTAAAAATGAACAATCAAGTTGTTAAACTACAGCTTGATTTAGGGTCTGACCTATCAATTATTAATATTAATACCTGGAAAAAGATCGGCAGACCGACTATGCTACGCACAGATAAAGTGACTCGATCAGTAACCGGAGAGAAAATAAACTTTGAAGAGGAAGTCATTTCAAAAGTGACACTAAAAAAAAAGACATTAAAATTACGCATGTTCGTAATGAAAGATACAGGAAATTTGTTCGGTTCAGATTGGATTCAGCACTTCCAGCTCTGGGATTCGCCGATAAGCGCCTATTGTCAACGAATAGAAAACTTTTCTACTGAAGCAGAAAAATTGAAGAAGGATTTGAAAGAGTCATTCCCCAAGGTGTTTTCTAATGAATTAGGACGCTGTACTAAAATGAAGGAGAGTTTTGAACTAATTAAAAATAAGAATCCCGTTTTTAAGAGAAAACGAAGTGTACCATTTGCCTCTCTTGAAAAAATTAATGCAGAAATAGACCGGTTGGTGGAGAAAGGTATTTTAACACCAGTTGACTACTCAGAATGGGCGGCTCGAACCGTCTACGTGAAGAAAAAATCTGGAGAGATCAGAGTGTGTGCCGATTTCTCAACCGATTTGAACGATGCGCTGAAAGATTATCACTATCCTCTGCCGACACCAGAAGAGGTTTTCACAAAATTAAACGGTGGAAAACTGTTCTCAAAAATTGTCTTGAGTGAAGCCTATCTGCAAATACCTGTAGAGGAAGATAGCTCTAAGCTTCTCTGTATTTCGACACACAGGGGACTACTAAAGTTACATCGTCTCCCTTTTGGAATTAAAGTGACCCCGTCGATTTTCAGCAGTAATCGACACGATGTTGAGCGGGCTCGATTTTTCGATCGGCTACCATGACGATATCTTAATGAAAAGTACGAACGCCGGGGAGCACCGTGAGCACGTAAACAAAGTATTCGAAAGGATAAGTGATTTTGGTTTTACACTCAAGGAGTCAAAGTGTGAATTCTTTCTAGAAGAGATCAAATACTTGGGACATGTCATTGATAAGAATGGAAGACGTCCCGACCCAGAAAGATCTATAGCCATCAAGAATATGCCCGAACCGAACAATGTTACCCAACTACAAAGCTTCCTGGGTCTCGCAAACTATTACGAAAAATTCATTCTCAGTATGCACAAATGGCGAGCCCCCTTAAATGAGTTACTTAAGAAAGATAGTAAATGGGAATGGTCCGCCGACTGTTAATCTGCATTCGACAACCTAAAAACGAAGTTAACTTCAGAATTATTTCTTACTCATTTTAATCCAGAGCTAAAATCTATTGTTGCAAGTGACGCCAGCTCCTACGGCATTGGGGCGTGCATTTTGTATAAAATGCCGGATGGCTCAATGAAACCCATCGCGCACGCTTCAAGAACTTTACTTCCTGCAGAGAAAAAATACTCTCAGATTGAAAAAGAAGCGTTGGGTATTGTGTTCGCAATGACCAAATTTCACAGGTATCTATACGGCCGTCATTTTATCCTACAAACAGACCATAAGCCACTTATCACCATCTTTGGATAAAAAAAGGCTTGCCTACCTACACAGCAAACCGCCTACAGAGATGGGGTATAATTCTGTTAAATTATGACTTTGATATGGAATTTTTACCGTCAAAAAGACTAGGACACGCAGATGGTTTATCGTGGCTAATCCCAAAGTACACGGAACCGCTCGAGGATACAGTTATAGCATCCCTTCGGTCTGAATATGACTATAGTAAAGTACTGTGTAACACAATAAAAGAGCTGCCAGTCACACTTGGCGATATACAAAAAGAGGCAAGAAAAGATAATTTTATTATCGAAATTAAACATAAATTACAAACAGACGATGAGCAAACGACAGAAGCTTTTTCAGTCTGTTGCGACACATTATTATACCGGGAGCGAGTAGTAATCCCAGCTTCGCTAAAAAAAAAATCCTGAAGGATTTCCATAAGGGGCATCCCGGAGCGACACGCATGAAGAGCCTAATGAGATCTTATGTGTATTGGAAAAACATGGACAAGGACATAGAGACGAAGGTGAAGGCCTGTGCGGGCTGCGCTTCGGCAGCGAAAGCACCACCTATTCAGTACTGTCCATGGCCAAAGGCAGAGCAACCGTGGTCCCGTATTCACATAGATTTTGCGGGGCCATTGGAAAGCTTCTACTATTTAATTATAGTCGACAGCTACTCAAAATGGCCAGAAGTTGTTGGATGTAAAAACTCAACAACGGATGTCACGATATGCGCGTTGCATGAACTGTTTGCCCGATTCGGAGTGGTGGACATTGTTGTATCGGACAACGGTACACAATTTACTTCACGAGAGTTCAAAGAATTCTGTGAAGACTTTCAAATTAAACATATCACCACTCCGACTTACCATCCGAGGTCAAACGGACAGGCAGAAAAAATTGTTGATACCTTGAAGAGAGCGTTGAAAAAATCGACGGGCACGCCGAGAGAAAAGGCACTCCAACAGTTCCTTCAAGTGTATAGAATTACACCCAACGAGAACACACCAGCCCAGGTACCACCGGCGGAAGTAATGTTTGGAAGAAAAATAAAGTCGGTATTCGACAAACTTTTACCAAAACAGGTGAAATCGACCAACATTACGGCACCAAAGAAGAGTTACGAGGATGGAGAGAAGGTGTTCTTCCAGGAACACCATGGAAACAAAACCGTGTGGGAAGTGGGAAAGGTACAAAAAAGATTGGGGCGGATTGTGTACATTGTAGAGGGTCCTAGAGGCACCTGTAAAAATCACATTAACCAAATGCGTCGTCGCATGTCGGACGACCCAGGGGAAAGCCCATCGGATCAGAGTGAGACCATCATGGAAGATCTATACGACGCATTTGAGCTGCCAACACCAAAAACGCCTACGGAACAGAGACGTTCATCAAGAAAACGTAAATTAACCGGGAGTTTCGAGGTGAATCCTAGGAAAAAGATATACCTTGAGATTCCGGGGGAATGAGTTTCGGAAGGGGGTGTTGTGGGTGAACCTACCTACCCTTTAATAATAACTAAATGGTAGCAACCGGCTACCATAAATACCGGCTTTTGCCGGGAGAACATTGGGAAGCACATTTAGGCACTAGCACTGCCAACACGGACTTGTGTATAATTTCTCTGTTCAATACAATTCGTTATTATTATCTCTAAACCTGTTGTTCTTTTATTTCATTGTTGGTACCCCTAAACGGATCCACAACTGGCGGCGAGTGATTCGTAAAGGACTTCGTTGGAAACACCTTGGACCTATATATATATATATATATATATATATATATATATATAAGTAGAATACAAAATATATGGCATCATTAATATTTTGTAATCATGCTACAAAGATTTGAATATTAAACAATATTTTTTCATGTGTACACTCGTTTCATTTTTTTAATTATATTATCACTTTTACACCAGTCTAAAAACTTAAGAATTTAATGACACACCTCTTCAGCACATATTCTTTATCAACCCCAATTCGGGCAACTTCCAATGGATATATTCCCAATAACTTCGAAAACAGAAACAAACAAAAAGGTCCGCAAGGATAGAAATAATGCAACATGTTTTCTATAATGACAACTCTGTTTGACAGTAAGTGTCATTCATTAAGCTTATCTGCAATATTTAGTTATATTCTAGGGTTCAGAACTTTTTTATTTTCATGAAATATTTGCATCATGTAATTTCTTAGAGATATAGCAACATTTTTAGTTTTAAACGTATATATATATATATATATATATATATATATATATATATATATATATATATATATATATATGTTAGATAATGGCCCTATGGGAATGGACGTGTCTGTTGGAAATCGTTGGTTTGACTTGCGCGAATTAGCGCGGATGAACCCGTGCAGAATAAGTGCTATTCTCACAGTCGGAGCTAACAGACGTGACAGGGTTACCGCGTGACGAGATCCTAGCTCAAGGGTCAATGTGCACCTGCGAGAGGCTCTGTGACGTCACGGGCCTTTGCGTGGGAAACAGAGGGATCCGTGACGTCACTCGTTCTTCGTGAGAAGCGAGCTTTAGCAGTCTGGGTTTTGGAGGCGAACCTATCAGACGTGATTTTTACCATGTAGTCTGCAACATAGTTTAGGGGAATTATTTCCCTAAGAAAATACAGGCAAAAGATCTCTCCCCTCCATGAATGGTTAAGACTTAATTGATAAGTAATTACGAAAGCAGTAATTTGCTCTCTCTCTCTCCCTCTCTCTCTCTCTCTCTCTCGACGTTGGTGAATATCTTCAAGCCGATAGATAACTAACGCCTGTAATAAAAAGAATTGAAAGTTAAAAAGATTGTTGTTTAGTGAGTCGGTCATGAAGCTTTTGTTGCAGACAACGGACGGCGTGGTTCACGGCAGAAAGAGAGAAGAAAGAAGACAACCACTAGACGACACACACCCTCTACGCGGTCAGGGAGAAATTCAAAGGTATGTAAACTATATGATTTTTGGTGTTAAAAAATGACGAGTATTTAAACGGGAACTGCCACAGCCTGTTCTGGGAAGAGTATACAAAACGAGAAAAGCCGCGGCCCTAAACAGGGGTATGCAATATATATATATATATATATATATATATATATAACTAAAAATTCATTTCTTATACTTTTCTGAAGCTTTCTGAATCCCAGTGGATCGGTAACTGCCAATAAGTATTGTATTTAAATCGATGAGATACACCAGAAACTGCAACGTATGTGTTCTGCATCGATTAAGAGAATGTCCAATGCTCCTGTACAATAATGTCATACCAAACGTCTCACTTAGATCACTTTGTAGAAGCTTAACAAAATTGACTATGGAATTCTGTCTCACCCACCATATCACCCGGATCTTTTACGCACCGACTACCGTTTCTTCAGAAATCTCAACTACGTTTTACAGAAAGAAAATCTTCACTAACAAATACACGGACAAAATACATTCATAAAGTTAAGTTTAAGCTGATTTGATGAAAGTAAAGGAGTTTGTAGAGGGTAGTACCTTTCTGAGTTGATATCCAGCGGTGTCCCCAACTAGGATCCATTCATCCCAGCACTATGAGACGCGCAAAATATAGCTTCTCCATCCGTGCGCGGTGAGGAGCCACGCCCTTCTCGAGGTCACCCTATTAATATGCATGGCCATAGACAGAATACGGCGGATTTAGAAGAGTAAACTTTGACCAAAAATCCTACTATTCCACAGGTAACAATAGTTCCAGCTTCATTCGTCGATAAACTGACGATCTAGTTCTGAGAACAGCATGACTTCTCAGATGATCATAACATTTGGAAGATAAAAACTGCTCCTGCTAATGAAGTCCCATGGACTGTATGCATGCTTGGCGCGCCGCATATTTACTCAGCTATTAAATTAAACATATTGTTTAACCATAAATTGATGAACGCCTCAATGCAAGGTAAGGTAAGCTGATTTATCAGCATTCGAAGTCACAGGTAAAACAAATCTACAGTATATATTCATCAAGTTGGTCTTTCATTCTCATCAAATCTATCTTGTAGTTCATACATTAGATTCATTGCTCTTTCTGATTCTCGTAAAGTCGGTTATCTGTATCGCTCCAAACACTTTCTCAAGCCCGACGCTATTATCTATCTCTACAATTCTGCTATCAGACCATGTATAGAGTACTATTGCCCTATTTGGGCTGTTGAATCTCTGCCTCATTTGAGGGGCCTTGAAAAGGTGTAGAAACATATTTATAATTTGATTAGCCACACCCTTTCTTCTTACTGCCCCCTCTATCTCACAGACGTGATATTGCTAGTCTCAGTCTTTTCTATAAATACTATTATGGCATGTGACCTTCGAAATTATCTGATCTATTCCCTGCTTCCTTTGTTTCAGCTTGTTTGACTCGTTGGTCTAGTGGCTTCCATCAATTCACTGTTTTGATACGTTCATTGTAATACAGCTTTCTATTCCAGTAGCTTCTTTCCAAGAACTACAGGCTTGTGGAACTCTGTTACTGCTGACTGTTTTCCTGTTACCTATAGCCTTGGTCTTTTCAAGACTAAGGTCAATAGGCATCTCCTGTTTGTGCAATAATCATCTATCGTTCTTGTTAGCTCTTTACATCAAGTGGTTTCATGCCTTGTCTGAAGCGATTCCCATAAAAAAGTTAAAGTTATTTCGAGCTCGCTCGAACGTCATTGACTAGAATCTTTTATATTTCACGATCTTCTATTGCGTTCTTTAGTTCTTCCGTCGACTACCAGCGTCATTACTTAACTGGTCCCCATATGTAATTGCTGACCTTCCTCTCCCCCTGTTTTGCTTCCCACATCAGTAGTTGGTATATCAACCCTTGCTTCACCCTTCACACCCATAACATTATGTCTTTGAGCATTGCTGTTATTTTACTCAGATCTCCACATAGGATAACAAAAAAAAAAGATCTATCTCTCCAAGTGACAGCTAGGACGTCTCTTAACATTCTGATATTAGTACCATCTAATTTTCTGCATATTTCATTTGTAAGAGTCCAGCTTTCTGCTCCATAAAGCAAAACACTTTCAACTGAAGAATTGGATTTGAAGTTCTCTTTTCAGTTTTGATTTCCAAATCTTGGAGAACTTGTTTAGAGCTTTCCATGCCAACTCGATGTAAACTCCCATGTATGTTTTGATATCTGCAATCCACGAACTAATATATATGAAATCATGCACCTCTTCCGACTCAGTGGTGATATATTGAAATCTGCCATTGTCTGGTTGAACAACATATATTTCGTCTTTTTGCAGTTGCAATGCAGTCCAATAGTTTCTGCTGCCATTTCCGATTTTCATAGAAGTAGTTGGACTTGTTCCATATAGTTTGAATGCAATGCGAGATTGTCTGCAAAGTCTGCATCAGTGATGTATATTGCAGGTTTTCTAGAACTCTGTTTTTTATCCAGCACAAAACCGGTCGATGTATCTTTGGTGGCCTTTCGAAATGCATAGTCAAGAACAATAATAAGGAGATAAGGGCCAAGAGTATCGCCTTGCAATAGTCTGGCGGTTACCTAAAATAATTTATTTTCTCCGTCTGGTGTAATTGCTTGTGCCACGGTGTTCTTGTAGAATGGGGTTAACAAATAACTAAAAATTGTCTATATGGCATAAAACGACGAAATCAAAAGACACAGTTCCAAATTATGCAGCGCATGAATATAAGCCGACATCTATTTGTAACGAATCGATAATCAAATAACCAAAATAGTGTTTGATTTTTGTTTATATAATCGCGCTTTCCAGAATCATTTAAAAATAATATGTCTGGAATTGATTTAAATTGTTTTCTTTTTAGTAAGATATGAAAAAAACTGTTCAGAGGAACATGGCGTTATTCTGAAATACCGTCGTGACATAGAATTATTGCAGGTAAACAAAAAAATTAAAAGTTGCTCAGTCTTTGGCGATATTTGAGGCAAAATGACAACAAATTAAAATTATAAAGATTAATAAGTACGTATAAGTATTAATAAATATACATGTATTACAAATATTATTAAACGGTATTAAACGAATGTATTAAACATAACTATTAAGAAATATATATTAAGAGAAACTGAATTAAACACTATTAAAAAAGCATGTATTAAAAATAAGTATTTTTATATATATATATATATATATATACATATATATATATATATATATATATATATATATATATATGTGTGTGTATTAAAATACACTGTATTTAACGATATTAAAAAGCATGTATTAATAATAAGTATTAAGAAATATATATTAAAGGAAACTGTATTAAACAATATATAAACGCATGTATGAAATAAATATTACGAAATATATATATATATATATATATATATATATATATATATATATATATATATATTAAAAGAATATGTATTAAACGAAGGTAAAAAGGATGTATAAAAAATAAGTTTTAAGAAATATATATATATTAAAAGAATATGTATTAACCAAAATTAAATCGGATGTATAAAAACAAGTTTTAAGAAATATATATGTTAAAATAACTGTATTAAACGATATGTAAACGCATGTATAAAATAACTATTAAGAATTATATATATTCAAAAAAATTGTATTAAACGAAATTAAATGAATGTATTAAAAATAAGTTTTAGGAAATATATATATTTAAAGAATATGTATTAAACGAAATTAAATAGATGTATTAAAAATGTTTTTGGAAATATATATATATTTAAAGAATATGTATTAAACGAAATTAAATAGATGTATTAAAAAATGTTTTGGGAAATATATATATATTAAAAGAAGATGCATTAAACAAAATTAAATAGATGTATTAAAAAATGTTTTTGGAAATATATAGATTAAAAGAATATGCATTAAACGAAATAAAATGGATGTATTAAAAATGTTTTTGGAAATATATATATTAAAAGAATATGCATTAAACGAAATTAAATAGATGTATTAACAAATGTTTTTGAAAATATATAGATTAAAAGAATATGAATTAAACGAAATAAAATTGATGTATTAAAAATGTTTTTGGAAATATATATATTAAAAGAATATGTATTAAACGAAATTAAATGGATTTATTAAAAAAAGGTTTTGGAAATATATGTTTTAAAAGAATATGTATGAAACGAAATTAAATGGATGTATTAATAATAAGTATTAGAAAATATATATATTAAAAGAAGATGTATTAAACGAAATTAAACGGATGCATTAAAAATAAGTTTTAAAGAAACATCTATATTAAAAGAATATGAATTAAACGAAATTAAATGGATGTATTAAAAAAGTGGTTGGAATTATATATATTTAAAGAATATTTCTTAAACGAAATTAAATGGATGTATTAAAAAAGTTTTAAGAAATATATATGTTAAAAGAATATGTATTAAATAAAATGTATGTATTAAATAAAATTAAATGGATGTATTAAAAAATATATATATTAAAAGAATATGTATTAAACGTAATTAAATGGATGTATTAATAATATGTATTAAGAAATATATATATTAAAAGAATATGTATTAAACGAAATTAAATAGATGTATAAATAATAAGTATTAAGAAATATATATATTAAAAGAATATGTATGAAACAAAATTAAATAGATGTATTAATAATATGTATTAAGAAATATATATATTAAAAGAATATGTATTAAACGAAATTAAATAGATGTATAAATAATAAGTATTAAGAAATATATATATTAAAAGAATATGTATGAAAGGACATTAAATAGATGTATTAATAATAAGTATTAAGAAATATATATATTAAAAGAATATGTATGAAACGAAATTAAATCGATTTATTAATAAGTATTAAGAAATATATATATTAAAAGAATATGTATGAAACAAAATTAAATAGACGTATTAATAATAAGTATTAAGAAATATATATATTAAAAGAATATGTATTAAACGTAATTAAATAGATTATTAATAATAAGTATTAAGAAACATCTATATTAAAAGAATATGTATTAAACGAAATTCAATAGATGTATTAATAATAAGTATTAAGAAATATATATATTAAAAGAATATGTATTAAACGTAATTAAATAGATTATTAATAATAAGTATTAAGAAACATCTATATTAAAAGAATATGTATTAAACGAAATTAAAGAGATGTATTAATAATAAGTATTAAGAAATATATATATTTAATGAATATGTATTAAACAAAATTAAATAGATGTATGGATAATAAGTATTAAGAAATATATATATTAAAAGAATATTTATTAAACGAAATTAAATGGATGTATTGATAATATTGAGCTTAATATATAAGGTGGAAATAAATGAATATTTACTGAATATATATTGTTTAAATATAGATAGCTAAATATATATATATATATATATATATATATATATATATATATATATATATATATATATATATATATAATAATTTGACTATTCAGAAATTAAAAAAATTAAAAAATACAAAAAAATCTTACTAAGCAAAACCACTCCGTGTTATTTAATGTTTGCCTAAATACACACACACAATATATGTATATATCTATCTATATTTATATATATATATATATATATATATATATATATATATATATATATATATATATATATATATATATATATATATATTTATTTAGCTATCTATATTTAAACAATATATATTCAGTAAATATTCATTTATTTCCACTTTATATATATATATATATATATATATATATATATATATATATAATTAATTATTAAAGACAATATATGTACTATCATATATCATCAGATCCTTTTACTTCGGAGTCTCCTTTGAAGATTAAGCTCAATGTTTGTTAATTATTGATAACAGAGCAAAATATAGAACATTTTTGAAAATTATATTCCAATAACCATGGTTTGTTTTATTACTTTTATTTTTATTTTTTTCACATTTCCCAAAATTCCAAATTTCTGTGAGATATATTTAACGGTCCGTTTCATTTGTCTTGTGCCAAACAACATTTGTATGTCAATATCGTCTCTGCAACACTACAAAATCATCAGAAAAAGTTCTTAGATTAGAGTGTCTTGAAAAACACCCACATCATACATCAGTTTCATTTTAAGGTGAAAATAAACAAAAAACAAACAAAACATTTCAGAGAAAACACTGACACGTGTGCGATCAAACTAATCCGCCATTTTTATTTTTTTTTTCGTTCAAAGCTAGTATCTCCCAAAAGAATTAGTGCGATCAGTTTAAAAAACTTTAATTCGGTAATATTTGCTAAAATATTTAATATGCACTATAATTTATTTATAAAGTTCTAGTTTATTTGAAGATAATTTATTTTTTATTAAAGTTACCTGAATGTTTATTTAAGTCTTTATGGTGCGGAACTCATTTAAGCAGATCATTATAGAGCTAGTCTCATTGTGTCAAACCGTCCATTCAATCAACTATTAAAAAAGTTTCTTCTGCATTAATATGCATCAATGTCAAACAGGATAAACTCCCCGTTACTCCTTTGGGGGAGTTTTGTAAACCAATTCATGACTTCGTCTGACGATGTCCATAAATTGTGAGTTATCTTGGATTTAATGGTGGGTATGATTCTATCCAATATTTTTTTTACTAATTTCCCCTACGACATTGGAAATATGTTCTAAGATCAATATAGATAACAACATAGAAATATATACTCCTAAATGCCCTAGATTTACATTAAAGGACCATAAAGACGATTTTAATAATAATCCACCATCAGATTTATCTTTCCATGTATATCGGACATAGGGGCAATTAATAAAACCATATCATAAACCAAACCAAACTCTCTTTTATGTAGATTCTAATTCTAATCACACGAGCCCCATTAAGAAAGCCATAATTCCTAGTATCTCTAAGAGAATATCAAAACTATCATCTAACGAATCACTATTCAATAAAAATAAAGATTACTATAATGAAGCATTAGCCAGATCTGGATACAATGAGAAAATAAGCTACATAAAGGTAAGCCCGTTGGAGCATAATGTAAATCCCGGGACTCAGAAATACACCTCACATAATATCATATAACATGGCTATGGAGAATCCCAGAAAAATCAATAGGAGAATAAATACTAATAATACGCAGATTACTGCACCTAGTACTAAACTTAACACTAGAGGATCAACGAATCTACCATCCGTAGTAAAAAATACTGGGAAGAAAAACAGACGTAGAAATTCACTATGGTTCAACCCCCCTTATGGATTAAATGTCCTTACTAACATACCTAGACAATTTTACCAAATTATCGAGAGAAATTTTCCTAGAGTTAGTAGACTAGGCAAACTTATAAATAAGAATACAGTTAAGCTATCTTTTTCAACTTCGATAAACTTCACATCAACTATAGTAAGTTCAAATAACACGAAAATCAAAAAGAATAGTAACTTAGATACCAGCACAGTTCAGAATCAGAATAATAACTCCCAATGTAACTGTAGAAACATTAGCGAATGACCTTTAAAGGGGAATTGTTTAACCTCAGATATAGTGTATAAGTGTAACGTTATAGAAGAAAACAGAATTAAAACATACATTGATTCGACGGGCTGTAGTTTTAAGGACAGATATCGAAACCATATACACTCTTTTAAAGAACCTAATACAAATTAAAAAAAGATTCCTACGACTTTAGCTAAGCATGTAAGAGAACTAAATAGCAAAAACATACAATACAACCTAAAATGGTCTATACTAGGTAGAGCAGGGAAATATAGACCTAACAAATCTAAGAGATGCAACTTCTGTATTCTAGAATCCTACAATATAGTTATGTCTAAAGATAATTTATTAAATAAAAGACAGGAGGTGATTCAAAACTGCCTACATAGAACCGCATACATCCTATCCCGCTACAGACCCATATAAAATACCTGTGCTGGTAACCCTTTTAATCAACAAGAGTATGTAAGTAACTAATGTATAGAAACAACATAAGAATTTCTTGACAATACAAAAACATAAACCTAATACTAGATAACTGAGCACTAATACATCAATATAAAACATTTAGAAATAGAGAACATCACTTATAATCTAAAATAACCGAAGTAATTAAAATTATATCTGACTTATAATAAAAAATAGTAAGAGGGCTAGATTATGAGAACATCAATAAGTAATTGAAATAGGTTTTTTCATCTTGGTTTTTTCGATCTGTATTAATTAGGTGAGAAATGGTAAATAGTAAGTAAGATATCCCTTTGGTTAGGAGTATAAACTAATAACACTAGTATCATTTAAAATATTATGCGAAATAAATGTCCAATAGATAAACGAAGAAATAAAATAAATAAATAAATAGATAAATAAATAATGCGTGTATATGTGTGTATATATATGGTGTATGCATGTGTATGTTGTTTATTCGGATATGTACTTATATATTGTGTGTGTATGTATCTATGTGTGCATATATATGTATGTCAGAAGTTTGGATGTTGAGCATAATAGTTCCGATTCACTTATATTGAAACCTTAAGCAATGGAAAGGTACACACATATTATAACTGAACTTCGATGTTAAGTTTCCTTTTATAGGAAACGGTTTTGATATATTACTTAACACAAATATTTAGAGGCTTGTAATCTGTTGAAATACAATCATTTCTGTAGTGGTTGTTTGTGGAGTTTTTGTAGATGTTGATTGTACGTTTTTATTTGCGTTCGGATCTCTTACTGTATGTATGCAGGTAGGCATGTTGATAGATAAGTGTAAGAGTAGGTAGAACCTACTATTAGATTAAAAAAAACTTCATCGTAGAAAAATAAACAGGAATGATCTAATTCCTATTTTAGTCACGTTAATTGTTTAGAGTGAATTGGGTATTTTGACATTATTTTTTAGCCTATTTGCACTTAATTTTTTAGTTTTAGAAGTAAAAGAAATACTTGTTTTTTATCGTACATATTATACAGAAGAAATATTTCAATATGTGTGTGAACGTATGTGTAGGTGTATACATGCATGTATGTGTGTGTATATATATATATATATATATATATATATATATGTATATATGTATATGTATGTATATATATATACTTATGTTGTGTGTGTGTATATATGTGTGGTTGGTATGAATTTATTGATGGATACTAAGCATATTTGTGAATGTATATTAATAAGCATAATGATACTTAAAAGAAGGTAGAGAAAACAACTAAATAATAGATGGAAATATTAAAGTAAGACTCTAATTGTTTACATTCGTATATTTGTCTTAGCAATTCACTTGATAGTACGATTTAGAAATAAAACATAGTAAAAATTAATGTTTAATGTACAAATCCCCGTATAACTACTTTTGAATCCTTAGAACACTTTAAAAAATTAAATAAATAAATAAATATATAATGCCCACTCTATATTTCAAAATCGTAGTCTGGCTAAATATAGGATATATTTCGCCGTGAATATAACCCCCTTATTTTGGCATTTTAACTAGTGACTTACTACTTGAGTGATGAATTTCTGGGAAGGTAAGCTTGTCTCAATATTATTAGAAAGGGTTTATTAATTAATACTATATAAATTCTATATACACACTTATGTAGAAGAAACTTTTTTAATAGTTGATTGAATGGACGGTTTGACACAATGAGACTAGCTCTATAATGATCTGCTTAAATGAGTTTCGCACCATAAAGACTTAAATTAACATTCAGGTAACTTTAATAAAAAATAAATTATCTTCAAATAAACTGAAACTTTATAAATAAATTATAGTGCATATTAAATATTTTAACAAATATTACCGAATTAAAGTTTTTTAAACTGATCGCACTAATTCTTTTGGGAGATACTAGCTTTGAACGAAAAAAAAATCAAAATGGCGGATTAGTTTGATCGCACACGTGTAAGTGTTTGCTCTAAATAAAATTGTTTGTTTTTTTGTTTATTTTCACCTTAAAATGAAACTGATGTATGATGTGGGGGTTTTTCAAGACACTCTAATCTAAGAACTCTTTTATTATTTGTGAACTTTTTCTGATGATTTTGTAGTGTTGCAGAGACGATATTGACATACAAATGTTGTTTGGCACAAGACAAATGAAACGGACCGTTAAACATATCTCACAGAAATTTGGAATATTTGGAAATGTGAAAAAAATAAAAATAAAAGTAATAAAACAAACCATGGTTATTGGAATATAATAAAAAACAGTTCTCTCTCTCTCTCTCTCTCTCTCTCTCTCTCTCTATATATATATATATATATATATATATATATATATATATATATATATATAGTATGAGCATGTGATTGTATTCTGTTAAATATGTTGGATTACCTGTAGTTACTATTGTTTGTACAATATATATACGTTAGAATAAACTGTACTATTTTAAAACTTTTAAACTCTTGTTATTTTATTGTTTATAACTACTCACCAAGAGTTATATATATATATATATATATATATATATATATATATATATATATATATATATATATATATATATATATATATATATATATATATATATATATATATATTAAACATCTGTACTATATATTTGTGGGGTCGTTTTCATCCTATCTAGGAATGCAATTGAAAACAAAGCGCTGTACCAAAAATTAAAGAAAACTTTTCTGAAGTAAAATGAGTCGATAAATCCAATACTGACATTAATTATGTATCAGTTTTAGGTATTTAAAATACTGTCGTGGGGTACGCATTGTAGCTGGACATACATAAACAGCAAATACGACGTTTAATTTTATTTTATTTATAACAATTTGCAACCAAGATTAAATATTTCCCGAGAAATCTAATGAATCCAAAAAATCCAAAGAATGTACTTATTATTCAAAATGAGCCCTTGATTTTTGACAATGCGATAAGCTCTATGATATGTGAAGAATGGAGTATTTGAGTAAAATATGTTTTTAATTTTTGCAATATCTCTATCTTTGTAAAATTAGTTATGTTTATATGTTGATGTATTTGTATGTATAGGATTCGCTGTTAAACTAATTAACTGATCATTATGAATTTTGGAACACAACTGGTAGACGGAAGGGATCTAAATATGGGCTATAATTTGTTTCATTTATTTCTATGCACAAGGAGTAAAAAGCGAGCGGACTCCCTTTCTGAAAATTCAGATACCTCCGAATTTGTATGAAATTTTAACAGTACGTATTAGAATTAATTGATCAATATCCCACAAATTTCAGTTACTTTGGAGTATTATAAAAAAAGTTTTAGGAGACATAATATGGACACAACCTCACATTTGAAAATTCAAATATATTAGATTTGCATTGAATTTGATCCATTATATCTCGCTTATGATCTTCGTAAGGGGACATTAAGGAATCATAATGTTTTAGCGGGTAGTGGGGTGGAAACATTTCCACCAACAGGAGCAGTAAGACGCCTCTTTCCCTCCGCTAACCTGTGGGAGACCCTTGGGCAAGGTCGAGTACACAGTTAGCCCCCCCCCCGATCAGGGTACATGAAGTCATGACAGACAGGTGATGGAGGGAGGGTTGAGCAGTCTAATGGATTTTAGAAATTGGTCAACCCTTCGTTTTGTGTCAGGCAGATGATACTGATTTTTGCACAATGTCTATGATTTCCTGCCCCCTAATTGCAACCCACTAGAGGTAATCTCTTTTCAAAGAACATCATGGTGAAACAAAATATTAAAATATTGGTCAACAGCGTTAATAGAATTTCCAGCGAGGCTGGATATTCTTCGCTCAGTAGGGTAGATCAAGTGCGATAGCCAGTGACTGTATGCAATAAAAACAATCTTAGAAGACCAAGTTCACAGATGGCCTCAACAGGGTCACTGAAATCACGTCTTTAGATCTCATCAGAAAGACCGAATACAGAGAAAAATGGAGAGCCATGATCATCGATGTCTGCAAACAGACCTGATATCTGAAGAAGAAGAAGAAGAAGAAGAAGAAGGGGACATAAAAGAAGGGCCAAAATGTTGTATCCGAGTAGTTAATTTTATTTGTCCTGGGATATATATATATATATATATATATATATATATATATATATATATATATATATATATATATATATATATATATATAACATAAAATATAATAACACGAAATTACATAATCGTCGATGCAATAGTTAAAAAATAATGTGTCCCTGTCAGTATGTTTATCTGTGTTTCGCTAACAGGATAAGTCTGTTTTTTTTTATACTTATATTTCTATTCCCCTAACTTCTAAAGACTAAAATTCAAATGTTGACATTTTATCTTTGATTATTTCTAATCAAAACGTGCATGTCTAATGTGTTCTTTACAATAATAAAGCCAAAATAAAATGCTTTATCAAAAGATTAGGTTAGTAAACAAAATCAATGTTCTTATTCTTAGTGTAAACATATAATTATTCTGAAACACTCAATGCCAATTATAATTCCCATATTGTTGATATATACAGTGGTGCAATGTATACCGACGCGGATTACGAATCGGCTAAGCCGAGTTCAAATCCGTTTCTATCTAGCGCAGTCACTTACATTGTAATGCCATTGAAATATGCATGGATACCCCGAACCAGATGGAGGGAAAATAGCAACATGTATTCAACGAATACTTTATAATAAATCGGTATTTTCTTTCGTTATTGCATATTCAAAAAGGGTTATTCTGCCGTGAAATAGAAATAAATTGCTATATAGAAACTAGATTAAATTATTAACGCATTCGCGTTGAAATAAAGAATACTAATAAATACGTATGTTACAAGGTAATGTTATAAATTACATAGGTTGTAGGATACTATATCCCTGGAAAAATAATGAGTTTACCTTTTTTGAAGATTAGCAATTCTGACTAAGAAATCAATCTTCTGACTTCATGTTCAGCGAAGTAATTTTAGATGAATATATATGGGACGGGTTAAGAGTTTCCATACTTTGTGTTCAGAATTTATCGAATATATTTATTAAAAAAATGAAAGTGTATTTCACTAAATCCCTATTTTCTTTCTTGCACACAACGGCAAATTTTTAAAAATGTTCTTCATCAAGACTTAGACGTTGCGGGATGATGTCATAATAGACATAGCATTTATTGGCTTGGAAGAACGTCAGAATGAAGAAGGTAGTAGTTAGTTGGATCTGGTTGCATCTGACTGAAATAGAAAATTGAAGAAGAAAAGGGGTCACTATCTTCCATAAATAAGACCATATCTCCACAACTAAATAGGTATCAACTTTTGTTCAAGACACAAACTGGAACACAGCGAGAATTGTCTAGTAGGATGGCTTTTGTCGATAAACGAATGCTGTATCCTGGGAGTTATATTTTAGTAGGTCACTCGTAATGAAAGGCGAGCACAGGATAACGTCCTATCAAGATTTAAACGGGAACTGATTTGAATTATCTTTTTTGGTGCGAAGATACGTCTACGCGTATTAATCTTGCCTTTGTGCAGATGTATCATAACACACACGCAATTAACAGTCCAGGCTCGAGTGCGCAGGCGCGAAGCCAAACCATGACTCAATCTAACGCATGATACTGCGCGTAGATTTAATAAGCACCTCATGTAACTGCTACACTTCGGATGATATCTAGGGAGATACGCTGAAACAACCAAGCGGTCTCTTGGGACTCGTTTTTACAAATGGCTATTATCTGCACAATGTCTCGTATGAATCGTGAAATATTAAGACCGAGGATACCTCACGTTTCTACTCGGATCGGCTGTAAAATGAAACGTTCAGTTAGTGAAATGTATTTGTCGTTTTTTTCTGGTTTAGGCGAACTGAACTACTGTGCCCAGATTTACAGCAGATTCTGCAGTTCTTGATTTCGTGAAAGAATGGGGAGCAAATTTTGTCCAATATTAGTGGTTTTCCGGTTCGAAAAGAAAAGAGTGCCATGTCGTCGAGTCGGCGACAATCGCCCTTGTCTAGACCGACTGAATATATCTCTTGAATAAGAACTACTATTTATCTACCTCCCACAAGGTAAAATGTGACACAAGGTCGGGAAAGTGGGATTAGATAAGCCAGCGCTCGAGAGGTGAGCATTCTGACCATTTAAAAATTGCCTGGGCAGCCTGTCGGCATTCCCCGGTAGGGGCGCCTCAGACAGTAAGCAATAAACTTACTCCTCCCCAAAGAGGGGAGGTAAAGCCTGGGAGGGTGCACCTCCTAGAACTGCACAGGACCAGACAACCCCCAATAGACCGGCGTAAATCCAGACCCAAAGGCCAGGACAATACCAATTTATTAGGTGGGTTAAAAACCCGTGGCCGAATAAGAACTTTTCAGTTTAAGATTATCTCCCTTAAATATAAACTCTCTAGTTTTTAGATAACTATAAATAGTTATCTATGTTTGTACCGAAACTTCTAAGCCGAATAAAGTTTAATATATCGAACACCTGTGTTTTATGACGAAATAGCTAAAATTTACAAACCCCTAAAACCACATGTCCCGCTATAACACTATGATTTCTTAAATCATATGAAAAAAAAAGTAATATGCAACGTAGATTTTCATTGAATTCTGTTGGCTTAAATGTTTAGAATTTTTTCCGAACCCTTTTTTGTAAGTTTATTACCATAAATTAAAAAGAACAACATAACAATTTTTTTTTTAATAATAGAGGAACGTTGTCTTTCTGGCCATTAACCTTTTACGCTTTCCACATCCAATTCATACCTAAAGTTCCGCACAATTATACATCGCTGTAATCTGAATGGCTGTTAATATAAAAACAAAATTTGGACTATCATGTTACACACCGTGGCAGTCGTATATTTTCAATTTAAACACTGGGTTCTGATTTTCGGACCATTTCATGGTTTTCTTCGCAATTGATGTTCTTTCTTTAAAACTGTTTATAAATGTAGTTGAGGAAGATGAAAACTTAACCTCAGTGTAATACTTAACCTAAACGTAAAGAACAGTAATATGTGTGTATGTGTTCACGTAAAAGTCAGAAACTACGCAAGACACACTACAAAGCTGATATATTCTTTTTCAGCATTGCTTCGGACAGAATATAGATACCTATTTTTGTAATATTTATTCGTTTGGATTCAACAGGAACTAAATTCGCTAAGGGGAGGGGTACGACACATAGAACGATTTTGTTTCCAGTTGTAAAAGAAAGAGAGAGGGTGATATATATATAGGGAGAGTGATATATCACATATCGAGAGAGGGGGCGATAGAAAGAGGGAAATAGAGGAGGAAAGAGGCAAATGACATAGAGGGAAGGGGGAGAGAGGGAAATGGCGGAGAGAGGGGGGAAGGGGGTGAGGAGAGGAGATAGAGGTAGATAGATAGAGAGGTATATAGAGAGGTAAAAAGAGAAAGAGAGAGAAAGGCAGAGATAAATTTTAAAAGAATGGTGTTACACACATCTTTTAACTCTTTTATTTCATTGTTCATGGATAACCATGTTGGTGCTAAAGAAATGTTTCATTTGTCCATTTTACATATATTTTTTTTAATTTGCTGATTATTTTTTATCGGGGTTTAATTCGAAAGAAACGTTGAAATCTTTTTGGCGGCCATGTTTGTTTGATAGTAATGTGTATTGCGGGCAATATATCTATTGGAATGGATATGAAGAAAGGTGATTTATAGTGTTCGCTATTTATATTGAATTTCTACATTATTTATCTTATTTACTCCAGCTAGCTCTACAAGTAAATACACATAAAAACATGAAGATAAGTAATAGTGTATGCTAGTTCGATAAATAAAATCCAAACTACAGCCAATTTTTATCTCCTCTTTTTTATTACCATTAATTTAAGATGATGCACATGCGCACAAAGGACGAGGCATTGACCATTAACCACAACACTTCGCGAAAAGAGAAATATATTCCCATAATGCAATGCACCAGTTATTGTATTATATGAGGCTCTTGGCGCATTTTTCTGTTTTCGTTCGCTATAATATTTCGTAATGGCAGATCTGTCCAGAACTGCAGTCACCGTAATAACAAAAGAAAGAATTTAAAAGAATTTGAAAAATAACAACAACCCCCAAAACTATATGAATCCATTGATAATTACGTTATGAAGTCGTCAGTGTTTATTTGATGCTTTTAGTTCCCTATTTGCCTAGATTTTTTTTTCTCGCAGAAAATTTATTGTACTTATAAATATTACAGTCATAATTCTCAGCATATGAATATGGCATCACAGTACGGTCAATAAGAACGCTGTCAAATAAATTTCGAGGCTTCTTTGTCATTGTGTCAAGAGAGAAATGCAATGGTTTCGGCGCGATGCATGAGCCGAAACATCCATCTCCGTTTCAATAGAGCGATATTTCTCATGCCGATATGTAATTACGATGACCATTGTCAAAATAATCGTCTAAAAAAAACAAACGCGTACATACTGACAAATCTCACCCTTACGAATACAATTGGCTTCTATAATAGTGTTTGTAAAAATCAAAAAACAAACAGAAAAAACACCACACAACCCAATAATGCATACTTGTAGCCATTGCCGGCGCTAAGGTCCCATACTCACAAACACTAAATCTAAGATACGGGTTTTCAACTAGAAGTTTACTATTTGATAGTCTATTTTTAACATCTCCCAGAGTGCTCGACTTTATATAATATGATTATTTGTAATTCTGACGATCTCATACTGTTTCAAATATTTATCTATCTACATTTTACGAGTGTTTACTCTTTTGAAAAAATACTATAAAAACAGAAAGAATCTATATTATACAGTTACATTCACAAAAATAAAAGAAAGAATACGCACACAAGTTCCAGCAGTTTAATTGTTTAAATCTCTGATGAGCTTTGCTTAACCACCCACTCGATGTTTTCATTCTGATACTTTTCCAACTAAACATTAAGACATTTGTTAAGTAAACTTGTAAAAAAAAAAAGACTGTATAATGTACTGTTAATAATAATATTCCTTCAAAATAATAAATGTCTGTCAGGGTCAATACTATTAAGAAAAAAAAAAGAACCCTTTCTTTTTCCGCAAAAGTAATTATCATTTTAAAATAAATAAAAGTCGGATTTTTTTTACCTTAGTGACATCATATTAATCACCTATCGCGATCTTTGAAAATCGGACGATCTCATGCTTTTAAAATGTGTGATAATTAAGGTCTTAACCTCACAAACATCGCGGCATAATCACGTTTATACACCGGTTCCCGTTAGCTTTCTTTTTCTTTTTAATTTTTGGCATTCACCAGTCTCGAGAGTTTATAGATCTGTATCTTGAATTGGAATACTGGCTGTGTTGTTACATGGTTCGTGACGGGTGAGATCGATGCGCGAATGACGCTCGCGGTTACAACGATCGCAGATGTGGCTTTCTAGTTGTTGATTCGTCGATGATTACCTCTGTTTTCCCCGGCAACTGATGTATACGTTCTTATCCGAATTTTAGGGCGGTTGTTAGCATTTGTCAACAATGGAAACGGTTGCTTGGCGTATTCTACCAGTTGTTGAAATCCATATTCACAGCCCTCATGTAACGATTGCACACGTGTTTGGAGCAGAGACATAGTCGTTCCACACGCAGCACAGATTCCATTTAAGTTATACATGGAACCTACTCGCCTAGTCTGAAAACTATTAATCCAGCAGGGTAATATCCTATATACAGATAAGTAATTTCACATCTTAAAATTTCTAACTCGTGGAATACCGTGGATATTCCACGGTACTTTCTACATCAATTTGTATAACTCAATTTAATTCAATTCAGTTAATTTGGCAAACTATCAAACAAGCATGTTTCAGTTGCCATGTAGGGAAAGAGCGGTAGAAATTAACACATGAGGATACAGTAACTCAGCACCTGCCCAAATTCACCTTGAATTGCTGCGTTGTTGCGCATTTATTACCTCCCTTGGGAGACTATTCCAAAGCCCATGGATCCTTATTAAGAAGGCGGCTCTTCTCTGATTCAATCAAATGTATTGTTAAAAATAATATTCCTTTCGAAATAATAAATGTCTGTCAGGGTCAAATACTATTACAAACAAAAAATCACTCTTTCTTCTTCCGTAAAAATAATTGGCATTGTCAGCTAAATATTCTTTAAATAAATAAAACGAATATGTCTCTTCTTTCTTTCTTGACTTTAAATTGTAGTAATCTAATTCTTTTTATAACAATTAATATTCTCTGTGTTCTTTTCGTAAAAATAATTGTCAGCAAAATATCTTCAAATAAATGAAACAAATGTCGCCTTTTAAAAATGTATTTATTAAAAATTGTATTGTTTTAGTCAACAGGATGACATAATTTGATTTTGCAACAATTAATTTTAAAATGGGTAAAAGTCAGATTTTTTACCTTAGCGACATCAGATTAATCACCTATCATCATCTTTGCTAATCGGACGATCTCATTTTTTTAAATGTGTGTGTGAAAGGTGATAACGTACGTACAAACATGAAGTGGCTTAGCGTATTATTATGTAGATTTGTTCCTTTTAGTACTGTTTTACGCTTTATTGTTGGTTTTCTATATATTCCATTTAAGGACACCTATGTTAGAGTCACATTTAAATTCATATATTATATTCAATGGAGACGGGCAGAAATTATACGTTACTTGTTTCGTCTGTAACTATGATTTCATGAATATTGTCAGATCTCACCATCGCGCATTCTGCAAGTGTATTAACCAGCCCTTAAATATGAATTTGCACATGCACTTAAACATTAAAATGCCTGCAATTATTTTAAATCACTAATAAGTAAAGTAAGTTTATATGTTAATTAGTAAAGGATAAGCCTGCTAGTATTCTTTTTATGATTTGGGTTCGCAGCAAGGCTTTTACATGTACACAGGAAACCAGGGTAATGGGGTCAGCGAGTATGCACTAAAATATTCCCTATGTTGGAAGTGGATAGGACGTCATATGGCTCAAAGAGTGTGAGAGAGAGAGAGAGAGAGAGAGAGAGAGAGAGAGAGAGAGAGAGAGAGAGAGAGAGAGAGAGAGAGAGATAAAGAGGTAAATGAGTTCGTTGGGAGACTTTAAAGCGAACAGAACGTGTAAAGAATAATTTAGGGTCGATTTTTAGTAAGGATCAAAGGGCCACATATGTCCTTAGCCCAGAACGTTCTCTGCCGCTCGCAGAAGAGAAGGCGAAATCAACATCTTAATACATGGCCTTTCTTCAGATTCAGGAAATGTTTATTTTCATCGCGCTATTGTGAAACTTTAATTCTAGTTGACTCAGTAATGGGATGCGCGGACAACACGAGGTAGGATTTAATTGTGCTGTTATGATATGTGATTTGCATTGATAACAGGCATGCCTTTTATTTTATTGTGACTTATGAGACATAGGGCCTCTACTCGGAGGGCAGGTACACAGAACATATATATCTCTAAATGAATAAATGCGAAAGTTGTCTTCGTTCATCACCCCTATATTACCGTCAAAACGGCTTAGTGCTATTTAAATCTATACTACATAATATTTTAAAATACTGTATATTTAAAGACGATAGGCTCAAAGAACTCTTTCCGTGCCTCATTTGCATAACTATTTTTAAACACTTTATAATAAGTTGATGCTTGGTGTTATTCATTCGTAACTTTATTATTATTTACAAACGCATACGTTTCATCCTTACGGAATCATCAGTGTAGAGATAACCATTTAAACCAGTCGCACGATGCGAACACCGGAACAAGAGACGCATATCCCGAACACATAACATCTATACGTTATGGAATAACGGATTACGTTAAAACAAACACATCACGCGCTGCATTACAAAATAACACAAACACACTTCCACGCATAGTAAATACATTTCTTAATTTCATCACATTCAAAATAAACATTACATTATAAGAATCACAATAATATTTTTATTTAAACCAACTAATACATGTTTAATACTTCAACATTAAAAATAGATTTGTTTGAATAACATTTCCTTCGCGCTTATTCAAGGATTTGATTACATTTTTAACTCGAAAAAAACAAAACAGAAACACACCGCAAAAACGGTATTCGTTCATTTAACGCCCCCCGAGCCCACCCCACCCACCCCAACAAAGACAAACTTAAAACCGATTTCTATTAGGGGAGGGATACGAAATTACCAATGGGTTATTCAACATTTTTACGGAACTCAGGGGTTATTTACGTCACGGGGTTAACTTACGCTTCCAAATTATTGAACATTACATATAAACATAATATAATAATAATCATAGTCATATTATCAACCAACATATATATATATATATTAATAATGGAGTTTGTGTATCTGTCTGTCTGAAGCCGAAACTCCATCAGAGTAGTATGGCTATCTCCTGAGTCCGCCAGCTTCATTATATACTATGAAGAAAAAACCCACCGCAAACACCATGCGCGTTTCTCAATTTACATAATCAATTGCATTTGAACTTCTAATAAATTAGTATTCGCAAATATACACTAATGATTGTTTCCTTCAAATTTTAAATTGTATTTACGCAATTTTGCTCGCTAATAATCTTACTTATAAATTATAATTATTGAATCAAATTGTTTAATTAAAATAATAATTGATTTAAAAATTAATGAGTTACGTAGTTATTTCATCTACGCCCAACTGATTAAACAGCGTTAATCCATTTAACGACCTCCCTCCGTCAAATTAATACGGACGCAAGACGGCGCGTATTTTCAAATGTCAACAATACATTGGCATTTAACCGTGTTAATTTAAAACATTCTGAGTTTGTTTATTTTCTTAATCTTATTAGCCATTATGTTTTAAAACACAAATTGATTGAATCAAACTGTTTAATTAAAATAATAATTGATTTAAAAATTAATGAGTTACGTAGTTATTTCATCTAACACCCAACTGATTAAACAGCGTTAATCCATTGAAACGCCCTCCCTCCGTATTTGATTTCTTAATACTTTCATATCCAATATTATCATTTTTTTCACGATCTTACCTTAATTTATGATATCATGTTTTATTTATTAAAAAAAAAGTGATTTTCTTTCTTTACTGTCAACAAAAAAATAACACACTGTACTGGAAAACTATACAGCTGATTTTAGAATCAAATTGTTTAATTTAAAAAAAGGTCATTAAACAAACACACACACAGTATTCACTGTATTTGATATTTTGGTGCTTTTTTCATTTTAGGACCCGCGCTAACTTTGACCCCGTCGTTAGGGTTAGGGTCAAGGTCAACGTGGAGGTTAGAGTTAGGGTTAGGTTTTCTTTTTTTTCCCTTTTTAATTTAAAATATTTATATGTATGGGGGGAGAATAAAAAAATAGGGGAAGGCGGTCAAAATTTTTTTTTCTTTACTTAACTAAAATTATTTCTATGTATGGAGGAGGGTAAAATAAAAAAAAATTGAGGAAGGGAGTGCAAAAAATTTTCTTTTTAAAGTAAAAATATTTCTATTTATGGGGGAGAGTAAAACAAAAATCGGGGTAGGGTCGAATTTCTTTTTTTCTTTATTTTCAACTAAAAAAGATCTTGGTCAAAAACAAAGAAAATCAATCTCTAACCACCCAAGAAATATGACTGGGGCTCCATCGGTTTACGCGTGAGCGTTCATTTCTGACGCGGCAGCCTAGCAAAAATATGCTAGTATATATAATTATTATTGATGTTTGTGTGATATTTATTTGTTACCCATAGAAAGAAAAAAGAAAGGTTAGAGAATCTACAAAAAATCTGCAAAAATATTCCAATTTAAAATTTACCGGGGAAGACAATGAAAGTGTTCTCGAATCTCTAAATCCCATCTTAAGGGAGCTATAAGGGCATAATTCTTTTAAAATTTTAAATATATCCTATTTTAATGAAATTTAAATAATATGTATAAAATTTTCTGGGGAAGACAATAGAAGTGGTCCCGAATCTCTAAAAGACCTTCAAATATATCCTATTTTGATTAAATTTATATCATATTTAATTTATATCATATGCATAAAATCCTCTGGGAAAGACGATGGAAGTGGTCCTGAATCTCTACGTTACCTTTTATGTGCCGAATATTTACGTGCCCCCACCTCTATGTGGCCCATGGAGTCAACCCCCTGAAAACTTAAAATCGGATTTTTTATAAGTGTTTTTTTAAATCGACTTAACAAATGTCTGAATGTTTAGTTTGAAAAGTATCAGACAGAAAACTTCGAGTGTGAGGTTTCGATTCTAACCACCGATTAAAAAAATAAAATTATATGAAATCAAAGAAAATATTTTTCCTTTGTATTAATATAATAAAATGTAAGTGAAGAATTCTGGTATATTTAGTACGTAACGCCTCTCCGTCCGTCTGTCTGTCTTTCCGTCTGTCTATCTTGTTATCCTCTTCTCTTTATCGCTCGTTATCAAGAGTGCACCTAAAACATAAATTTTAATCAACATATTAGTTTTTTCTAGGTACATAATGAAAATAATCCTGACTGTCTATATGCCTTTCTTAAGTAGCTACCACCATTTTCCAACATTTTGCACATAAAAAGTAATTTATGTATGAGTGTTATTTTAAAATACGACTTAACAAATGTTAGAATTGCTCAGTTGGGAAGGTATCAAACTAGAAACATCGAGTATGCGGTTTCGATTCTTCATTTAAAAAAAAATTATATGAAAGAATAAGGATTTTAAAAAATTAAATATAATAAAATATAATAAAATATAAGCGAAGAATGTTGGTATACTTAGAACAAACGCTTCACTGTCTACCTGTCTGGCTGTTTACCTCTCTCTTTTCTCTATCTCCTTATCTTTACCTCTCTCTATATACCTAGATCACTCTTTTTCTCTCCATATATTATAACAGAAAATCCCTCTCTGTCTGTGTGCATGTCTGTCCCTAAAAACAATCACATACTAGGGAGTGTACTTTCAATATAAGAGTATTCACGTGTACAATTGCCATGTATACATAATACAAGTAGTTCTGCGCCACTAGATATCCCTTAAAAGATCTAATGACACCTTTCTAATATGTTATGCAATAACATTAATCTATTTATCAGAGTTAGTTTAGAAGTAGTAATATATATCTGAATTGCACAACAAGAAAGATATCTAGCTGACAACATTAGGGTTGCTTTTAAAGTAACCCCTCCATAATATTATGTTGCTATCCCACATTTTAAGTCGGGCAACGCTAGGTAATCTTGCTAGAATATATATATATATATATATATATATATATATATATATATATATATATATATATATTAGTATAAATTTTTAGTTATACAAACAATTTTGGTTACATATGTGCATACATATTTCGGTTGTACTCTTCACAGAGAGTCCACCTCTTCATACCAAAGTAGACAAGGAAGTGAGATGAATTTGGAAAACTATCCTATTAAGTAAATCTGTTTTTTGGGATGGGATATGTTTATAATTTTCACCGGTCAAGCTCAGCATCGCATTACATTCTTTACTTGTTAACTCTTTCAATTAGTTTCTATCTTTTCTTTTTATTTTTCTTCTTTTATTATTTTTATTACTTTCATCGTTCGTTCTTTAACTTCTGTTCCTTCCATTTCTTTCTCATTTTATTACCCACTTAGCTTGTATTCCTTTTTCTCCATTTACAAAGTTTTAATCTACATACATATATTTTAAATATTTCATCATATATTTACACAAATATACAGACATATCAATATCAACATACTCTGATCTCCATATAAAATACACACGTGCGCACAAATCTTTAGATACATAAATACACACATAGACATATATATATATATATATATATATATATATATATATATATATATATATATATATATATATATATATATATATATGTATATATATAGTAAGCAATGAAAATATATATGGCAATCAAGCTACACAGAGGCTCCCGTGTTTCATCCCCGGGGGAATCGTCAGGCTAAATGTATGGATATATGCGTATATATTTGAGTTTGTTTTATTTATATATATATATATATATATATATATATATATATATATATATATATATATATATATATATATATATAAAACAAACTCAAATATATACGCATATATCCATACATAGATATACACATATATACACTTATATACATACATACCCACATACACCCCCCCACACACACACCCACACACACACACACATACATACATACATATATATATA
The DNA here is from genome assembly GCA_963556195.1 of Sepiola atlantica. Taxonomy (NCBI): domain Eukaryota; kingdom Metazoa; phylum Mollusca; class Cephalopoda; order Sepiida; family Sepiolidae; genus Sepiola; species Sepiola atlantica. The sequence continues at coordinate 164,881,483 of OY744521.1, read as the reverse complement.
TATATATATATATATATATATAAATGATAATTTATATATCTGCTCTATATTTTTATTGAGCACTCTCATAAACCCGGTTCAACTCCCCTGGATTTATACCCTGTGGATCTATACAATACTCGGATTATATATATATATATATATATATATATATATATATATATATATATATATATATATATATAATATACACATTGCCAATAGATACATCTCATTTTCCACTGATTAGTTCAGCATAATATATCATAACATATATAAATATATATACTTTTTTGTCGTTAATCTAACGGTCTTTTTAATCACCTTGTTATCAACACATGTTCAGATTTGCATTCATGTATATGCATAACTATAGTATGCACCTCCGTCCATACCTACTTACATATATAGATACATGTGTAAATGTTTGCACCACTAATAGTTTAATTTATGAATTTAACAATTAATCTTTTCAAATCTCTGACGATTATTTTTCTATTCTATTCGTTTATTATTATTATTATTATTATTATTATTATTATTATTATTATTATTATTATTATTATTATTATTATTATTATTATTATTATTATTATTATTATTATCTTTTCTTCTATTTTGTTTCATTATATATTTATTTTTATTTATTATTTTCTAACTTTTTAATTTTCATTATCATTATTATTAATATTATTATTATCATTATTATTACTTTTAGTTTTATTCAAGTTCATTATTTTATTTATTGTTTTATTTTTTACTTCATTTTTTATTTATTGTTTATTATTTATTATTTATTATTTATTATTTATTATTTTTCTTCTGATTATTAATAATTATATATATATATATATATATATATATATATTATATAATTATCTTTAAACTTACTTCTACTTCTACATATTGCAAGTGTTAAACTTCAAATTCATTACTGTTTTTCAACTTTTTTATTCAGTTACCCTTTAGGATAATATTTCTTCGAAATAGTTCCATTAAATCGATATTTCTTCAATTTTATTAATGGTGAATTAATTTTTTTTTAACTATAGGTTTTCATATTTTATAATTTTTCTCTTGGAAAAAAAAGATCTGTAATTTTATAAATCGCACTGTAACACTATCAACCAAGCTTCAACCCTGTCCCATCGTCGCAATGTTGCACCCCTGTGCTTATTTTACAAGTACTTCAATGGAATGTTCTCCGATGAACCCGTGACACTGGTGCCACCCTCTACGTAATTACCCCTGACTAACCCGACAAGCACCAAAATCCCACCCCTTCACTGTATATATCCATAGATACCGGAAAGCTTTATACTCTAATAGTGTCTTCCCTTGAACTACTAGCCTTTGGAATTGCCCCCCTGTTCCCTGTTTCCCTGACTGTGCTAACATGCAGAAATTTAAATGTAATATGAACAGACATCTCGCTGCTCAACATCCTACTTAGGTTGTCTCTGTTCACAGTAGTACCTTACGTATCAGTGGCAATATGTCTTGTTTGGGGTAAATAAAAGTGAAAAAAAAAATTAAAACACTATATGAATTTCATATGTTCGTGACTATTGCATGTACGAAGGTATGATTTTTGGACTTACGATAAAAATGGAATCATTTATTTTTTTATATATTTGAAGAAGCTGTACATTATATCGCAACGTCATATATATATATCTAAAGTTCTGCTAACGATTGATGATGATTGTATTTTAACGATCGAAATATTTCGGTAGAACTTTTCAATATGTGTTTTTGAGTTTATTTTTTGCTAGTTGTTGATTTGCTTATCCTTTATTCCATTTTTATTTTTACACACACACACACACACACACACACACACACACACACATATATATATATATATATATATATATATATATATATATATATATATATATATATATATATTACTCTGGTGGTGACTTTTATGGTTTTCACTTAGCGTTAAGGCAATAATTTTCCGTAAAAAGAATTGAGAACTTTTGCAGCCCACATTCTTAGCGGAAATAAGCGCCGTTATCTAGTGACGAAATCCACTGTGACGTATTTTCATGCTGCTGATAGCATCTCAAATTTGCTTGTTTTCTTGCATACCTTAACTAATCAACCCATTACTTTGGCTTACTTTTCAAATAAACCGACACTCGCATTATTTGACAAAACATATTTCAATTCTAATAGCGCATTCTTCACTAAATTGCAAACTTAATCTAGATTTTGTTCAGCGCATTTTTTGTAAGAATTAGTATCACCCCACCCACCCCAACCCTTTCAGGGGCAATCGCGTTAGAGATTGACAATGAAAATATGTTAAATAAAAAAAGCAACAGAAAAATGCAGTGACCATCGAGAGGAAGCCAGACAAAGAAGGAAAAGAAGACAAAGAAAAGAGTATGAAGCAGAACTAGTAAAAAGGACTAAGTTAAAACGTTGAGTATGCGTATATTCCATTGTCACTGAGGGTGTAGTATTATTAGACAAAGGGGCTGGAGAAATGTACAATATAAGAAGTTATTAGTGACTTCCGTGACTAAAAATGTCATGTTCAAAGGGCGCGCACATACACATATCACATATTCATTAAATATCTATATTTATTAAAAATAAATGCGTTGACTTTATTTACTTACGTATAGCATAATTTATTGCTAGTTTAAGTATTTTCGAAGAAAATAGTGACTTAATATTTCTGAAAAGTAACAAATGACGAGCTATATTATCGGTTATTTTGAACATTTCAGCTCTGTAATAGCTGCTAAGTGTCTCGTCTCACATTTCGATCGATGGAAGTGCAAAAATAATGCGCTTTATTATTTTGCCATTACAGAGTTGGCACGGCATGTCTTATTCGCCGATCATCGTATTAAAAGACAATTTATTCGGTAATATTTAATATTTGATACGTCATTATTATGAGGTTTAATTTGTTATAAAAAATGAAAAAAATTCAATTCTATTTCATACAAAAAAGCAAATTTGTAATATAATTCAATTCGTTTAATCTTATTATTTGTCAATTAATTTGTAAATTCATAATACATTTCAATTCCATTTATAAAAAAAAACATCGTTTGATTTTATTTGTTAATTACTATTGTAAAAATAAAAAATGTAATATAATTTAATTCCTTTTTTTAATAAACACTGTTTGATTTTATTATTTGTATCCCCAAAAGTCAGAAAATGTATTTACAAAATTAAACAAACAGACCAAAATAATACGGTATATTATTTTTGCCGTTACACCGGCCGAAATATGAAAGGAAACATTAAGCAGCCATTAAAGAGTCGCAAATCTTCAAGATGAGATGTAATTCTTGTCCCAACGTCAAGTGTATGTAAAGTAAATTAGGTGAACATAGTCGAAGGCGACCCGAAGGCTCCCTTTTCATTCGCTATTACATCAAGATGTAAAGGAGGGCGCCATTGCTTCCCCAGGATTACTCAACTTACCCATGATCACAACCTTATAATGTTGAATGTTTAAGCAACGATACATAAATATCATTTTTTAGTCTTTGGTATGTCTCGACCGAGGATTGAACTCTCGTCTCCCGGTTCATTAGCGAACACTCTAACGATTTTGCCAAATGGGTCGGTAAAAATGCAAGTAACGGAAGCAAATTCCGAGCAGATATCCTTTAAGTCATACACACACAAAGCGCATTAGAATATGTATATAAGTACTCTCACATATGCAGACATGTGAAGAAAAGCGATTAAAAAACCGAAGATGCATTGTTTCATTCACCAACGTACAAAAACTGTCATGGCCGACAATTTCCGAAGTTTAGTTGCGCCATATATACACGCATGCGCACAGTGTCGCCCGAATCCCAACCCGTCGCGGATTCTGAATAATAGACTCTTACGCCTGACACGCAATATCACTTAAATGAAATGGCTGATGATTGCTGTATCACAGAATTCTTGACGAAAAAAATAAAATAAAACAGAGAATGATGTAAAAAAAGAAGGTAAGTGAAAAAATAGATAAATAAAAAAGGATTCTCCATGGAAGAAGCGGTGTATTGCATTCCACTGCGTCCACAAGTCATGACCCTTGATCCATCTTCCTCCAGCCACTTGATCTCCATCTTAGACTATTATCGCCATGTTCGTCTTCCGTATTGTTGTTCATCTCCTCGGCGCTGTTCCAGTTAATTTGCGAGCCTCGTTGAGGTCGCATGTGGAAGTGACAAAATCGCTAATTGCTGGCTTGTGGCCAATATCTCGATCGGAAGAAAAAAAAAATGAGTTTTATTCAGACAGGAATAAACACGGCCAGTCGATTTGTGAAACGAACAGAGAGAGAGAGGAAAAGAAAAAAAAACCAAAAGAAAAAAAAAAAAAATAATATAATAAAAAATGCTGTGAAAATTGGAAGAAAAATAAAGAAATAGAAAGATGGGTGTAAAATGATAAAAAAACGATACGAAAATAGATAATATATATATATATATATATATATATATATATATATATATATACATATATATATACATATATATATATATACATATATATATACATATATATATATATACATATATATACATATATATATATATATGTATATATATATATATATATAGAGAGAGAGAGAGAGAGAGAGAGAGAAAGAGAGAGAAAGTTAGGGACGGCAGGCAGGCAGGCAGGCAGGCAGGCAGAAAACACACACATATAGTTAGAGACCGAGAAAGAACGAGGAAGATGATGAAAATAAAGTGATAGAATAATATATATATATATATATATATATATATATATATATATATATATATATATATATATATATATATATAGTGTTAAAGTGAATAATTTTGGTATGTAGTAGTACTGTTAGCATTCTGAAGAGGTCAGGAGGTCGAAATAAATTATGATGCCGACAGTTACAATGTGTATGTGAATTTTTCCTTTCTACATTCTCTCTCTCTCTCTCTCTCTATATATATATATATATATATATATATATATATATATATATATATGTGTGTGTGTGTGTGTGTTTGTGCTACTGAGAAAGAGAAAGAGAGAGAAAGAGAGAGAGTGTGAGAGAGTAACAGCAATGAGTAGGAGATAAAGAATGTCTTATAAATAGCGCTGCAAATAAAATTTAGCAAAATTAAACACACACACAAACATGAAAACGTTCATACATGCACATAACTACACTCACGCATACCTTTTAATGAATATTTAAACGTACCAAATTACACAAACTGACGCGCATTCACAGACATATACACGCACCACACATACACGAATCCCCACATTCACTTACAATCACAAACTTTTAAACGCACACAAATACTGCCCTGAATCGTCACGTACATACACACGTACACATCAACACATACACACAAATTCTATGAATTAAATTCTCGACTTTCTCCCACGCGTACTTATCTGAGTTCATGCCTGTACTTGTTATCCTTTACCTATCTCATTAAATTTAGAAACCCATGGATTATATTTCATTACATTTTAGGGTGTGTGTGTGTGCTTAGCCCAATAGATACTGTCATGGACTATGTGATCGACTATACCGAGTTAAAAATCCTATCAGATTTTTCGATTACGCTCTATTAGCGTTGGGAAAGGTATGTACACATACTCTAACTCTAGCCATGGTAAATTAGAACATTTTTTAATACTAATGAGTCACCTCTTACCAAGGTCAAAAGCCACTCGAGGATAAGAGTCAATACAATGAGAGGACTGAAAACGATGGATGGAATTGGTAAACTTGATTACTTAAGAGGACAGCTCGACAAGTATTTGTTGAAATCGGACTTGAATACGACTGTGCTGTAGTTCGCAGGGAAACAGTACTGCGGTAACGTGTTCCACCGATAGGAAGTTCTTGGAAGGAAAATACTGTTCATAGATGTGTGTTAAAATAGTTGCACACAATTAATATTTGAGAATAAGTATTGCGTTTCGACATTAAATGACGCAAAACAGGTTGACATCGTAAAATATAAACAAAAACAAACAAGCAATCAAAATATACGATATGTTTACTAATCTATTTTTCTTCAGTGGGGATTGCCACATATGAGGTTTCTATCTTTAAAAGAGGAAGAGTTTCATTTAAGTTGCCACTTATCAATTACTCCCTTTTCAAAAAATCATTTAATCATTTCCTTGCCTTTTTTTACCCTCATCTTATATTCTTAGATAAAGATTATTTATCTAATCTGATACAAGGATTGAATCCTTTTTAAGAGTATTTTTCATTAAGTTCTCATATTCTACGAAGAACATTCTAATGAGTTACCGCGTATTAAGGCTAAACACCACTCGAGTATAGGGGTTAATTAGATGGATATGACCATATTGTAGCCTTCAGAGAAGCAATTTTGTGGCAACGTGTTTTACAGATGACAAAATAGAAATCAAGAAGGATAGATACTGTATAATCTCACATAAATATTGCATTTTTCATTCTACTATTTAAGTTATATTTATAATGTCGACTATAACATGAAAAGCAATGTTGGAGTCTGGAATTTATGCAACATATTAAAAAATATTGTATAAAAAAATGAAAATTAAAGTCGAAAATATTAATATCTATATAGCAAGGCATTTCATGTTCTTACGTACGTTATCATCTTCACATACATTGAAAAAGATCAGCAAATATGATGATTGGTGATTAATCTGATGTCGCTAAGGCAGAAATTCTGACTTTAACTTTTGAAATGAATTGCGTCTAAATCAAATTATGTCCTCCCGTCAACTAAAACAATACAATTTTAAATAAACATATTTCAAAAAGTGACATTAGTTTTATTGATTTGGAGAATATTTAACTACAACAAATAGTATCTGTCTTCTTAACGTATAAATATACGTTAAGAAGACAGATAATATTTTTTTTTTAAATAGAATTAAATTGCTACAATTTTAAATAAATAGATAAAGACGAGGCATATTCGTTTTATTTCTTTAAAGACTATTAATCTGACAATGACAATTATCTTTACGAAAACAAAATCAGTTTTTTTTAGTAGTATTTATCCTGAAAGACATTTATTAATTCAAAAGGAATATTATTCTTAACAGTAATTTATACGGATTGATGTAGAAAGCATCGTGGAATTTCTACAGGGTCTCGCTAGTTTATTCGTGAAATACATTCTTTAGATGCCTCAAGGGAGATCTTCAGTGATGCACTGCCCTCATCGATTTCGGGTTTCGCATCATATCGGCTCAGACAGCAACCCTGGCCTGACTCTGGACGCGCCAGATCGCCTCCTTGAAAGCTATCAGCAACGCGTGCCGACATCCCCCCCCCAAAAAAAAAATCGTGTTAGGACAACTTTCGGCTTTTCTTTTTTAACGACACGTCAGCAAGCATCAGCCAATGAGAACTGTTCCCACTCCTCCCGTTCCACTATAATGTCATCCCTCCCCCTTCCTTGTTTCGATTTTTCAAAATTCTCCACTGGTTATTAAATATTATTAAATATTATAAAACCAGTTTTTAATCAAGGTTAGTATACCTATTACATATGGTGTGTCTAAAGTAACTCCCTATTATTAAGTGCTCGAAATTAATTGCAAAACTATATTTCTTAGAAGAAATGAATAAGATAAGAAAGTGTGTAGCATGGGGTTTTATTTAGAATTCAATATGGCAGCCAAACTTCGCCATCAGCTTCTCAAGCCGACTGGGGACCTCATCAACTGATTTCGCAAGTAACTATTCTTTTATCTTTATCTTTTATCAGTTATCAAGGCTAAAACAACACTCAAGAATAAGAGTTAATGAGACGGATATATTAACATTTATTTTAACATTATTTAATGAACAGTTTTATTGGAATAACATGTACAAATACTACTAAATACACATTAAATGTCGCAGTCTGAACTGTTATGGATTTTGCATTTTCTTCCACGTTAATTGAACTTCTTGATTCATTGATGATGATTTTAAGCGGAATCGAAAGTACTTGTTTTGTTTTAAATCTCGGTTCTTACGTTAAAGGTTTTATGGCTAATATTAAAAAGAATTGAGAGGTAGTGGTGATGAAGTAGACAACTACGCGAACAGACGAATTGAATCCATTCGGTTCCATAGGCCTACTTTCACCGATGGATGTTGGCAAGCTTAACGTGATCCCTCCTGTAAGTACGTAATTCGAGTAAGAATCAGAGAAACCAATGATAACAACAGAATGAATCCGATCAAAATGTCGTACCATGCTGATTCATACGAATTTATTTTTATCAGAAGAATAGCAAATGTAGAAGATTACGATTTTGCCGGTCGCACGATTCGAAACCCAGACCCATATGACATTTAACTTACGAGTCTGAACCTCATCCAATGCGGTCAACCCAACAGCCGTGAGGAAAGTGGAGAATAAAAGTCTATTTATATCAATACAAGCGGACACATTTTAGTAGGCTGTCATAAGAGTGTTCAACAATCCAGTCGGACGGAGCTTTGCATTACACATTTAATTGGCAACCGATTTGTACTAATTTACTTCTATTGGAGGAATAGAAAAATTCGATGAAATAATCAAAAGATAAACGTCATCGATTTCGTTTAATCAATATTCTTTGAATATATATATATATATATATATATATATATATATATATATATATATATATATATATGTATGTGTGTGTGTGTGTGTGTGTGTGTGTAAAATGAAAAGCCGAAAACTATGTGATTTATGTATTCATCAACATTTCGTCTTTATTGAAAGACTTCCCCAGGATGAAGAAAGCAATGTAGAAAAATCATACAGAATATTAATTTTTATTTGTCAGAAAGTGTCCAGACTTCGGCATAGTTGTTGAGGTAAACAAGCAGAGAATGAAAAACATGATTTTGGCAGTAGCGTTATCAGCAGTGACCTGTCTCCTTCAAAGGACGCGAGATGAATGGGATTGATGGCTTCTACTTATTAGTCCATGGCTATTTTAGCTAGGACATTTGTCGGCGTCAAAATATGCCACAGCCAAGCTTGGCTTGCAGTAGATAGGAGAACAAGATGGGAAGTATGAATTTGCCGTTTATTCTAAACTAGATGGGGGAAAGAGGAAAAAGAAAAGGAAAAATAGAAAGGAGAAAAGGAGGGGAGAGAAAATATCATAAGAAAGTAGAGATGTAGAGAATCTTTGGCTTATTTTGAAACGCAGAATATGATTTAAAATAAAAGTTTTGGCATAAAGAGAAAAGGGGATTTCATATTTATAAGTTAAACTATTCAAAATGGGTGTATTAATTTAATCCTATTTATTTGATTATTTTATTTGTGTTTCATTAATTAATTAATAAGTTTCCTGTAATATGTGGGAATAGATAAACTAAAAAATCGGAATAAATAAAAAAACAATCACACAAAACTAAATAAACCAATTAAATCTCATTTCCATCTCTTCTCACACTCTCTATACCTATCGCCCATGCATACACTTTCTATGCTCATAATTATATGGTGGGCACATCGGTGCGCGCTCCGACTACTAAGTAAAATGTGAATTTCGTATTGGGGTTCGAACCGTGTGATCGGCGGTATTGTCTCCTCCCATACTTATGCATGTTTGGAATGAAAAACATGTGCATGTAATTTGAAAATATTATTGATAGATAATTATTCAAAACTCTCATTGGATTGAGTTTAGCCGTTATTTATAGCGTAATGGCGGGAAAATGTGTTACTATTTCTATATAGCATATTGAGTCCACTTGACGACTAGCTAAATGACCGCCGAATTTGCCATTTAGACGATAAGATCAACGTGTAGTATCTGTTCCGATGGATAGTGCACCCCATACTGGTATTGTCTTGTCCTTCGGGGCTTGACTTACGCCGGTCTGTGCAGTTCTAGGAGGTCCACCCTCCCAGGCTTTGCCTCTCCTCTTTGGGGAGGAGTAAGTTTATTGCTTACTGTCTGAGACGCCCCTACGGGGCTGCCCAGGCAATTTTTAAATGGCCAGACTGCTCACCTCTCGGGCACTGGCTTTTCAAACCCCATTTTCCCGACCCGACCGTGGGTCACATCTTACTTGTGGGAGTAGGATAAAAAATGGCCTTGTGCCTAACTCCTTGAGAGGAGTAAATCAATACTCTCCCATTGGGCTTTGAACCGTGTGACCCATACTGATAATTGCTGGTTTGGTATGAAACACATGTGTATATGGGTTGATTTGAAAATATTATTCATAAATAATTATATATATACATACACGTATGTATATATATACAAATATATATATATATATATATATATATATATATATATATATATATATATAATATTTGTTGTTGTTTATTATCTATGTACGTATACGTTTCGTCCTTTTTAAATCGGGACTCATCAGCATAGAGATATGATTATTCACTACCGGTCATGCGATTCGAAACCCCGGACTCCAAGTATTTTTCAACTCAAATCCGACGTCTTTAACCGCTCGGCCAATTTTAAACAGCATTATGAAGCAAGTGACGTCATGTTGTGTTAATACTACTTTTTCGCTCTACTTTTTCGAGAAGCGACAAATATATATATATATATATATATATATATATATATATATATATATATATGTGTGTGTGTGTGTGTGTGTGTGTGTGTGTGTGTGTGTGCTTATATTTACATTTACTCTATAGCATTTAGCGTTGACGAGTAGCTTTAAAAATCGATCGAAATGTGTTCCTCGCGATATTATCTGTAGAGGTAAAAGTCGGTTGGTTGTCAAATGATCTTTAACAAATCCGTTTAGATCCATTTTGAGCTGAGCCACACCCCTCCCCTCGGTTAACTGATAAAGATCTTGTGTCCATCTGTTCCGATCCAAATCGTAATTTGTGGACATGTCCGGAGAATAGGCGTTTTTGTTAAGAAATACGACAAACAAGTCTTAGAAAAAAAAAAGAACAGAAATAGTAACACATTTTCCCGCCACGTATAGTTTGCTTACGTGAGACAAACAACAAAACGAAATAAATCAGAGATAAAACGAGAAAAACATGTCTTAAATCGAAGAACAACTGAAGTGATATGTTTAAATATATGCATATAAGCTGGTATCTCTTCCATACACTTTCTCCCAATGCGCATCTTTCACTACACGTCGCTCTAACTTGAACTTGACTTCTAATGGAAAATTCTAGGGTACACTTTCAAAGGGTACACTTTCTTCCCCTTAACCATTCCGTTCCCACTGCACTCTTTACTACTGCTGTAACATTGAGCGGGGAGAGATATTCCTCCAATCTCCACAGATTGCTTTCCATCTTCTTTATCGACAGAAACAGTTGTTCGTCTCTCTCGTTGACATATAAGTAGTTTACTTATTCGCTAGTGACGTTCCTCATCAGTGATGACAGTAGCAGTCGTAGAGAGGTTCTTTTTTCTTTTTTTCCCATTGTGGCAGGAGTTATAGAAGTAAATAATATAAAACTCCATTTTTTGCTCTGGCATTTTGTTTACTTTTTACAGTATTTTTTAGAGTAATTTACATCGTCCCCGTCCAACCATTGTAGGTTGGAGGCTGACTCGAAAACAGCGTTACTTCACTTTGACACCGAACTCCCAAGAGACAGAACTCCTCTAGCTTCCCTGGCGCACACTTCCTTCCATGACGCATCTTTCTGTACACTTAGCTCGAACTCGAACTTGACTTCTTATGGAAAATTCTATCTTCATGCTAAACTAACCTTACGTGAAACTTACTATTTTAATCTTATTTTTACATACCCAAAATCTAATCTTGCTCATACCTCCTCTTCTCACTTCCCTCCTTCTCCCTTTCTCAATTATTGCTTTGACCTAAGTCAGTTGTAGTGCTCTCACTACCGAGCCCGTTGCCTTATATACCTAAACATAAACCTAAACGCATATCAGTAGTGTATGTAAGCCATGATGAGTCGTACATACGTTGAAACGCGCGCCCGTTGATAATTATATTTTAAGAATATAGACGCCCCTCATATAGGGTGCGACATAAAGTTTAAGGGAGGTGACTCCCTCTAGCATTTATACAAATGCTTCACCGTAGATATCTGAATGCGTTCATTTATCTAAATTACATTCATGAGCGATCAAATGTCATTGTAATTCTGACTAGTTTCGTGGCTACAGTTGCTGCAGTTTCGAATCTCGCTAAAATTCTGTTACGCTGATGAGCCGTATTGACTGCGAAACGCGCGTCCGTACATAATAATATTTTATAAATAAAAATATAGACGCCCCCCCCCCCATATATGATACGACACAAAGTGCAATGGAGATGAACCCCTCTGACATTTAGATAAATGCTTCGCCGTATATATCTGAATCCGTTCATTTGACTTTATCGCCCAAAACTATAACAAAACAAAATTATATCTGACTTTATGGCTCGCTATAAGTTCGCAAAGTTCACTACTTGAAATACTTTAAACCAAAAAACTTAAATAATAAACATTTCATTGATAAGCTTCTTGTAAACAGAAGACTAAAACTTGCGATCGATAAATAGATAAAAATTCACATTTTGGTACTTTTTATACAAATCTATTTATTTTTAAATAAGGCCTAATTAAGTCAAAAGAAAGAAGAAAGCAATTCGCCTGAGCGATGGTGATAGTCTGGGGAAGCTCTTTTTTAACTTACAATTTAGAAATATGTTGAAAATTAAGTCAGACCCCTAAAAGTCCGCAAAGTAACGTTTACACACAAATGCGAAACGTTTTGCCTACAGGACGAAAGAAAACATAAAAAAGAAAATAGGCTTCGATAATAGGAGAGGGTATGTTTGTGTGTGTGTGTGTGTGAGAGAGAGAGAGAGAGAGAGAGAGAGAGAGAGGCGAGAGAGGCGAGAGAGGCGAGAAAGATAAAGAGAGGATAGCAAGCAAGCGAGCGAGACAAACACCCTCTCCTTTCTTTTCTCTTCTCACTTATGTCTCGTAGTGATCACTGTTAGTTTTAAGTAAGAAAGTTTTTTTAGCAATCTACCCGTTTTTATATTAGATCACATTAATTAATTACTGTTGATATCGACAAAACTATTGCGCATATATAGTAAAATAAAACAATAAAATTCCAAATTAATAATACCAAACATTATTTATTATGAACTGTTTAAAAACAGGTATGCACATTAGGCATGCAAAGAATTGTCTTTGAATAATTCATATGTACTATATATACATTATTTCAAAATACCATGTTGTATAATTGATTTAAATAAAAGTAACCCGTTTTGATGGTAATATAGCAGTGATACACGAAAAAAACTTTCGCATTTATTCACTTAGATATAATTATCTTGTAGAAAATGTATATTAAATAAATAAAATGGCGCTTCCCAAATTAAAAAGAAAAAGGCGATCCAGATTTTTTTCTGTTGCGTATTGTATTCAGTCGGACGCATGTGTCGTTTAATTCGTTTTTACATACATAGAATATAAATAACTAGGCTTAAAAGAAAGAGAACACAGAAAAACATTCCATGGTGAGAAAAACTCCCAAAATTTGGCCATCCATACATTCACACATACATCTATACTAAAGTATGATAAAACGTAGGCGCATGTGCGTCTGTGTGTGTGAGCTGCCGACTGAGACCAGAGAACCCAGCCTACTCTATTATTTGACTTAATGGAATTCGAAAGCGACATTCTGCGCCCACACTTCGAACTGGTAAGCCTTATGCATCGTGATTTGATGCATTCTTACGAATCTTTGCCGTATCATCACGTTTCTACATTGTCACCCCTTCATCTTCCGCGATTTCGTAAGTGGCTTCTTAGACCAGCTACAGATCTGCATGACCTGTAGGACAGAAGTCACACAATCATCATACTTTATGTTCCTATCGCCTATGTGTAGTATTATTGTGACTTTGTGCCTCCAACAGGCTACATCTTTACACTTTGCCGCTTCTACATCGCCATAGGACGTTTGGGTTACAGACGAGATCACAGAGAACTTATTTACCTCAACTCCAGGAGCTTAAACACAAGCGAGTGCACGTGGAAAATTGCACTTTTGCCTACAAAAATTACCCGAGCAGCCTCGTCAGCATTCCCCGGTAGGGGCACCTCAAGCGATCAGCAATACCATAACCCCTTTTCAAAGAAAGAAAATAAAGGCTGATAGGGTGGACCTCCTAGGACTTAAAAGAACCATACATAAGCCTGATAAAAGCCAGGTCACTATCAGACTGATTGTCGGGAGAAAAATCTTCGCATCATTGAATTATAATCATAAACGCTTGTACATCACAAGTACCATTCTGTGGGCCTCCATGATTATAACCCGATGACATTCCGAGGCAAGATGACCGGTAATCACTTTAGATTGGTTACCATAAATCTGGCTGAAGAGACCCATTTACATACGTGCATACATGCATACCAACAATGGCTGTCGACTAGTTGTTAGCAAAATCCAAAGTTTGGTTTTTATGAGGTCCAAGTTGATCCCATTATAAAGACATGAATGCACGCCCACGGATAGAACATTTAAGTGAAACAGGTGTTTTCATGTTGTTAGAAACGTCAAGTTGGTGGGTGATTGTATCTTGATGAACTTTAGATGACGTTTCAATCCACACTTGGTTTTCAAAAACATGCCACATTATGGGCATAAACAAAATATATTCTATCTTGTACTGAATTCGAGGCTTATGACTATATAAGACCATATAGGAAATTTAGCCCAGCATTTAATAAACGTAAATAATTAAAGATTTCGCTTTACCCACACATGTTTTAAATCTAATAATTACAAGAATAGCCGCCCGAGTACTGGTAAAATTAATTCTCCGAACACAGCAGTTCAGCACATCTTTTTAGTCCCCTCACGAAGATTAAAATCAAAATATAATGATGCTAAACATCATATGTGGAATCCATTTTCTAATTTTGTGCAAAATCCATTAGATAATTTTGATTCTCGAAGAGGTCAAAAATTTAAAACGAAAAGTAAAGGGATCTTGAGAAAAAATTGAAATTCCAAGAATTTGCTTAATTGCTGGCTCATGACAATAGAACAATTTTTTTAGGATAAAAGGAAAATTCAAAATATTAAGACGTTAGCATGAACAGGGATACGTTTTGGTTTAGAGTGAACAAAGTCTCTGTGAATGGAAAGCGATTTTAAAGGTGCTGATTTTTCTGGGGATCGGTCGCTTAATAAATTTCTTTAAATCAGGAAACAGTGAAATGTTAAATTATGTTGTAAAGACGAATATATATATATATATATATATATATATATATATATATATATATATATATATATATATATATATAGTGTTTGTAGAGTTGATAGTTCACAGGAGTTAGTCATATGAAACTACTGTGTTCATAAGATAGTGCTCATTAACATGTATAAATGATTTATTTATATGAAAAGTTTTGACTACATATGTGCATACATGTTTCAGCTACAACCTTATTCAAAGTCTAGCATGATCAGGCCACGGACAGAGAAGATTCTGAAAAGACGAATGAATTTCATAGTAGTGGAAAATGTTGGTATGAAGAAAGGGAGGGTTAGGGAAAATCTATAAAAGTAAAAAGAGTATTAAAAGGAAATAAACTTTATATATATATACATATATACATATATATATATATATATATATATATATATATATATATATATATATATATATAATATTTTATATACATATATACATAAATGTATAAGTAAAAGAATTAGACAAGCAGAAAGTAAAAAAATAAAAAAATAAATGAAGAATAAAAATATAACATAAAAATACAAAATTTAAAATACATAAATGTCAATGTTAATGTCATTTATATATATGTATAAGTGTATTTCTGTATAATGATCGTTATTCTTAAATTTATGCACTTTGGGTATACATGGATAGAAGCATGCTGTTGCAGACCTATATGTGTGTGTGTATAAATATCAGGAAATGTTATCTGTCACTTATGTATGTACGGGGTTGTTTATGGTGATATATATATATATATATATATATATATATATATATATATATATATATATATGTCGCCCACAAACTATGCTAGGTTCTGTAGCGAGTAGTATTAACACAGCCGTCACCGTGGCTTAAATGCAATGTTCTTTTCTAAAGTTTAACTCTCTACAACTGCCTTTAATATGGAATAATCCTCGCTGATTTACCAAGTTGTTGACAACGACCATGGAGGCAAATACGTTGGAATTGGAGTTTGAAATATAACTCTTGTTCCGGGGTTCGAGTCCAGCGACCGGTGTGAATAATTCTACTCTACACTGACGACTCCCGTGAGGATGAAACGTATATAAAAACAAATATTTATAATTATATATATACATATATATATATATGTATGTATGTATATATATATATATATATATTCATATGTGTGTAGAGAGAGAGAGAGAGAGAGAGAGAGAGAGAGAGAGAGAGAGAGAGAGAGAGAGAGAAATATTCAAATAGTGAAACAAGGTAAAGTAACATACTTTACAAATTAATCATAATCATTAGGTGTTTAAAGTAGGAATGAAATAAAATATGTGAATGATCTTTAATCCATGGATTAAAAAATTACTTTAATCTCTAGAAGGAAAAAAACAATAATTTCCTAATTATTGGTAAGTATTTATTTGAGAAATTGACAACGCTATTTTAAGTCATGCGAAGAGCAAAAATAGTCAAAAAATGTACGAATAATGAACAGAAACGCATTGTAGTAGTGAATGTATCAGTGCACATATTGCAGTTGGTTTCAAAAATATATTTTTTAAATTTTTAATATTCTTTAATATATTTTATTTACTATTCTTTCAGAATTAATAACATTTAATATTTTTTTCCGTAATTTAAACCAGATTGATCTTTGAGAAATTATATCCCCTTGACTGCGCAATTAAAATTAAAATTTACTTTTAAACGCATAAAAAAACTGGATTGTTTTTTGTTCATTATGGAGAGTAGTCATTTTTTTCATTATGCAGAGTAGTCGTTCTATAACTTATCGTAGATTTATTGATACCCAAGATTAATTAGTAATTCTAATTGTGGTCGTTTTCCCTTTCCGAGCCGGGGGGGGGGGGGTAGTTTCTAATCTTTTAATGTTTGTTTTCTGGAACTTTTTACATTTTGCTGTTTAGATGTTAAAATTTAAATCTCTCAGGAATTCGGAGAGCAAACGACCTAGATTCAGGGTTAAAAGTAAAATGAGATTAAACATTTTTACGTTTTTATATATTTTTTATATATCGGCAAAATTTGTGGGTAAAAATCCAGAATTAGTAAAAAAAAAAGTAAAATATAATAAAAATGAAATTGAAGATTCAAATATCGCAGAGAAATTAACGCAGCGTGCGATACGCCATTTTCCGAGGAGACAGACATAAACAGAAGCTGAAGTATAAGAGTCCAACTATAAGTTCCCTTTGTTTGAATTTGAAACTGACGGTACCAGTGTTGTCTTAAGTTTCTGTAATTACATATATAAATAAATATTATGCTCTTATTTTTTATTTTTTCTTAATAATCGAGTACCATTCTGGGGTTCTCTGCTACTAACCTGACACACACACACACACACACACACACATATATATATACGGTAATAGTCTTATATATATATATATGTATATATGTATGAAGTTATTTAAGTTGTTTTTCATATACATATGAGAGCATAAGCGTATAAATGCTATTGACGCATGTATAAGTGTGTATCCTGGTAAAAAAATTCGTCCCGTGTATGTTTATATTTATACTTATGCATTTTAGATATATATTGGATGAGTACACGCTTTTACAAGCATATATGTATATGTGTGTAGCTATCACAGAATGTATCTGTTACATTTAAGTATGACTGTTGCTAAGATCTTTATAGTCATTTTACTGGCGTTTTGGTTCTATGTATATATGTATGCATACTGTATGATTAGGTTTGTATTTGTGCATGTATATATATATATATATATATATATATATATATATATATATATATATATATATATATATATATATATATGATTGTGGCTGTACGGTGACATTTTGATATGTGAATATATTCATGTTTATCATTACTTTGGAGTATTTAATCTATACACCCACCCAAATAATTAAATGTATTTATTGATTTACAGACTACCTTTTTTTCTTTTTCTTTTTAAGACTCACCAGTTTAGATTCAAACAATTGGCCTTCCTACTAACTGGTTTGACCTTAAAACCCAGAATCTTATTACTCAACGCCGTTAACAACTTGGCTAGCTGGTCAGCAGCGCGATTGAGACGTGTAAATACGGATTTAATAAAAACCCGTACCGGTAATCTGATGTATAAAATTCATACGATTTTCCCCTGTACCTTTGTCAAGAATAGATAAATAACCACATGCATCACAGGCTACTAAACTCAGAACTCTATTACGCTTATTCACTCGAGCGTGTTTTAGTAAATTTGTTATTTTTCTCCAGCTAACAATAAATATTACTTTTGGCTCACCATCTTCGACTCTCATCCAAACATACTCCATAGAGGTGGTAGCAAAAACTTTCCCTCTCACAATTAAGTACTGACACTTCCCCATATACACCGGAAATTAATAAACAACATCTATTTTTCAAGAAATTGTCCGTTATTATTTCCTATTGATATGCTATTTATTTACTACATGATACAAAACATTATGAACACATTCAATGGACGCTCCCGCTAATTCTGCCGAATTTCGAGAATATCAGATTACGTTATTTTTACCTATTACGTATACATTTATAGTCCTTCCGGTTGTTAGAGAATGCAATTAACGAACATAGTTCTTTACAGAATTTCATCTTTCAACATGGCGGCTACAATTTCCGAACTTCCAAATTAAGTCACTATTCGCTAAGATACTCGACACCAAACCATAAAGTGTACATTTTCTGATTCCTACACCTTTCATACGCATAATATAAAAAAATTAAAAACATACATCCATTTCTTGGTATAGAAATGACCCAAAACGTGTGACTGGTGGACCCTACATCCGGTCGCCTTACGGCGGATCGTACGATAACACGCATTCCAGCTATTGATTGGCTTCGTTTAAATCATATACTCTTCTTACTCGCTTTCGTTTCCGAAACGATAGCAGCGTAGATCCAAGACAGAGAAGTTTATGGTTCGATCCTAGTTTACACAAGTTTTATTTTTATACATTGTTAAACTTCTGTCTATGATGAAGGAGGGAAGAGAGGACGATGGACAGAATTTTAAAAAATCAACATTATTATGCAGTCATTTGAAAAGAAATCAATGTAATATGTAGTTCTTTAACTATTGACTTATTTGCGTTCCGTCGGATGTTGACAAATTTTAATTCATTCTTTTCTATTTCTTCCGTGAAACGCTGGGGACGGGTTCAGCTAGTTACATCTAAAGTGTTCAACCACAGAGAGGAAACTATAGCGTTACTGCGAAGGCGATACAATTACTATCATATTAATATGATTGTTATGCTTATATTTTTATCATAGTCTGTATGCTACGATTGCCACATCCACTTTCTCTAACTGTCTGTCTCTCTCCTCTATCCCCTACATTCTTTCCTCGTCTAATCTGGTTTAAACTTACGGCAAAATGTATGATGTCGCTGTTATATAGAGCATAGGTGTAGCTAACTTGCCATATTTTTTATAATAGTCTCTATGCTATGATTGCCACAATTCTCCGTCTCTCTGTTTGTCTGTCTCTCGTCTCTTTCCATCTCCCCATTCTCCCTCTCTCCTAAAGTCTTTCCCTTTCTTATCCGGTTTACACTTACAGGAAAACGTCTGATGTCACTGTTATGTACCGCAAAGATATACGCTTTGAAATATTTATTTGCAGGAAGTATGAAAAAATACATTTAAAACAAATTAGGCACAATATCATCAAAAGTGGGGAGAAGAAGGGGGTCGTAAAGATTAATTAGAATAACACAGGGAGTGGGGAAACACAAAAACCAAAAAAATCGGTTAGTGAGACCCTACTAACCCTTTTTAAATAATAGACCGTCCATTGTTTTTCGGTTTGTTCATAACCGAAAACAAGCAGATCAATCTCTAAATGGGCGTGGGATCTAAGTGGAGGAAAAACGGGGAGAGGAATCTTGAAGGATTCCTATTACCAGCAGGGGGTAACTCATTCACTCGACTAGCTAAGAGGCGAAACTTACCCAAAAGGCTAGTGTTCGACAAGATCAGGAACCGCGTGCGCCATGCTCAGGCAGGGAACACGTACACTTTGATTTTAGTCAAAAGGCCAACAAAGCATAAAACGCATAAAAATGGCTCAGATGGGTTGCTTGATACTCTAATATTTACTTTTTGAAAGTTAAATAATTCTTTTCGATTACCTCTGGGCAACGCCGGGACACGGTTCTTGCTAGTAACTACGGACTGGCTGAAAGATATAATTTCTAGGCATGTATATACATTTAATAACAGTTACCTATATGAAAACATTTTTCTAGCTACTCATATCTAGGAACTTAAAAGTATAAATATTGGATTCAAACTCAAATGACAATTGATTAAAAAGTGAAATCCTATAAGCCATTAGACATCTACTGTTCCTTATGTAGACATGAAGCCCTCATACTCATTAAATATAAAGGTCCTCTTATAAATAAAAAAGTTGAAATATTATCTAATTGCTTGCATTAGATTGGTACAAGTACAACAAATTTAAGGTCCCTTAATTTATTCTTAAATATATATATATATATATATATATATATAAATAAAGTTTACACACTTTGTGTTTTTTCTCTTCATAATTAATTTGGAATTTTAATATCTTATATAATTATTTTCTTCCTAGGGTAGAATTTGATATAATTAAATTCAGCCTAAAATGGATAATATTTTGCCACCTCCTACATGTCTATACTACTGGTTTATCTCCGCTCTATGTGTTTTCATTGGCCCCTTTTAAACTTTTGTATATTTTTGTTCGGTTTAATAAGTAATATTGAAACTCCGCTGTAGCTTGTGACCTTGGTTGATGTGTTGGGGCGTATCGCTTGATATGTTTTCCAAACTTGGATTAATACTTAATAATCTACTATAGGAATTTATATAAATTATTACATAAGTAATAATCGTATCTTTATTTAATTTCAATTAACTCCTTAATGTGAACTATCTTCGACTAATTACATTGAGACTTATAATTAAAATTCTTCTAACTTCTTAACAATTATATCTTTATATAATAATTGAATAGCTATACAATCGCATAGCTTTATACACCTTCCACTTAATTTCTTGGGTAGTATGACATTATGTCAATAACCCTAATACTTCTCACCTAACACTCTCAATCCTTTTTACCTGCCTTAGTTATTGTACTCTTTGAAACATTTGACTTGCACCAGGAATTCCATATTCCATTTTTTTAAAAAGCAAATCACCCCTTTATTTACTTATAGGATTTAAATCTTATACCCTTAATTTTTTAAATTCAATTTCGGTTTTTATTTGATTAGGAGATTTAAAAATTAGTCTGGTTTTTTAATCTAATTAATTTACTTATAGTTTGTATTGTAGATTAAGGTATCTTTAATCTTTAATCTTATCCCATTTTCCATTTCTAAAGTCATCTCTGAAATTTTCAGAGTATCATATTTAGTCTAATCGATGAATTGCCTATTTTAAATAACATTTTCTTTCTCATTTTTATTTATTTATTTATTATTTGATTTAGTTGTATTTTTTTTATTTACTTCTTTTTGTTTCGGTTTTATCCTAGTCTATATTAGGTTAATATTATAGTATCTATATAACTGTATAAATATGTGTATGTTTCTATGTAGATCGCTCTACAGCCAAATGCATGATTAGTTTGTGCTTTGTGTATGTGTCTAATTGTATGGAATTCCATCACTGTGTCTGCGTGTTCGTTAGTTTAAATCAAAATGTATCGCTTACCCTCTTTGTGATTGTCTTAGTGACATTGCTGGCTTTTAAAATTATTTTGAATTGCCTCCCTTTATTGGAAATCTATTTATTATCAAGTAAGCTTGTTTGAATTTTGGACGATGTTTGGAATACTTATCTCTCTCTCTCTCATATATATATATATATATATATATATATATATATATATATATATATATATATATATATATATATATAATGTAAAATATTTAATAATAAATATTGAATTATTATATACATACTATACTTTCATCCCCGTGGTATCATCAGTGTAGGGATAACCGTTCAAACCAGTCGCACGATTCGAACCCCGGAACTAGTTACTTTTAACTCGGTTCCCATAACTTCTACCAATGAGAAATAAATCCTATTTATGTGTCAAGCAGGCGGAAATCTATAGTCAGCCGTCATAACAGTGTTCAACAAAAAGAAATATATATGTCGTGGGATTTTGAGAATGAAATGGTTCCAAGGTAAGAGGTTTAATTTCTTCTCTCGATTAAAATCGGATTTCTCTGATGGAATTTCAAAATGCCATCTGTGTCATTTGATTTTAACCCCGGGTTTAGATGACGTCTATCGCAACTGGGTTGAGAGTTGAAATAATAGATCGATGGTTATCAAAATTTTTTTATGGGTGACCATGCAATGGACCCACGCTTCTTATTACTGGAGGAAACACTGACACACTTTTGTGCTAAGACATGTATATGTGAGAAAATTCGCCGGTTTTTATGATGGGTTGCTGATTCCGGCGGTGTCAAGTCATCTGATAGTATGATGCCATTAATTCCTCATTTTGGGTTTTCTGACGAAAATTTGATTCAAATGAGGCGCATTTGAGAAAATGATTCTTAATAAAGTTGGACTAGACTTTCTTTTGAAGACTCAGACATCACGGAGCTAGTTACAACAAACGGTTATTGGTCAGTATCCTTCGCACATATGTGAAAAAGATTCAGGAACAGAAGGATTTCATAAGTCTATGGTAAAAAAACACTGCCTGTAGTAATGCCATTAACCTTTTACCTTGCTGAAGGGAGAGATTGGGGGAAGGAAATGGAACATTTTGTTTTTGTTTATTAAGAAAAGTTTTAGTCCTGCAGGAAATCGTTCCCCCTCTCTCTTTTTCTCCCCCCTCTCTCTCTCTCTCTCTCTCTCTCTCTCTCTCTCTCACTCTATATATATATATATATATATATATATATATATATATATCATTAGGAGAACATTAAATAACAAGGATAGTTTTTGCTTGATGTGACTTAAAAACATTTTTTTTCTCAATTTTTTGAATAGTCCATTTAGTATTTCGGTCAAATTTGTATGTGTAAGTTTCGTGGGTTTCTTGTTCCATTTTTATTACATTTTTTCGCGAGTACATTTGATTTGTGTGTTTACAACTATGTCTTTACTGTTGAAACTTTTAACGCCTAGTGATTTACCACTTTAAAATTAACGTTTAGAGTGATGAGATGTTGTATGCGAACGTGATTCCTTGCAAAGTGCGTGCAAAATACAAAAATATGATTTTTTAACGGCTAAGAACTTGTTAATGTTAATTATTATGTTAGACACTTAAAAATATTGTGACTCGTGATTATTTTATTAATTGTGGGAGGTCTAGATTTAATGTAAATTGCTTTACGAATTTTAAATCGTTTGATGCTAGATTATTGTGTATTTTTTTTGTATTATTAACTGAAATGTGTCTATATTGAGAAGGAGGACCGTTATGTTTTTCAGGTGTTGGCAAATTGAGCTAGTGTTGGAGAAATGCAAGCTTAGCCTACGGGAAATTGTTGTGGGAGTAACACCGATGTAACAATTAGTTTTAATTATTATTATCAGAGATATATTCTCCCAAACTGTTATATAATATTGTTTTTTTTCTGTCTTTTTGAGCTGAAAAGTGTTAATGTAAACTATGAGGTTTAATGTTTTCAATTTCTTATAATAAATAATTAATCTTATGTTATTCTTAATGGGGGACATATATCGATGTATCATAGTTTTTAGAGCTTTTTCATCTAATTTAAAGTTCGGATGCCTTTGGTTACAATTGAATAAATTAATATAGTGAAAATTATTTGCTGATTATTATTAGTATTGTCTGAGTATCTAATCATTGATTTAATTTGTTTGTATACAATATAATTGGGAAATTGATTGTTAATAAAAATTTGCTTAATATGTTTTGATTCGTTAAAGAATATTTTTCTGGTTAAAGAGATTAGTTTTGATCGGTTTAATACACTTTTATCATTGCTATTTCATATCGTTGTTAACATTCGCTTTTATAATTTAGGATGCATTAGTTAATAAGTTTATAAGGAGCGATGATGAATATATCATTGTTAGTGTCAATGAGTACATCTAAAACATAATTAAACGTTTACCTCATAAGTTAATTTAAGTACGGAGTTATTTCGAAAAATGTGTTCTAGTTTTTTTTATTATATAATCATTCGTTGCTAAAATATGTATATTATCAACGTAACCTGCATATGTGGAGAGTTTAGTAATCGTATTAAATATGTTATTTTCGAGGTCGGTCATATAAGAATTGTTTCAGATCATCCCAACACCGATCCCATGGAAACGCCATCAATTTTTGTATAGATCTTTCCCTTATGTTCATAGAAGGGGGACTTCAGTTGTGTAGGTTCATAATAGCTTTTCAAGTATTGTAAAATTAATCTTAAGTGGGGGTAGATATGGGTTATTCTATATGTTATCAATAATGATATCACTTGTTTCGTATACTGGTACATGTGTAAATAGGCTTTCAATGCCAAGTAGATCGGTGATTTTATTGTTTATTTTTGTTTGGAGTATCTGTATGAGTTCATTGGTGGAGTTACACTGTATTCACTTGGTAAATAAGGAGTTAGTTGTTCATTAATTGTTTTGGTTAATTAGTATATAGGGGCCGTGATTTGAGAAATTATGGGGTGGAGAGCAGAGTTAGGTTTATGAATGTTTACAGTACCGTATATTATAATCACCAGTCAGAATTTACGGCATTATTGACTGTAATACGCTTATTTATCTGTGTCTTTAGTTGATTAGTGTTTTTTTGTTGACTTTTAAAATTTTTGAGTGATCGTCAAAAATTATTTGTAATTTTTGTAAACAGTCAGATTTGTTAAGTACTACATATATGTTTGTTTTATCAGCTTTTTAACGATAATATTTGGTTAGTTTCTGAGTTGCTTTGTGGCTTTTTTAAGTTGTAAGTAAAAGTTATAAGGACCTAACTTAATTTTAACTCACAATTAAAGAATAATTTAATCAACATAAAACAGGAAATCCTCCAAAATTGGATCATCGTTCAAAATTCGCACTTTCATGATTTAAACCTAATTAAGAAGACAAAACAATACTTAAAAAGTAAACTCGTGAAATTTGCATTGAAATCACTCATCTCTTTGGTAATTATTGACAGTAGATTATTAAATAATATAAATACTTCACATTACAAATAACACAGTACAAAAACACATGGTTTTTATAGATAGAAGAATTACATATAGTTTGATTTAAAACGGATAAATAAACAATCACTAGATTTAAGATATTCAAAGAATTTATTAAGTTGATATTTAAATATTAAATTCTTTAAATAAAGTAAGCCTTTACTTTACTATATATATATATATATATATATATATATATATATATATATATATATATATATATATATATATATATATATATATATATATATATATATATATTATCATTGTTTATAAGCTATTCAGAATTGGCCGATCGGTTAACGACGTTGGATTTGGGTTGAAAAATACTTGTAATCCAGGGTTTCGAATCGTGTGACCGGTAGTGAATAGTCATACTTATATGCTGATGAGTTTCGATTGAAAAGAGACGAAACGTATACGTCCATAGGTAAATAAATCATAACAAATAAGTAGTACTAACACAGCGTGACGTCACTTGCTTTATATGCATCATTCATTCCCTTATAGAAGTAGAATGCATGTATGTCTCGCCGCTTTAAATGTGTTAAAATTATCATTGTTTATAAGTTATTTAGAATTGGCCGATCGGTTAACGACGTTGTATTTGGGTTGAAAATAGATAAATAAACAATAATATATATATATATATATATATATATATATATATATATATATATAGGGTGATTCATAAGTCAATTCACTTAGCTATTTAAAATGATTACCATATGAAGCACAAACATACTATGAACTTTTGATAATTGTTATCTTACTCTCTAATTACTGCTATTTGTTATGCAATGGAAACGTGATGTGAACAGTCAAATATGCTACAAAGAGTCGTAAATGATTTGCAAAAAAGAATGGAGCTATGCCTGCAGAATGAAGGTGGAAATTTTGAAAATTTGCTGTAATTTTAAACTCCCATGAATTAATTTGTTGAATAAACTTTCTGTTTTGTATTACCGTATTTTTTAACTTTAGAATTTCAAAAATAAATAGCTAAGTGACTTATGAATCACCCTGTATATATATATATATGTTTCTTTTGGTCTCGTAATCTTACCGGATTTCAGGATAATAATTCATCTGGTCTGGTGGAGTATCCAGCTTAGTGCTGTTACTTAAGGGAACATCACTAGGAGAAGGCATACCATTCCTCTTAAAGGCGTGGAGCCAAACCAAAGAGATCTTAGTTGGGCTTAGAATACTATGCTATTTTAAATATTTGGTCAAGGTTTACTTGTAGAGTGAAGTATCCTCATGTCAGGTTGTCTTGTACAGAGAGACCGAAGACACTAAAGGATTGTGTCTAGTAGTTCATTCAATCTATATAACCTTAATTAATTATAGGGGAATTAGTAAGAATTTCATTCTTATGTTAAATATAATTAGTAGATATTTTATCCTCGTTTAACGATCTAATTTAGGATTGCGTATTTTTGTTGGCTTTGTTAGTTGTCAAATATGGCATTTATGGAGATGGATTGAAACTGATATTCCCAATTGAACCTACATATATAGATACTCTGGTAATGGGGGTTTTATTTTTTAAATTTTTTATTTCTTGATGTATTGGACACCATTTATTGTCATTTCCTTCTAATACGTTACACTCAGGGAACAAACAGGATATATAACTCTGTATTTTGCCTGTCTAAGTGAAGAAATGATCGTTATACAAATGAATAAAGACATGATTAATGGAATCTAACTTTCTATTATTTATTTATACTTGCACTGGAGTTAAAAGTATAACATTTATTGAGTTTTAATTCTGAAAATTTATTTATTATTAATATATATATATAGGATCGATATATAATATATATATATATATATATATATAAAGAGAGAGAGAGAGAGAGAGAGAGAGAGAGAGAAAGAGAGAGAAGTAAATAAAGAGAGAAAGAGAAGGTGAGGAGAGAATGCTAAAGAAATTGATGCAGTGATATAATGCTATATATATATATATATATATATATATATATATAGAGAGAGAGAGAGATAGATAGATAGATAGATAGATAGATAGATAGAAACAGAGTGTGAAGAGAGAGAGAGAGAGAGAGTGAGAGAAAGAAAACGAGAGAGATAGAAATTTATGGACTAAACATTTCCATCCGCCCATTCAAACACCTTTCATCATAGAGATAGATAGATAGATAGATAGATAGATACATAGATAGATAGATAGATAGAGAGAGAGAGAGAGAGAGAAAGAGAGAGAGAGAGAGAGAGAGAGAGAGAGAGAGAGATAGAGAGAGATTGATGAACACCAAACATAATCGTTAAATAAAACCTCGAATGAGCTCTTCATGTTTTCTGTCATGTTAATCATTTTTTTTATTACCTTGATTTTTATTTCCACCATTTTCCATGGTCCTATTTGTTTCAATGACTCTTCACTGTGAAGAGATCCATTCCTATCCCCCTTTCACTACCCTTTTCCTGGTTCTTTTATTTACACTTCCGCTTTCCTCCCAACCTGCCACACAGTTTGATTTTTACGCTGTGTTCCTATCTTCAACCTCTTCAGCCCTTGTCGATCTATTTAACTCCTTTTCGTGTGTCTGGCACTGAACGGTCGAGAGTAAAAAGAGATGGAATTTAACGACGTTTGGGCTAAAACGTGACACACATATCTCGCAGACCCTTTCTATTTCATTGTATTTTATTTTTATACATTTGTTTTTATTTCAAACGCTTTTTTGTTCTTCAGGAACAAAAGTCGTTGAGTTTCAGCTATCACCGCTAGGGGCGACACCATCAACAACAACGCTTTTCTAGTCTTTCTTCTCTCTTTATTTTATAGTTGCGTACTGGCACCTTCTGAAAGGTCCTGTCGGTCAGTCCTCTCCACGGTTGCCAAATTGGCCTTTTTAATGCCAAATTTGACGAATTTGACATTAAACAAAAACAGTTTGGACTTGAAAAATTGTATTTGGTCCCTTTTTAAAATTTCGATTTTTTTTCGATTATATTACATACTTTAATAGTAATTATTAAAGAAAACGTTATAATTAAGCATTTTTTGCTAAAATTATTTTAATTGAAATAATGATTTTACGTTTTTAATACGTTCAAGCTTTTCTTGATAAACTCTTAAATTTATTAATAATTAATAGTATTTAAAAAAGTTTTACTTCTCTCTTTTAAAATTTCTAATTTCAATTAATAGTAAATGAAAAAAATCAATGTGTATTTATGAAGGTTATGTTCGACACAGCGATCTTTAGTGTGTCCATGGAAATTGACTGTGATTTTGAAGCCTTTAAATTGTCGATTCGAAAGTTTTCAATTCGGCTATTTTTTTTTTCGAAAAGTTTGGCTTTAAACATCATAGTCGTTTCGTTACATTTCAGTTTGAAATAGCATTTTCATGGATAAACTGATAATGAATTAACATAATAACACATTATCGGACTAATAGACTAAAATAATAATGGAATAGTATACTAATGAACTTACAGAATACCAGAATAACGGACTAATGTATTCACAGAATGACGGAATTACGGACTAATAGACTAAAATAATAACGGAATAGTATACTAATGAACTTACAGAATACCAGAATAACGGACTAATGTATTCACAGAATGACGGAATTACGGACTAATAGACTAACACGATAACGGAATTACGAACTAATAGATTAACAGAATAACAGAATTCAGAACAGTGATTTCTGATTAACATTGTTGAATAATTAAAGTAAATAAGAGAATAACGGAATAATGCACAACTAGATTAACAAAGTGACGAAAAAACAGACTTATGGACTAAAAGAATAATGGAATAATGGACTAATGGATTAACAGAATAATGGAATAACGGACATATGCATTAACAGAAAAACCGATTAAAGATCTAATTAACTAAAATAATAACAGAATAACGAATTAATTGCTTAACAGAATAATGGAATAACGGACTACTTCACTAACAAAGTAACGGAATAACGGATAAATGGACTTACAGAATAACAGAATAACAGATTGATGAACTAATAGAATAACAGATTGATGAACTAATAGACGAAAGGAATAACGGAATAACAAACTAGTGGACTAACAAGATAACGGAATAACAGAATAATGGAATAACGGATTATTGAACTAAATAACAAATTCATGAACTAATTGATTAACAGAATAACAGGCTAATGAACTAACAGAATAACGGATTATCGGACTAATGAACTAACAGAATAACGGGCTAATGAACTAACAGAATAACGGATTATCGGACTAATCAACTAACAAAATAACAGATCAACGGGTTTATGGACTAACAGAATTACGGAATAACGGAGTAATGAACTTACAGAATAACAGAATAATGAACTAATGTATTAACAGAATAAGGAATTAAGGACTAATGGATGAATAGAATAACAGAATAAACTGACTAATAGACTAACTGAATAACAGAATTACGTACAGTGATTTCTGATTAACATTGAGGAGGAATAAAGTAAATATAATATATTGACTTATTTACTACACTTGACTTAGTTGCATACCCCACAGAGCTTTGGCACCTCCTTGGAAATAAAATTCCGCCTCGGTCTGGGCAATCTTTCAGTTGTCAGGAGCGGCATGCCCGTCTTTACCCTGATCTGGTCAGCTACTTAATCTTTCTTGAATGAAATCTGCTTTTCATGATTCCTTTACATAGTTGTGGTCTGATAACCTGGAAACATGTCCAAACCACGTTAATCTATTTTTTTTCAAACCACGTAAATCAATTTTGTCGAATAATGATGCTGATGGATCTGTTAATATTAGGCCTCTTCCTGATGTATACATTTCTGAGTGTATCTCCCAAAGTTACAACAAGGATAGTGTTTAAACATTGAGTTTCCTCTCATGTCCTGCCAGTATAGCCTATGTTTCACTTGCATATGGAGCAATAGGAACGATCAACGCATTGTAAAGTCTTACCTCTAGAGGTGTTGATGTGCCCTTTCTGCTCCATATCTTTTCTTTTAGATTTCCAAATGCAGAAGTTACTATTCGTATTGTTCTGCTAATGCCAGATGACGATCCTGGAACCACATTAAGCTTCAAGCTCCGAAGTAAACAGCTTCAACTTATCGAAGACAGTGGAAACGTGGTGTCATCGGCATAACGAATAGCTAAGCACCAGTGTTGATTGCAGACTTTCCAGTTCTTTCATCACAAATTCCCAGAAAGCATTGAGGAAGACAGGAGTTAAGACATACATACAGACATACATACAGACAGACAGACAGACAGACAGACAGACAGACAGACAGACAGACAGACAGACAGACAGACAGACAGACAGACTAACTAATCAAACCAAGTCTCTAAAATCATCATCATCATCATCATCATCATCATCATCATCATCATCATCATCATCATCATCATCATCATCATCATCATCATCATCATCAATAAGCCAACACAAGGTTCCAGTACTCTACGCACCTATCTAGTGGAGGTCTGGTTGGTGCTCCCCCTACTCGGTCGTTCAATCACCCTTAAGACTTCATGACCCTTTGTGTGTGGCATAATCATCATCATCATCATCATCATCATCATCGTCGTCGTCGTCGTCGTCGTCATCATCATCATCATCATCATCATCATCATCATCATCATCATCATCATCATCATCATCATCATCATCATTATTATTATTATTATTATTATTATTATTATTATTATTATTATTATTATTATTATTATTATTATTATTATTATTATTATTATTATTATTATTATTATCCGTATCACTAAATATATATTCCAACGTTATTCTTTGTTATTTCTCGTTTTTTATTTCATTTATCTTAATCTCTTTTTATATCGCTTATATGTTCTTCGTTTCCTCTTATTTTTTTGTGTTCTTTTTTTCTCTCGCTTGATAATCATATTATCATTACAATTATTGCCCAACCTTTCGCTATCAAATTTCTAAGCCTTTTTTCTCCACTTCCTCTGTTCCCGTTCACTGTTTTTTTAGAGCTTTTCCAATGATCATTTATAGTTTTTTTCCCTCTTCCCATTCTCTCATCCATTCGACCTCATAGGCCTTATAATTGGCTTCGCATCGGAACTTTTGTTAACGCCCATCGATGCCCGATGATAAATAGCTCGCCGCCATTTTTTTTGCTCTCTTTCTCCATTATCAAGTCAATCACTTTCTTGAATGGCTAATTCCTTCGCATTTTTTCCCGCTTCGAAATAATTTGCTTCATTCTTTTGGTTTGTCTTTTCTTTAACCGTTTTTCTTTTCATTTCCCGACTTCTCGATTTTTCTCTTTCTTTCTCTTTCTCTCTAGTGTCTTCTACACAGTTGTTCACTACTTGTGGACAATGCGCAAACTCTTGTATTGTGCATAAGTGATAACTACTTCATTCGTTTATTTTCGATCAACAAACACGAAATAACAAACAGATTAAGTCAAAATTTGAGACGACGTTTTTGAGAGATTGAGTGAAACTTTTTGAAACGCTATTTTTAATTTCTGCTTTTGTCATTCATGATACAATCTTTCTTTTTATCTTTTTATCTTTTACTTTCTTTTCTGGCTTTCGTCATTCGTGGTACATTCTTTCTTTCTTCTTTTGGCTTTTTTATTCATGACATACTTTTTCGTTTTTATCTTTCTGTCTTTTCTTTTCAGTTTTTTTTATTCGTTATAAACTCTTTCTTATTTTAATATTTCTCCGTTTTTAAAAAAAAACTTTTTCATTCATGATACACCTTTTTTTTTTATCTCTCTCTCTCTTCTTTCTTTGCTGGCGTTTTTTTTATTGATGATTATTTTTTTTAAAATCTTTATTTCTTTTATTCTGGGCTTTTAAATTCATAATATACTCTCTTTTTTTCTTTCGTCTTTTTCTTTCTTTTATGGCTTTTTTATTCATGATACATTCTGTCTTTTTTTCTTTTTTTCCTTTTTTCTTTTTGTCATTCATGATGCACTCTTTCTTTTTTATCCTTTCCTCTTTTTCTTTTTTTCTGACTTTTCATTCATGATACCCTCTTCTTTTTTTCTATCTTTTGCTTTCTTTTTTTTTCTTTTTGTCATTTATGATGCACCTTTTCTTTTTTATCCTTTCCTCTTTTTCTTTATTTTCTAGCTTTTGTCATTCAATATCTCTTCTCTATTTTTCTTTATTTTGAGCTTTTGCATTCACGATACACTCTTTCTTTTTTCTTTCTTTCTTTTTCTTTCTTTTCTGGCTATTGTCATTCATGACACACTCTTTCTCTTTTATTCTTCTTTCTTTTTTATGTTCTTTCTTTTTCAGTCATGATGCAATCTTTCTCTTTCAATCTTTCTCTCTTTTCATTTCTTTTCTGCTTTTGTCATCCATGATACACTCTTTCTAGTTCTCTGCCTTTCACAGTCTCTCTTCTTCGTCTCTGTTTTAAATGCATTAATTCTTGATCTCTTTCGTTTGTTCCTATTTTCTTTTAATTGATGACGCAATCTTCCTGGCTACCTTTTTTATCGTTGTTTTCCTTTTTTTAATTGATGGCCTACGCTTTATTAAATTCTCTTTCTCTCTCTCCTTTTTTCCCTTTTTCTCTCTATCTCTGTTTGTCTTTACTATTTTTTCTTTTATGTTACACGCTTTCTTTTCTCTTTCTTTTCAACACTTTTAATTCACGCTCTCTTTGTCTCGCTCGTTCGCCATCTTTCTTTTTACATGGTCTGCGATCATTAGTTTAAAAATGTTATTTAAACATAGTAAATGTAACATGAAAAAATATGCAATTACAATATAGAAACTAACAAAGAATACACGTAAATATTTTTTCAACCTAAAACTTGATGTTTATTAAAGGTCCATGTTCTCTCCATGGAGCTCAATACACTTTTCTTTCGGCATACTAACATTTGTTGAGCTTATGGCTATCGCTTGTCTTTTGTCCTCGTCTTTTGGCTAGCTTCAAAATGTTTGGTCGAATTCGCAGGTAATAATAAGTATTACTTGACAAGGATCGCAACTTGAACGCTTCTATATTGATCCCCGTAGACGTGAACCAATGGTCCAACGATTGAAATCAATGGGAAGCTTCCTCAGCTATGTCTAACCTCGTACAACATTTCAAGAAGAGACCAGACTACAGCTGTAGAGCAGACGGCTAGAAAATGGCACCCCACTTACTGACATGGGAATCCGCCCTCCTAGTTCAGAGGCACCCTGGCCCCAGTAGAAAACACTCAACCGCCTAAGTACGGGAATAGAGCGATCAAAAGTTTCTATGGGAAGATAGGGGCCAACCATCTGTAAAAGTGAAGAGGAAGACCATACAATGCAACACTGCCTTGTTTGTCCTCTACTGCCCAACCGGTGCAGCTTGAAAGATCTATCAGAGTACAATAATAATGCAAATGACTGCGTAAAATCGTGCAAAACTGTCGTAAAAGAAGAAGCAGCATAGAGTGGTACTTAATCAAGGCAGCTCGGATTTGTCCCTTAAGTTCAACGATACTACGGGCTTTACTAAGTGGAAAAGGTCGTTAGGTGTAAAATCTGCCGTACAAGTATATAGCTACTTGCGGTGGACACTATATATATATATATATATATATATATATATATATATATATTACTATTTCATGTATCCACATACAATTTTATAAGGCGATATAATTTTTTTGTGTATCAGTTTTCAGTATTTTCTTCAGGCTGAAGATTCCCCCCCGTGGATGAAACGCGGGTGCCTCTGTGTAGCTTAATTGCCATACATATATTTTCATAACTTACTATATATATATATATATATATATATATATATATATATATATATATATATATATATATATATATATATATACCTTTTTATGTTTGGACTTTTCATGCATTAAACACGCTTTCTTGCTAACATTATGTCTCCACTCTCTTTGATTTATTGCCTGGCTTTTCATTCATGGCACACGATTTCTTTCTTTCTCGTTCACTTTCTCTCTTTCTGAGTCTTCCTTCTAGTCTTACTTGCTGGAGAATATGTTGCTCAAACTGACGACCGAAAGATACCAAGTAATTGCAGATTTTCATTCTTTTTTGACACGTGTCATCTTGACAAGTTTCATGCTAATCCCACCGACGAGATAACGGTTACGTGACACATAACCATAAGAAGCAACGTCATGTTAGCAATGAGGTTCTTCTACGTTACATTTATTTGATATTCTTTTTTATTCTTTACATTCATGATACATTTTCTTCTCTGGCTTTGTCAGTCATGATACGCCCCTTCTTTATCTCTCCTTATTATACCCCTTCCTTATTTCCTTATTTTCAACTTATCATTCTCCCACTTTAAGTCTTGACTTTACCCTTTTTATTCATATTGTTTAATTACAACATATTACCAAATCATCTAATCTCTTTATATTATAGTTTTTTTATGTCTTTGCTTTTAACTTTTTAATGCTTCTTCATATTTGTTACCACTCGCTTTCTTCACCGGTTATCCTCCCCCCTAACCTCTATGTTCTTTGCTTTCCATCCCCCCTCCCACTCTTTTTTGATTTCTTATTTTGTTTATTTGTCAGTCTTATATTTTCCTTTGTTATCAAGCTCCATCCCCTGTCGCTTCGCCGTTTTACAAGTACTAACATGAAATTTGATTCGATGAACTTACTACACTTATACACCCCTCAACGAAAATATCCCTGACACCCGGCTAGCAGCAAAATCCACCCCTTCACAGCAGAGGTCTCTAGACACCGGAAGATGTTCTACTCTAATAGAACCGTCCGTCTGTGGAACAAAATACCACGGGGCTGCTCCCCAGTTGACTACAGCATGATCGTTTTCAAGTCCAATGTTAACAAATTCTTGTTGAGCCGTCCCATTAAGTAGATCCAACCATGGTCTGAAATCCTCAAGGTGTTTGTCTCACAATTCACCTGATACATCAGCCTTTATACTCGAGTGGCATTTGGGCCTTGATACGCGGTGATGCGTTAGTAAAAAAAAGCTTCTTTTCTCGGGACGCTCGCTTTTGAAATCCCCTTCCTGCTTCCTGTTTTCCCGATCGTATCAACATGCAGAAATTTAAATGTAATGTGAACAAACATCGTGCTACCCAAATCCCCATCCAGGTTGCCTCCCTATAAATGTGCTCCTATCACAATAGCGGCCCTTTACGTTTCAGTGGCAATATGCCTTGTTTGGGGGCGAACAAAAGTAAGAAAAAAAGACAAAAGACGTGACCGAGAAGTAAAAACAAATTTGAAATCATACAAGAAGTTCAAATGAATGTATAGATAAAGATATGTGCACGTCTATACATATATATGTGTACTTTCTTTGTTTACGTATATTTTTCTATAACACTGTTAGTAACAGTGAGAAATCTATGCTTTACAGAATATTACTACTTTACGCTAAGTGGACAACGTTATTTCCTCCACCAGATAACTCAACTTATGAATAGGGGCCGTATTGATATATAAAATTTAGTCATCGACAGGCAGCTGTTTCGTCGGCTAAGACGTATCAGTGTGGCCAGATGTAGCAAGTACGATCAGCCGGTCACATCCAAATGCCATCAGCAGCCAAGCACTGTATCTGTTGCGCTAACAAACCTGTCACTAACAGCAAAAGAAATTATAGAGCTATATGTGTACTTTTTTGTTTACATATATTTTATCGCACTACCAGTAAACCGAGAGAAATCTATTGTTTAGAGAAGATTATTACTTTACGCTAAGTGGAAATCGTTCTTACCTATACCAGAGAGATCAAACTATACCCTGAACACACTAAACACACCTTATCTGTCTGTCTGTCTGTCTGTCTGTCTGTCTGTCTCAAGCATGAAAAGAGAGGAGGAAACTATGGCAAAGACAACATTGGACTAAGAAGTATAAAAACGT
This sequence comes from Sepiola atlantica, assembly GCA_963556195.1. Classification (NCBI taxonomy): domain Eukaryota; kingdom Metazoa; phylum Mollusca; class Cephalopoda; order Sepiida; family Sepiolidae; genus Sepiola; species Sepiola atlantica. The sequence goes on along the minus strand of OY744521.1, from coordinate 164,845,208 downwards.
CGAAATGAAAGAAAGGAAGTACAAAAGAGACTAGAAAAATGTCGAAACGGTAAAGAAATAAATAAAAAAAAGAAAAGTAAGATTTATTGAAAGTGAGTAATGGCGGTCAATGGCTGAAGAGATTCTAGAAACAAGCTATTCTTATGCAAGAAATTGACGTTTAAAAAAAAAAACTCCCTTGGAAATCGAAATTTATTTCTGAAAGAAAATAAAATGTGATTGAGTGGACGAAGTTCATAAAAAAACTCTACTTAATGGCGTTGCAATCTATCTATCTATCTATCTATCTATCTATCTATCTATCTATCTATCTATCTATCTATCTATCTATCTATCTATCTATCTATCTATCTATCCCAGTATGTCCGTTTGTATCTATGTACACCATTATATTAATATCATATCTCAGTCCCCTTCTCCCTCTTCCACTCTATAATAAAAAAACCCATGTGTATTTATTTGTATATAACTAAATATATGTACATCCATCCCGTCACGCAAGTATTAGCAAGTAAAGCATGTGATCTTTTCTAGCTCACAGATGAAATCATTTCCAATGGTGAGGGGAAGCGAGAAAGCAAATAGCAAGTTAGACAACCACTTTAAACTTACTCCGCCGCCTGAAATGGATCTGGAAAGAAATCTTCCGCTGTATAATAAAAAGTCAACGTCGGGTGTTATTTCTCTAACTCATCAGAAATACTAATAATTTATATATGAAAAATTAAATTACTGCCGTAACTCTATGACTTTCTATGAACATTTTAGAAATATATCTAGGTACATAGCAAGTGCGAACGCTGTAAAAGTATATTTTTTCTATCATCTTTTGGCGGATGGTGTACACTAGTATATATATATATATATATATATATATATATATATATATATATATATATATATATATATATATATATATATATATATATATATATACAGGGTGTCTCAAAAAATGTACTCACTCGTAGAATGACGAGAAAACTTTTATTTATGAACATAGAGTGAAATGAAATAGCATCGAATACATGAGACAGATGTAATTGAAGAATCATGTTCGCAAATGTTCAAACTGATGACCATTATTGTTCAAACAAAGCTGATAACGCGCACCAAGCGAAACATGTCGCGAAACATGTCATTAGGAATATTTTTTTGAGACACCCTGTATATATATATATATATATATATATATATATATATATATATATATATATATATATATATCACAATCACCTTTCTACCATCGATTTCCATAGATGATAGTACCCTTCTGCTGAGTCTAAGGTTTCAGGTTCCTCGGCTTAACATTCATAGACAACTGGGAAAAAATACATAGAAGATACTGCCAAGTCTGCTGAGAAGAAGTGGGCTCCCTCTAACTGGGTAGAAAATTTCTCACACCTGCCAATATCATATATTTCTATAAAGCCACCATTGGTTCACCACCCACTTACTCCCCCCTTTGAACAGGGGGAAAAAGAGTCTGTAACCTACTAGGTCCTGCACTGTCTGCCAAGATCCAGCCCCTGTCCCATCCCCGCAATGTTCCACCTCATGCTTGTTTTACAAGTACTTTCATAGAATCTGCTCTCAACGTAAATATCCGTGACAAACCTGACTAGCAGCAACACCCCACCTCTTCACTGTAAAGGTCAGCAGATGTCAGAAAACTTTCTACTCCAATTGTTTCTTTCTTCTGACCGCTTGCCTTTGGAATTTCCTCCCTGCTCTCTGTTTCCATGACTGTACCAACATGCAAAAATTTAAATGTAATGCGAACAAAGATCTTGGTGCACAACTCCTCACTTAGGAGAGCCCCTATTAATCTGACCCCTAATCACAGTAGCTCCTTACGTTTCAGTGGCAATATGCCTTGTTTAAGTTGAATAAAAGTATTAAAAATATCCATAGTTATTTCTCTATAAGGGTCTCTATATGCCTACTAGAATTAGCCCACTAAGTCAACCATTCACGCAAGGTTAAATTGTTTTAATGAGCAAAAGGTGAGTTTGCAATTGAATTTTTAAAATAAAAAGACAAAATTAAAAAATATTTTTTTCTGCTCGCTATCTTCCTTTTTCATCGGTTTTCAATGCTTCTATACTTTCATCTCTTTCCCAATTTATGGATACATCAATGTTACAATAAGTAACCTATTTTATTATTTCTGATTATTTTCCCAACAAATTGTATAAATATAAAGTCCAACTTTCCCCTATCTATTTTACCGGTATAACTTTGTAAACAAAAGCTGCGTATAGAATTATGTTTGGTATGAGCTTAAGTCTGATTTTTGGTACCCCCCCCCAAAAAAAAAAATAGTATTCAGTTTCGTTAGAATTCACCGATTTTATATTTTATCTACTAAGTTTTTTTCTTTCTGTTTGCTTAGTACTTTCAGAGCAGGAGAAACAATAATATGTGTTAGTCTTTCAACCCAAAACACCTTAAGAGAAATACGGTAGAAATCTAATTACGGTCACTATTTCGTATTATACCGTCCGTTCGCCCACTTAATATTAATCACTACGCCAATAAGCAATTACACAGCTCATTCAAAATACTTTCCAAACTTTCCAAATATATATTCTAGGCAACAGTGAGTAACATTGGCACAATATTATTTTTGTAAACTTTACTAAGTAAAGTGAAGTCCGAAGCCACTGAACTCATTCTTTTGAGATTTATAAAATATTCTATGCAAAACATTGGGTGTCATAGGCTATCTTCTCCTCTCCCACCCCTCTCTCTCTCTGTATATATATATATATATATATATATATATATATATATATATATATATATATATATATATATATATATATATATACACCGCTCTGAAGAAGTGCGCTGTTTGGATACATTTTACGTTATGTTATATAACTAAAAATAAATATCCTCTAGATAAACAGCTTTGATACCATTGTGTATACTCTTTAATTGAAATATGATTTGAAAATAATTTTAATTTAATATATATATATATATATATATATATATATATACTCAGCTCTATCATACTATTCGATGAAATATCGCACTGTCATTGTTGTTGACAGTTGATGATAGATACTTTTTCTAATTGATTTAAAGTTGAATGTGTACGCATCTACACACACATGCACGCATATATATGTGTGTATAAAAATCTAACATTCTGTAATATATATATATATATATATATATATATATATATATATATATATATATATATATATATATATGATCACTAGGATTTTTTACAATAATATTGGACGGTGTACGTTTGTGTTAGAAAAATCGAAGAAAACACTCTATTTTAAAAATAAAAATATAAAAATAAAAATTGCAATGTAATAGATATTCTAAAATTACACTCATCAGAAAAGTTAAAAAATCATAAATTAAAAATAATTCAATGTAATTATCAAAAAATATCATATAAAAATCATTAATTTCAAGCTTATTAAAATTGTTGAAATTTGGAAAACACATTTTCTAAAGCTAAAAAAATCAAATTAAGTCACGTGTTATCTATATTTATATAAAGTAAACTATGTGTATATATTTATATATTAGTTTGTATAGGATTCACTCCTCAGCTTATTAACCGACCATTATGCATGTTGGAACACAGCTGTTAGGCGTAAGAAGCAAATGTGAGTTATATTTAGTTTAATTTATGTTCATGCAAATAGGTAAAAAGGGTGTGGAAGACATTTGTGAAAATTCCGAAACTCCAATTTAAAAATTGTTTTTAACAATAAGTGCTAGGCGTAAATGTTTAAATATTCCTCAAATTTGAGTTTCCTTGGAGTATTTTAAAAGGTTTTAGAGGGGGGGGCGTAATATGGGCACAACCTCTTATTTGAAAATTAAAATATTTCAGATTTTCATTGGATTTGATCAATAGACACATATTAAACAATATTTCTTGAATTTTAATTTCTTTTTAAGATCCCTTAATCTTAAGCCTTAAAATTTAGGTATTTTCTATAATAACAAAAGAAAAACATGTAATCGATTTTGATGAAAATTGGAATAAGGATTCCAGACATGAAGTTTAGTTTAATTATATCTTGATTTTTATACTTCTTCAAATGACATAAAAGTAGTGCAAAAAGTTACAAGCTTGTATTGTATATACAGCTCAGATTAAAATAATCTGAGCTGTATATACAATACAAAATATCTTTGAAAAGTTTCTTCTAATTCTCCACATAATTTTAACCTGTGTATAGCATTCTAATAAAAAGAATATATATATATATATATATATATATATATATATATATATATATATATATATAGAGAGAGAGAGAGAGAGAGAGAGAGAGAGAGATTTTACTTTTAAAATTAAATTTCAGAAATCTCGTGAGAATTAGAAATGCTTAAAAAATGATACGCATAGAAAGAGTTCTCTAGTAAACCGGTAGCGTCAAATGTAAACAATACTATAATCTTTTTTGCTGTCATAGGTTAGAGTCGTAGCGTAGGGGTAAAATTTCTGATCACTGATTACAGTTCGTAGTAGTTAGTTATTCGGGTTTACAAATCTCACGACGTCTAGCCACAGTCGAGCCATTATACGGCGAAACATCTATGGGTGGCCTATATATATATGTATATATATATATATATATATATATATATATATATATATATATATATATATATATATATATATATATATATATAGTATTTTATTTAAAACTATACGCTGCAGTGTATGTTGAATGTTGAATGTACTGGAGTTTCATAGTGGTTGGCCGATTATTCAGCACCGTTCAGTCAGCCGATTTCTACTACAGACTAAGAATGAACATATCGATGAAACCTCAGTACACTCAATAGACGCTGTAATGTATAGTTTTAAAATAAAATACTCTATATTATTTCTTGTAGAACCTCCAATCGAGCATTTTATTGATTTTTCAACCAACTTATGATCCTCTCTCTCTCTCTCTCTATCTCTCTATATATCTATCTATCTATCTATCTATCTATCTATCTATATATTAATTTTAAGCAAACACTATTAAATTATTTTTACCTACATACGCCAGCCTTTCAAGCTTTCACTCTCATCGGTGTAGGGAATGATAATCTCAGACGGTCGCAAGGTTCAAATCCCTGCTACAGAATCAACATAGACTCTGACAGCAAGCGTCACAACCATACCACTTCAAGAAGAGAATTTAAGTTCTATTTATGCGAAGGTAGGCGCATTCATAATAAATATTAAATGATTTATACCACAGACACTAGCAACAATTTCAAACGGCCGGGAGAGGCGAACTCGGTTCACAGCGTCAGCCTAGTATCTGCAAGCAGTCACCATATCCACTCGGCCATCGGAAACTTTAATTAAGGGGAATTAAGATCCATATGTACTTGGAAGCGGGACCATATAGAAGACTAGTTGAGAGCGTTCGACGAACGTATTTGGAACTTTGCATTAGAGCTTTTTGACAGTCTATTTTGAACATCCCCGAGAGTGCTCGATTTTAATTTCTTAAAGGGGCTTATTATAATATTTATAAATAAATATTAAATTAAATTATCTCTCTATCTTTCTCTTTCTCTGTCTCTGTCTCTGTCTGTCTGTCTGTCTGTCTGTCTGTCTGTCTGTCTGTCTGTCTGTCTGTCTGTCTGTGTGTGTCTCTCTCTCTCTCTCTCTATATATATATATATATATATATTTGAGGCTCCTCGTTAAAAAGTAGAGCACTGTAAATGGTATAATAACACAGCGTGACGTCACTTGCTTTATATGCATCATTCCTTCACTTATAGAAGTTGAATGCCTGTATGTCTCGCCGCCTTTAAATGTGTTAAAATTATCATTGTTTATAAGCTGTTCAGAACTGGCCTATCGGTTAGCGACGTTGGATTGGGGTTGAAAAATACTTGTAATCCAGGGTTTCGAATCGTGTGACCGGTAGTGAATAGTCGTACTTCTATGCTGATGAGTCTTGATTGAAACGTATACGTCCATAGATAAATAAACAATAACAAATTTATATATATATATATATATATATATATATATATATATATATATATAAGAAAACACTGTTAAACATAATATAATTCCCCTGCTTGGTTATACCTTTTTTTCTTTTAAAAATTTTGTTAATGATCTTATCAAAATAATAAAAAAATTAATGTATGTTTCATATGTATCACTAACATTTTCGATTCTTCGTCGAATCATCTTCAGATGACAAAGACAAATGAATAAAAGAGCTGGAGAAAAGAAGAGAATTTCAAAAAGCAGCCGAGAACGCGCATGTGAAGTTAGATGTCAAAAGAACAAACCCGTGCAGCTCCAGGAGAAACGTTAACAATTTAAATTCAGCGACGCCAGAATTAGCATCAGATGATGAATAGTATTACGTTAAACATTTTAAATTATTGTTACTGGTTTCATACGTAATGTTAGTTAGGTATTGCAGGTTGGTGTGTTTATTAAAATAAAGATAGCTTCGAGTATTTTTAATGTTTTGAACATTGGGTTCAGAATGCATATATATATACGTTTTAAGAGAAATTTTATTAAATGGGACGGCAAAAACATGTTTTAAGAAGCCAGCCAAAATAAAAAAAGTACGATCTCTGTCTCATTAAGTTAAAACAAACGAATGGAATATATGAAGTATATATAAAGAGGTCGCCTTGATAGCGTTTACCTGAAATGTGGTGGGATGCATGATTCGCCTAATTGAAACTGTCGTAAACTATGAATAGGGTTATGCCTATTTCTAATCATTTACATGCAAATGCTGTTGGAAAAATGATAAACTCGCAATTTTTGTTTCCGTTCAATTTAATCGCTTACAAGAAATCGTCTACGATAGATATTGAGCGTCGGCGTTAGATACTTCTAAACGAGTTGATGTGCCGCAAACCGTATAAAACAAACAGATCAAATACACATATAAAGACTCCAATAATCACGTGGCGATCAAACGCCGGTTCTCTCGTGCGACGATATTTATTTAGCTTTTCAAGAAAAAAGAAACAAACAAACATAAAAAAACGATAAAATGGAAAGAACAGATGAAAAAGATTTGTAAGATAAAAACAAAGATCAAATCACTTGTCAGTTGCAGGGCGAGATTTTCAAACACTGAAGACGATTGGGTTTTCTTTTAATGTCAACCTCTTTTCATTAAGACTTGGTCGATGCCCAGCGAACCTATACAGGCCTGCCAACGCACTAATAACTTTATCTTTCATACCTGGCGTCGTCTTTATCACCAAATATATTGGCCTATTAGTATATATATATATATATATATATATATATATATACATATATATATATATATATATATATATATATACACACACACATATATATATATATATACACACACACACACATATATATATATATATATATATATATATATATATATATATATATATATATGATAAATGTGTTTTTATTACTATTATTTATTCCCATAATGTGTCGTTTCTATTTCGATAGCAGTAATATATATTTTTATTAATGACACATCGTTTTTACAACCGTACATAGCTGAAGACACACTCACACACACATATATATATATATACATATATATATATATATATATATATATATATATATATATATATATATATATATATATATATATATATATATATATATATATATGTATATATATAAATTAGAGTTGAGTTTTCCCTTTCCAAAATTAGTTAGAGTAGACAATAAAAATACTGCATCAAACGCACCGAAACATATCACTTTATTCGACTACAACCTTCCACCGTGTTTCAAGAAAATTAAACTTATTTTAAAAACCTAAACAAAACATTATTATTAGTCTCCTCTGTAAGCCTCCGATAACTAACCAAACCAAAGAAACGGTAGCCAATTATATTCCCGATAACAATTAAGTCCTCCCACAAAAACTCAAAACACCGCCTACCATAGCCGACCTATTATTTCACAAAGAACAAATTACGGAAACCCCGGTTTCAGAATTCGCATACCAGCCAATCATCGATCACTAAACAACATTCATAATACCGAAGAATGCTTTGATATTTTCATGACTTTGACTTAATTTAATAAAATATACATTACCTGTAAGTACTTACATATTTACTTAAACCTCATTTATACAAGTAAAAAATATTCTGATTAAAAGGGAGGTATGAGTTAGACGCTTTATCTCATCACCTTCTTCCTACACTTCTCGCATCCGTAATGCTTACAGGGTAAGTAGAAAAGCACAACATAATATTTCGTAATTAGGTATATGTATATGTCTATATACTTTTATGTACATGATTCACTCCTAAACTAATTGACCGATGATTATGAATTTTTGCTAGACGTAAGGGTCCAAATTTGGGCTTTACACAGTTCAGTTTACTTTTATCCGACAAGAGGAGAGAAAACCATTAATTAACATTCAAATACCTCCGATATTTTGTGAAATTTTAACATCTTACTGTGGCGAAAATGCACTAACGTTTTTTATATGCATCATTCTAACAATACAAATTGACGCAGTCTAGAAGGATTTTCTCCCAGTGACCGTGGAGAGAATACATAACAGATCGAACAAATTTCTCGGCCCGACAGAAGTATCCTTTTTCATAATCGGTCAGTTAACGAGACATCTTTCTATACTCTGGCAATTTCTATTTTTTTCCACTCCGAGGTAAACATTACAGTCAGTACATAGACTTTCCACAATTCAAAAGCGACATTTTTTCTTAACATTAAAACAATCCGTTATTACCTATTTGCAAAGAAGGTGGGATCCCTCTACCACGCCAGTAAACTTCTCACACCTGACATTATCCTATATCTCTACAAAGCCACCATCCGCCCATGCATGGAGTATTTTGCCACATCTGGGCTGGGGCATCATCCACTAGTCTCTCTCTCTCTCTTAGACAAGGTAAAAAATAGAGTTGCCAACTTGATAGGTCGATCACTATCCACCAGGCTCAACCCCCTGTCCCATCGCCGCAATATTGCTTCCTTGTGCCTGTTTTACAAGTACTTCTATAGATTGTGCTCTGATGAGCTTGCTGCTCTGGTACCCCCACGACGTAAATTCACTAGACCAACCCTACAATCTGCCAAATCCCATCCATTCACTGTGGAGGTCCTCAGATGCCGAAGAGCTTTTTACTCCAAAAACTTCTTTCCTCGTGCTGCTGGACTCTGGACCTCCATCCCTGACGGTACTGACATGCAGAAATTTAAAACTAATGTAAACACATCTCGCTGCGCAGCTCCCAATTTAGGTTGACCCCCCCCAAACCCCCCACCCTTTTTCTCAGTAGCTCCTTACGTCTACAGTGACGACCTGCCTTGTTTGGGGTGAACTATATTAAAAAAAAGCTATAGTAAGACGCCTAATTAAAAACTATATCTAATAGGTTAAAAGTAGTAGAAAGGAAACTTGAAAGATTAATTAAATGATCATGTACATTGTCAACTTACCTACAGAATAATCTAAGATAGAGAATTACAACTTCTATACAGAAGTTGTAATTCAGAAATTAGGTCATATTTACTATTCTATTCTCGATGGGTCCTGCTGTGGAGTCTAAATTTGTAAGGTGTCTTGTAGTGGTTTGAGTAGGGTAACGGGCATAGATCTGGGAGTTGTTCTCGTCCGGATCTATGTCCATATATGCCGTTTGAAAGTTGGTATAATCATTAGGTTGATTGGTTCTCTGTGTAATCGTGCATTTATAGATGACGCTCACATGCTTGCATGAGCCATTCAAATGGCGGATATTAAGATCATTACAGTAGCATTCTGAAACTTGATTAGAGGAGATATTTGATTCCTGGGCTTTGCTGATTTTTGCGGCATTTGAGCCTATTATTTGATGGGCCAAGTTAGGTACAGTACAGTAAGACGTTCTAATCGTACTTTTATTAATAAATAATACTATATCTATGCGGGGCTTTAAAGTTGCTTCCCAATGTTTTGAAGAACGCCTTAGGTATATTAAGACATCATTGCTGTATGCCGTATTGAACTAGACGCAGGTTCTCAGCCTATTTTTCCTATGGCTACGGAGGGTATTTGCTTGATTTTAGTTAACTATGGTATTGGTCTGGCTATTGGCCCCTACATTACGATTGTCACTGTTATGGGAGGAATCACTAATATGTCTATATTGGTGGGACATAGCCATATTTTGGGTGTTGATATTTGATCTTAGTCCAACGGATTTATTCTTTCTATCATTCCCATTAATTTTCTCTGAAGTATTGATATATTTGGTGCCTGATTTTTCCAAAACCTCATTGTAACATTGGTAGTTTCCATCAAATATCTGCTTATTCGACGAAATTCTCGATAACTGATGGGACAATTTTAATATTTTTTCGATTTCGATACAATTACCGATTCTGTTTTAAATCCCCGATCTAAATACAATTACCGGTTCTGATTCTTTTCAAATTTCTAAATATTTAGTTATAGAGGTTTTTGTTTTTTGTCGGATAACCGGAAATACTGGTGTAATGTTTTCCTAAAAGTAAATGTACACTTGTGGTGGTTGTGTGTGGGGGGAGGGAGGCGTATATTACACGCATTTATTTTAATTATTTTTGTTCTAATCTTTTCCACGTGATTGATTTAAAATAATACTTTGATAAATTCATTGTGATATTTTCATCTATATTTTTCACGTGTGCAGCTTTTTGCTATTTATCCACTCGTGCGATTTTACCTGTGCCATTTTTACCTGTGTCCTTTTTACTGTGCCATTTCTTCCCGTGTCATTTTTACCTAAATTCGTTATTATCATCTATAATTTTTAGTTTAACTTTTAATTTAAAAATAATAAATATTTCACATTTATCATTAGTACCAGCAATGGAAAATAAGTTAAAAAAAAAAAAATTAACGGATTAATATGTTAAAATGTCGTACGTATATGTTCGTGGATTACTTTTATGTTCGTAAAATTGAATTAATAAACATATATATAAAATAAACATAATGCCACGTACTATTCCATGATAAATGCCAGTATACTGAAATCATATGCCCTTAATAGGCTTAAGATGAAAATTCATATACACTAAATGTACAAAAGCAAGGAAATTCCCAAATTTGTACACTTTTATTGTCAATAATTAAGGGTATGACTACATATCAACCAAACCATTTCATTATCACATCACTACAGTATAAATCTCTATGCATGAGTGGATCAAGTATGTGAGGTGCGCTGAAGAAAAATTCCTACCAGTAAAATACATAGCCCTGTTGTGCTCGCATACCCTTAATGTCAGTGGGCGGTCGAGTTTGACGCCAAGGTACGTCGGGGTGGCATCGAACAGGAGGGCGGTGTTGTTGACCATCACTTTAAGCTTGCGTTTGGCCTCGCGGTTGTTGAGGTGGAATACCGCGGACATGGTGTTGCCCACACTGAGTTTCAGACGCCAATTCTTGAGGTACCTGGACAAGGTCGTCATGTCGACAGTGAGCCCAGCCTCGATAGTCTCCCATTTTTTGCCCGTCTGAAGGATGTCCAGGTCATCGGCGTACCCTTATTTTTTGGCTGTTGTTGTCGGTATATCGTAGATGTATTTGTTAAAGAGCATCGGGGACAAAACCGAGCCATGCGAGACGCCGTTCTTTAGTCTCCGTAGTCTGCTGTGTTGGCCGTCGCTGGTGTGGAGGGAGAAGTTACGATTACTCAGCATCTCCATGATGAAACTCACCAGGTGTCGATCTGGAATGGTTTGCAGCAGCTTAACATGGAGTCCACGTAACCAGATGGTGTCGTATGCAGCCGTGAGGTCAAGTAGGACAGTGCCGGCTTTTTCTCCTCTCTGGAAGGCGCTCTCGATGTCCTGAGTTAGCAAGGCGACTTGGTCTGTTGTTGACTTGCCACGACGGAAGCCGGCTTGTTCCTTAGGTAGTATGGTTTCCACGACCGGTTCGAGGCGCGCATATAGTAGCCGTTCCAGGAGTTTGTATAGGACACAGAGAAGCGAGATCGGGCGGTAGCTTTTGGAGTCATCAAGCGGCTTGTTTGGCTTGGCCAGAGCGATGATCTTTGCTCGGCGCCAGATCTTTGGCAGCCGCGATGTTCTGTAGCACACAGTGTAGAGTAGGCGTAGCCATTCTGTTGCTTTCCATCCTTGGTGGATGACAAACTCCGGGTGGATGTTATCAGGTCCCGGAGCATTATTCGACTTCAGGCGTTTAGTGGCTACTTCCATCTCTTTCATCGTAAACTCACCTGAGAGGTCAGTGTCGGCACTCGGTGAAGTGTGGAGATCCCTCAGTTTGGTTGTGGTGTCTCTTGTGAAGTACTTGTCCGCATATGGGAAGCTACAATTCTTGATGAGCAGTGCTGCGATGGAATTGGCAGTGATGGGGCAAGGAGATGGTTTACTTGCACGACCGGTGAGCTTGTTCATGGGCTGCCAGGCTCTCTGGCTTGAGTTAGTGAAGTCGATCGTCTCCACGGTTTCTTCCCATCTCTCTTGGCGCTTGGTGTTTAGTCTATCCAGAAGGCTGGTAGCTGCTGTTGCTCTCTCCTCACTATTTGTGGAGGCAGAGTGGCGGCGCAATAGATCTTCGCCTTCCTCGTCCCAGCAAGGGATATAGTTGGTACGTCGTCCGCGGGGAATGTGTTTCTTCGCAGCCTTTAGCAGCATCTCTGTGTAGGCTTCATAAGCATCGTCGGTGTTGTCGGCTCGAGGTGTTGGTAGAGCCTAAACTGATGTTTCGACCTCCATCTTGTAGCCTTGCCAAGCCGCTTTGCGGAAGTTCCATCTCCGGACTGGTCTTCCCCCTGTTGGCTGGATCAAGGATGGTGTTGTGATCAGCGATGGACGATGTTGTGAGTGAGGGAACCGGTTCAGGATGCGTCTCTCCGGCAGTGCTTGGTACGGGAGGTTCTTAAAGAAGGCCAAGTCGAGGTTGGTCTCAGTGTTCCATCGTCCCGAGGTGAACGACGAAGGCTCCTTCGGGTCGTAGAGGAGTGTGGCATCTACAGCAGATGCCCATTCAGATAGAGTGATGCCGTCCTGGTTGGTGATGTTGTATCCCCCTCCGCGACAGTAGTGTTAAGGTTAACCATGCTGATGACGATTGATAGCCAGAAACATGTGCCAATGGATTACGTTTATATACATGAAAATTAATTAATATATATATATATATATACATGAAATAACTTAATTACCATAAGTATATCTTTATAACTTACTATATATATATAATATATATATATATATATATATATATATGTGTGTACAGGGTTGTGCAAAAGTATATATGTATACAATGATAAAATAGAGAAACAACGTACATATTATTCACTGCATTTATTATACAAACAAACGAATGTTACATATACATTTAATAAGAAGCATGTGTAATAACACACATATATAATAAGAAGCTCTAATCCCAAGGTACTCGAATAGCTTGCCAATTTAACTGAAATAATAAAAAGAAAATGAGTAAAAGTACTCGCATTTTAATAAAGATTAATGATTAAAGTACATAAGTTTCTCTTTTAATATATATCGCTTTCACTTCGATATAATATGTCGCTAATTTCACTGATGTGACACTACTGTTTACCTACTTTAGTACTCCCCCTGTATAGTTGTATTGACCCAGTGCTTCCCGAAAGTCATCATGTTTAAATCGTGTGTATATAATTGTTTTTGTTTAAATGTTTATTTATTTGTCATGTAAACGGATTTTATTTTATGTCTGCTTATTGATAAATGTGTCTATATTACCAATCTTTTAGGCCGGAATGATTAATTTTTGAAAGAAATTGAAGGGAAATACGTTCCTTTTATTGCCAAGTACATGGTACAGTAATATCACATACAAATTGACTAGTTTGAATCAAATATTGATTTGTCAGATTAAATGCTATATAGGACGTAACTTTCTTTCTCTCTCTCTCTCTCTCTCTCTCTCTCTCTCTCTATATATATATATATATATATATATATATATATATATATATATATATATATATATATATATATATATTACAATAATAAATAATAAATGTGACTTAATCAAAATGCCACGGTAACAGGCTGCCGTTGCTCACATAGCATGTATAACCGAGGCACATATAAACATCTATTTAGTTAGTAAGATAGCGTCCATATTGGTTCACGTCCAATAAACAAATCCATTTTCGATAATAGTCATTAATTTACCCATTTAATTCAGTATTGTGGCCTTAAAGGACCGAACAGAAATAAAACAAGGTAGTTAACAAGTGTATGTATTTACAGAAAGTACAGAAGTATTGTGTTGCCAGAGACTGCTTCTGGATTGGTCATAGTGACTCTATTCATAGTGTCTAGAAAAGTCCGTGGTAAGGACGCAATAGGATAGATCACCATAACATTCGATCAACTCTTTAAATTCTCTCGTCATATAAAGAGAAAGGTATGCAAATTTTCATCCTCTAATTAAGATGTACTGCTATTCTAACACACATTACAGTTCTGTCATTAACACACGTTAAATGTATTTCATAATATTCCGTTTTCAGTGATATTGGGCGCTTCGTCTTCACTATCTCTAATCGTCATTACACCATTATGTTTTTCCATAACCTATCGCTTAAAAAAAATATCAACATGGCGTCGGCTTTGTTTACAAAAACACATCGATTTATCTTGAAAACTAATTCTGTCATTCTGTTATTCTATAATAGTTCGCCTTCATGACGTCGGCTTTTCTTACAGCACGCATTACATATATTCCATAATATACTGTAACTTATCTCAAGTCGTCATTCCGTCATTCTGTTTTTCCATAATCGCTCGTGTTAATAAAATCAACATATCGTCAGCTGTTTTTACAGCAACGTACTGACTTGTATTGAAAACCCATTTCGCATTCTGTTATCCCATAATTGTTCGCTTTCATGATCTCAGCTTCTCGTTAAAGTTTCCGAGCTTTACGTTATGTCGCATTTGCTATGGAGCATCATTATTGAAAATTAACCCACCCAAAATCAAGGAACGATATTAAAACTCTCGTCATTAAGACATGACACATATTTTGCTGTTTCCACGGGAGGGTCACCTCTCTTAAAGTGAATACCAGTAAAATAAAGAAAAAAAAGGGAAGTTGCTTTGAAAAGGATATATATTTGCCCAATGTCTCAGCTTTTAAAATCCATGATTTTTATGGTTTTTAAAACATTATTTGGTTTTTAAATTTCTATAAGTAATTCTAAAAAACAATATGTTTTTGTTATCGTAAGATTGGCTATGTTGTTGGTTTTTTAAATAAGCCGGTAATACTATTTAGATTAGAAGTGAATCAAAATAAAAAAAGACAAAATAGTAAAAGAAAAAAACAGAAGAAAAAAAACAGAAGAAAAAGGGAAAAGAAAAAAAAAGAAAAAAGGACAGAATAAAAGTAAACAGAAAAATAAAGAAAAAGGATAATAATAATAAAAAAACAGAATAAAAAATGAAAAACAGACCCATTAAAAAGAAAAAAAAAGAAGAAAAAAAGAAGAGAAAAAACAAGAAAAGAAGAATAAACAAAGAAAAGAAAAAACAGAAGAAAGAAAAAGAAAACCCAAACAGAAGAAAAAAGGGAAAAGGAAAAATTGGCAACAACTTGGTTTTGTGGATCTGAATCATATCTTTCGAATAGAAAACAAACTGATTGTTTTCACTATTTTGACAGCTAAATTGGATTCATTTGAAAATGATCTCGATAGACACACGATTATCCTAATCGATTTATGTAGCTGTCAAATTCGCAGCTCACGTGCGTTATCAGAAAATGAATCTAATTCCTTATCTCTCTCTCTATTCGCTTCATTCTTTCAACACCTTCTTTATTTGTTTAGTTCGTATATTTTAAATCCTTTCTTTGAAAATACATACAGATTACAAAATCGACTTCTAAATCTAGCGGGCGATAATCTCTTCTCTTTCTTATAGAAGATAAGTTGCTATTCACCATCTACTCGATCGTCAATCTCATGGTAGGTGTTCGACTGAGCCCCAATTCTCTGGTTCCCCTGTAAAATATTAACAGCAAAGACTCGTCTAGCTACAACCACTGTAAATAATTTTTCTTTCTTCCTCTTTATACCTAAACCTAAACGGAACTTCCATGAACAAAGTTTATTTCCAAGAACTTCCTATTTGTGAAATTCAATACCACGGATTAGCTCCCCAGCTGACTACAACATGGTTGTTTTCAAGTATAATATTAACACATTCTTGTCACTTAAATAATCAAATTCTTATAATTTTACCCATCGTTTCTAGTCCTCGCAAAGTCTTGGTCATCGCCAACTGACCCCCCCCCATTAACCCCCATCCTCGTGTAGCATTTGGGTTTTGATAAGACGTGACTTATTAGTAAAAAAGATATCTTCTTTCTGTATTTCTTATTTTCCTTTCCTTAAGTTTACTTATTATCGATTTCTCTAACAAATATTTCAACAGAAAACTTGTTTTAATTTTTCTCTCTAGTTTAACATTTTACTTGTATTAGGAAAGTAGACGTACGCGTGACCCGTTGGGTCACAACGTTCGACCATTAATTGTTCCACGTTGATTTCATTCGAAAATTCATAGACTATTATATATATATTAAAAGATTTTTCTTGCATAATCAAAAGTAATAAGCCACTTTACTTCTATAGTATCCTTACGGATTCTATAGTATCCGTAAGGATACTATAGAAATAAAGAATCTTATTATTTTGATATCTAATTTACATACGTGTTTACGGTGTGCGCGCATATATTCCATCTTTATGTTTTTTTCTTATATTTCCACCGGACTTACGGCTACTGTTAAGATACATTGAAACGCAGGGCTTTTGTGTTATTTCGAATTCACCACAACTTTCAAAGTTAACACATTAGAACCCCCCCCCCTCTCTCTCTCTCTCTCTCTCTCTCTCTCTATATATATATATATATATATATATATATATATATTACAACAAAAAATAATAAATGTGACTGAATCGAAATTCCACGGTAACAGGCTGTAGTTGCTTGCAGAGCGTGTATACCCGAGGCACAATGTGGGTTTAGAGTCGGAATATCAACCGTCTAAATGATTATTTCCCCACGACAGCTCCAGGAAACAACAAGAAGCTACATATAAACATCTGTTTAGTTAGTAAGATAGCGTCCATATTGGTTCACGTTCAATAAACAAATCCATTTTCGATAATAGTCATTAATTTACCCATTTAATTCAGTATTGTGACCTTAATAGATCGAACAGAAATAAAACAAGGTAGTTAACAAGTGTATGTATTTACAGAAGTACAGAAGTATTGTGTTGCCAGAGACTGCTTCTGGATTGGTCATAGTGACTCTATTCATAGTGTCGAGAAAAGTCCGTGTAGGGACGCAATAGGATAGATCACAATAACATTCGATCAACTCTTTAAATTCTCTCGTCATATAAAGAGAAAGGTATGAAAATTTTCATCCTCTAATTAAGATGTACTGCTATTCTAACACACATTACAGTTCTTTCATTAACACACATTAAATGTATTTCATAATATTCTGTTTTTCTTTATTTTACTGGTATTAACCTTAAGAAACAGCAAAATATAGGTCATGTCTTAATATCGTTTCTTTTTTTTGGGTGGGTTTCTTTTCAATAATGATGCTACATAACAACGTAACGTAAAGAGGGGATGGGTTTCTTTTTATTGTCTTCGGCGCTTTAATTCTATTGGCGGAGTCATGGCGAGATTAACTAGGATATTTTCGGGCGAAATTTACTTTTATAGGTCCTTTAGACTATTGACTGTTTTCCATATTACCACCTGGCCTGCTAGTGTTAGAAAATAAAGAAACACAGTGCTTACACGTTATTAAGAATTCACCACAGCTACTAAGGTAACAGGAGACTATCCTCCCAGGCATCACCATCTCTTTTTCACAGAGATTGGTTTATTGCTACCGCCTGATGCGCTCTCATCTGCGAAAGACTATCGACGGGACCAACCAGGATTTTGGGATGAAATTTACGGTCACGTGACTTTAAACGGTTCAATTACGCAAACTGCTGGCATTGATTCCATCATTTTTTCGTATTTAGGGTTGGTGATAGTATGACTGAATGACATGTATTACTTTCATTCAAATAAAACATTACCTTCCTTCGAGTGTTTGTGTATAGACACAAATATTTCATCTCCATCCAACTAAATTTCTCGCCTCTACGTAAGTACATTGCTGTGAGAATTCTTTGTCGTAATCATAAAAAATACAAACGTTTGAAATTCATTGTTATTTATAAATTTAATACAGAACATTGCAATTATTATTCTATAGCTAAGTAAAAATCGAGTAAAAATATTTGCATGGAGTTCAGGGTTAGAAGCATGAGTTTCTTGAGTCCTTCGATTTTTCTAGACAATGCTAGTCCACGGGACACGTTAGAGTATAATATAGAAGTAAAGGGGTAGATATTATTTTTTCCAGCTAATTTACGTGTGTGTTTTTAGACTGTAGATTAGATGTCAACGCCGACAAAAGAGAGTCATTCTTTCTCTAAATTTTCACTGAGACATTAAGAAATAAACCAGGGTAGAGAGGCGCGACGAAAACTTGACATGGCTTATAAAGGACACCTGAACAAAGAAATATAATCGCTGCTAACAACTGCACAGAACAGCGCGATCAGAACAAATTATACGAAAGCTAAAATAGACAAATCCCAGGAAAATAATGAATGTAGATTTTGTTGAGAAAGAGACGAAACGGTAAATCACATACAAAGTGAATGCAGTAACTAGCCCTACAAGAATACAAAAACAGACACTACTTTGTGAGAAAAGTTTCGGTACTTGGAAATTTGCAAACGGCTACATTTTGAACATGCAGACAAATGGGACAGACATAAATTGGAGACAATACTGAAAACAAAAAGCACAAAATCATATAGGGTACAAACAGAAAAACTCATGCAAGCAAGAACACAATCCCCTGCTTTTTACTGGTCAATGAATCAAAAAGTGTTATAACAAAAATCGAAAATAAGTATTTTTTTTAATAAATTAAAGTTTATTCTATGTAGAATGTCGACATTCCGTTTTACTATCTTCGCTGATGGTGACAATTAACTCCCCAACCTCAGGCTGGAATTCCCAGGGAGGAAAACATGGAACGTCTACTCGCTGCGATGGTCAAGTCTGTTCTCTTGTTTTTGCCCGATTCTCTGTCGATCGGTTATGTACGTCTACAACTGAATCAGCTTCAAAATGAAAACAAATGTTTACAATTTAAATTCTAGTCTGAACCATGCGATATTAAAAAGAAATCGCAGTCGCAACGCCTACCTACACTGCTGACCATCACCACGTTGCCATCATTTCTTTTCACTATCCTTTATTTTTCTAATCACTCCGAAGTAACTTTGTTACATTTATTAATTATAGAAATAATATCTGTGTGTGCGATCATTAGTGTATAATTACGGACTCTTTCGAATAAGCGTGGCATTTATTATCAACATACTGTGCCCTGTTATTTACTGGTTCCAAAATGCGAAATGTGTTGCAGCAAAAATAAAGAATTGAAACAAAGAAAGTTTTTTTTATAGCTTACAATTTATTGTGATAAGATGAGAACATTTTCTTGGTACACCTCACCCTACAGATACAGTCAACTTTCTAGTCCCCGCTGGAGGGGGGGGGGAGGAGACAAAACATCCGTTAACTTCAATCGCAAGTCTCGTTTTCCGTTGTTTTTTTTTCGATTGTTTCTTGATCGGTAACTTAATTTAAAAAAATTGTTCATAACGCATTTATCAGATCGGCATTCCTCAAAATAAAAAAAAATGTTTATACTTTCAATACTTTTTCCAACCTTGAAATTATCAAAACAATCGCAGTCGCATTCCAAACGCGACGTCTATCCACACCCTGACTTATATCTCGTTAGCATCTAGGTTATAATTCTTATTTATTATCCAACTTTTGTGTAAATATAGATTTATACCTTGCTTGCAGTTTGTCTTCTGGTTAGGAGCATAGTGTAGTATCTGTTCTGACACTACACTTCATCTTTTCTGTCCTCGGTCAATGAAAGAGACATCTGATATTCCCAAATGGTAACTCATCTACGTACTCAAAAGGAGTGACACTATTTGCAGAATTAAGAAACAGCACATTTCACATCGGTTAAGTTTATAAATAAATTATATAACGAACAATCCTCCCCGGTATTATCTCCTCCGGGTAGTGTAGTATATTTACAGTTTAAACCATTCTTAATCTTTATTTTCCATAAGCCTTCTCAAAATCTTACATTACTTTGTTTACTTAAAATCTAATATCTAATTTCCCTTTGTTTAACTAATCTGGAATTTACCACATTTTTTCTTCGCCCACCGCCGTCCAAAATGTTTAAACTACTAAAATACTAAATTTTTGTTTTTCTTCGTGTTTTTTTCTTCGTTTTTACCAAAACTTATATCCTATAATTATTTTTCTTTTTTCTTTTCTAGTCCCTCGAAGTAGCATATCTGTATACAGCCGCTGAGTTGGAATTAATTTTATTGTAACATTAAGAAGACAATTACTTAGCAGTTTTGCCTTCTTCTTGTCTTGAGTCATCCATCACATGATGGTGAAACATTAGAGAAGTCATTACCTTTCCACGTGTTAACATATTAGTGTAAAACTGTCCCCTTAAGTAATCAAATCCTGCCCAGATACAACCATGGTCTGCAATCCTCAAAGTGTTTGTCTCACCATCTACCTGACACAAACGGTTACTCGTTACTAGAATAACATTTCGTTGCCATGATGCTCGCTTACTTATTGCGGCTAGTTGCTCCAATCCCAAGAGGACAGTGTCCTTCTCGAGAAGAGTCTTGTTTATAATATGCGATCTTCCACCCCGTCGCCTGATTTCTGGGGATCACAGGAGCACTTTTCCAGCAGGTTTGTCGTGTAGCTATACATGTCCAACAAGTGCTAATAGTCGTCGTCATTATCATCATGGTCTTTTTTATTTATTTCACTGATGGTGGAGGACCCCCTCCCTGGTTTCTGTCTACCTTGTTTTATCCCTGACTCTGCTCTGTGGTTCATCCGCTTGATACCTTGGATACTGACTTCAGAGCTACTCGGAACTGAGGGCCTTTTTTAGTGTCTGTCATTCAATGGATTGTGCCATAGACGCCACGCTAGGCATGCGGGTTGGCGACGCTGTTTGCCCATAGCTAGGTATGTGTAGATAGCCGTTGGCTCAATAGAGTTCATCCGCCCTTTTGCAGGTTTGTTCTTAGTCTTGTTGGGTGCCTACACCACCCTCCATACTGGGCTGAAGTCCAATGTAGGTTTTACTGGTCGCCGACCCAAACTGCAGCAGCTAGTACTGGGTTATGTGGTAACAGTAGCATCTTTTATTGGTGTATTTTAATGATTATATATATATATATATATATATATATATATATATATATATTGTCGGCAACGTTTGCAAAACAAACGATGTGCTTGGTGTTTACGTTTTTTTCAAATCTGTTTGTTTATAGAACAACGAATATATATTTCCTTTCTTTTTGTCTTGTTTTTGTTTTAATGAGTATGACACGTTGTTTCAGTGAAATTCAAGTGATATTCCGTCGTTATTTACTGTTTGTTTATATAAGAACATTATATATTTACTTTTTTGTTTTGTTTTGTTTTTAATTTTAAATGACGGAGGCCAGTTGGACTTGCCTTTAGCGTTGTTTCAATGAAATTCAAGTGATATTCCGTCGTTATTTACTGTTTGTTTATATAATAAAATTATATATTTACTTTTTTGTTTTGTTTTGTTTTTGGTTTTAAATAACGGGGAGGCATGTTGGACTTCGATAGTCGTGTAAGGCAATGTAAATGCTGTATGATTGCTTTCCATACATCAGTTCTATGTCTGCTAATCGCTATACGTATACGTTCAACGACCATAAAGTCAATAGTTTAATAATAGATAATATGAAAGAGTAATACAAATATATTCATTACTTTCCTGGTTAAATGGCGAAGACTTTTATCCGCAGCATTGAATGATGCCATCAGAATGTTTTAGAAGATTATCAAGTACAAAATCGTATTGAAATATGTTAATGTATGCGTATTGTTTCCTTTTTTTTTACGCCATGGGTCATTTACTTTGGAGAAAGAAAATAGCAATGGAATGACAATCACTGGTGAGCGGTGTCGGGTCATGATTGAGGCGTCCTTTTTGTGCCCAGCAGTGCAGAACAAACTTGAGACGTGGTTTTAACAAGATGGAACCATTGCTCATACACTTCTAAGACAGACTTGCGTAATTGGCTTAATGAATATCCTCGCTGACTATGGAATCAGCTATGCCGTGTTCAAATCATATCGGATCGATCATAGTCATTTTACTGCTAGGAAAACTACCCCCACCCCCACAAGTCTGGGTAAAAATAGTAACTTGTGTTCAATTAATTATTTACAATGAATCGTCTACAATATGTTTAGGTCTAGCGTCAGAAAGACTTTCCATGGACAGAGCTTCTTGGCAAAAGTTTCACGTATGTGGAACACATTATTACGGGACTGCTTCTCCGCTGATAACGACTTTGTCGTCTTCAAACCATATGTCAACAGATTTTTATCATGGATTACCCCATAAGCAACCAAACGCAGTTCATACCATTGATCAATGTTAATACTCCCATAGTATTCCTCAACCTTCGACTGGCAATTATTGCCGTCTCATTGAACCTTATCCTGGAGTGATTCTTGGTGTTGATAAGTGATGACTCCAATAGTAAAAACAATTGGACATGTTGTTGGTAATACCTGGTGTAGTATTTGCCCTGGGTGGGCATCCGGCTTCCACCAAACGAGGAAGTTTCTAAGGAATATCAAATTCACATGCAGTCCCCAGTTCTATGTATACCCCAGTCAGGGGAGATGACATAAACCGCCTACTATTTCCAAATCGTCACCCATTTGATATTGAGGTCGCTTAATTTTGCTTTCAACGTGATTATGCTGTATGTGTTCGAATACGGGATTAAACAATCCAAATAACCGCAAAACAGGCGAACTACAGCAACTTCAGTAATTACGTCCCGGCAGGTTCCAAATTAAATATTATATCAATTATTAAAATAGTGAAAGTTTTACTAAATTTATGTTTGGGACACACTAACGCACATTTGAAGTAATATTAAAAACAAAACAAGTAAGGAGTCTAAAATAAAACTAACTCCATGCGCTCGGAGTATTTCGATGTGTCTTGGTTTCGAACTATACGGCCTTTTTAAAAGAAACCTTTTTTTTTCAAAAGATATATGTATATATTTATAAAGTTTACAAAAGTTTAAATCTTATGGTACCAATTGTTTCTCGAATATTCGTAGTCTTAAATTCGTTTAATCGCTCTTCAGCCACTTTTCTTATCAGCAACACACACACATATGGAGATGGCACGGTGGATCAGTGGTTAACCACTTGGACCTGGGTGTGCCGGGTTCGAATCCAATTCGTTCCACAGAAACACTTTCATCAAAACCCAAACCTGACCTTGTGTCTAACCTCTCCTTCTCTCTCTCTATATATATATACACTTGTGATATGCTGATAGCGCAGTGGATAGAAGCCCAGACGATCGACGAAAAACGATAGGTTTTAATCTTTTAATCTCTCTCTCTCTCTCTCTCTCTCTCTCTCTCTCTCTCTCTCTCTATATATATATATATATATATATATATATATATATATATATATATCTATATCTATATGTATCTCTCTCTCTCTCTCTCTCTCTCTCTATATATATATATATATATATATATATATAATTTTATAATTTTATAAAAACAATTAAAAATTTATATCTTTTTTCCGACTAGCCATGGAGAAAATAATGAAAAGTACTGGTTAAATTTATTATTTTAATATTGTTGTGGATTCTGTATTTGATGTATTTGGGTTCCGATGAGGACTCTGCTATCTGATTTGTACTATTAGCGAAATGTTGATGACCTTTCTTATAATTTGTGCCGATAAAGACTTAACATTTTTTAAAAAAAGCTCTCGTCTCAGAAACGTGCGTAAACTAATATTTTGTTGATGTTGAACTTTTGGAACTTGCATACTTAATGATAAATATATCATAATTTTGTATCTTTCTAAGTTGTAAAATAATAGCTCTGGTTGACCCAAAGTCTTAATCATAGAGCTGATTTAATATCTGCAGTATTCATTGGTATCTAATGGACTTGATTGACTTCATCTTTTATCTATGTATCTTTAAGGTGTTGTGTTGTTTGTCTAGCTAGGATACTATCTAAGTCTAAGCTTTGGACCCTACGTGACACAAACGTAAGGTAATACACACAGACACGAACTGGCGTACATCGACATCGACATACATAATTATGACATGTGTATGTGTGCGTGTGTGTGTGCGCGAGAGAAAGAGATATAGAGAGAAAGAGAAAGAGAGAGAGAGAGAGAGAAAGAGAGAGAGAAAGAAAGAGAGAGAGAGAGAGAGTGAACGAGCGTTATTGAGGACCTGCTACGAAGCTGAATAAAATTCTGGCAACTTCCGAAGAAATCAGATTGAAATTATGCGCTTCACGTGGTCGAGTGATAAGCACAGGCAGGGAGTGGCCATATGTCGCCATCTTGCGATAATTTGAGCGGAAGGGTTGATAATAATTGAATCGCAAATCAATTAGTGTTCAATGTCCAAACGATCAGATAAAATGAAATAGTCACAAAGGAAGAGCGGTGAGAGGGTGGGTGTAGAAAGAAGAAGAGGAAGCGGAGATACAGACAAAGAGAGAAGGAGAGGTGAGCGGATCATCTCGTTTACGTGGAGGGAGAAAAGGTGTTGAGCCGGAAGGGAGAAAGAGATCAGGGTCACGTGATGTTTACATTTGCCAGTGTATGGCCTTATTGCTGTTCCGGCTTACCCCGTAAATCCGTCTTTTAGACGCTAAAGAGGCTGAGCGAATTTTAACTGATATGTTTACATCGTATCAATTAATTACGTTAATGGCCGCTCGCCATCGCAATCACTTGTCAGTCCCGTCGACGCCCGTCTCTTTCTTTGTATATCTTTATGTCTCGCTCTTTACATGTACCAAACGCAATCAATAAATGCCAGCTTCTTGGATTTAATCTCATTAAGCAGATTCTCTAATTACTGCATTTGATGATGTATAGAACGGAAAATAACGTCTTCCCATCTTCATCTTAGCCGGAACGAATTTTGGAAATATATAGCAGCCTATGATAGTAAAGGTTAATTAAGAAATTTTAAGCCGGGCATTCATGCAGTAGGGTTAACACCCGATAAATCGAAAACATACAAAATATACAACAAATAACTTTTACCAAACGCAATAAAATTTAGTTTTTGCCAACCTGCATACTTTTAAAGTCCTGAAATTGTTTTAAATATTTTTTTAATTTCAATCCAATATGGCCGACTCATGGGTGTAGTTTGTGCTTCATTCCTTAAAAATAATTTAAAAAAATGATTTACCTTGCCATTTAACCTAAGTCTGACGGACTGCAAGATATCTCGATTACGATTTAATTCTCCGACTACATTTCTGATGTTCTCCTTCAAATTATCTCTGAGCAAATGTTCTTCTTCTTCTTCTTCTTCTTCTTCTTCTTCTTCTTCTTCTTCTTCTTCTTCTTCTTATTATTATTATTATTATTATTATTATTATTTAGTTATTAGAAGTTCTCATTATCACTGATTGTTCATTTACCCCCACCCCAATAACAGACGGTGTTCTCTGTTTTTTTTTCTTGTGGAGTGAGGGAGATGGTATTTGATTATATACTTTTTTTCAGTTTCTCCTCAATTGCGTTCATTTTTTATTTGTTTTACACAGCACTATTTTATTTGAACTTACCTGGTTTCAGCACTTGAAGATCTTTCTAAATATTTCGGCTGTTTTGATGAGCGCGAGGATTTGTACAGTGTCAACAATTCCATTGATTCCAATTTCTTCTAGCTATTTTTGAGTTTGTTCAGAACTGTTCCGAGTGTTCGTACAATTATTGATATTACGGTAATTTTCTTAATCTTTCATATAAGCTTCATGTTCTCGAGCAAGCTCTGAATATTTGTCAGTTTTTCTGTTTCCTTGATCTTCATCCGCTGATTTGCTGGAACAGCGAAATCTGCCATTTGCAATTTTTTCTTTCTTGGTAACTATTATCACGTCTAGCAGTCTTGCTTGGATGAGTTTGCCTGTTTGTACCCGGCTTTTCGTTATAGTGTCAAACGTTCAAATTACAACGGTAATCATCTTGACTTCTTAACATTTCCATAGTCTAACTAATTCCCATTTTAGGTCATGTTATTTATTGATTTTTTCTTGTTCTTTCTCCTGCATTATGGTATCGAAGGGACATGCTATATAAATGATTAAGCAAGTTCTCTTGTTTTTATTTAGTAAGATTAAGTCGAATTTTGAATGTTCAAGAACCTTATCAGTTTGTATGCGCATGCCCTAAAGAAGGTTGACATTGTCGTTTTCCTGTACCACTTCCGGCTTATGCTCATACCACTTCTCATTGTGGTCAAATTCATCAAGTTTGCATATATTCTAGTGTAGTACTTGAGCGATTTTGTCGTGTCTCCATTTTTAATATTGATGTTGTGCTAGCATAGGGCATTCAGATACAATATGCGCTAAGGTTTCTTCCGTTTCATTATACAATCGGCATATCGGTGATTCTGCAGTTTTGTAAATGTAATGTTTGATGGACCTAGTGCGAGTGGCTTGTTCCTGGGCTGCCAGTAAGGTGCTTTCAGTAGATCTTTTAGGATCACGTCTGACCAACCAACTCCAGCTGTCATTATCTCTAAATGCAGTATTCTTAAAGAATATACTGTGTACTTTATTTCCAAAATTTTTTAACCTTCTCTCTTGCAACGCTTGATTCTTTTTCACTCCAGTTCTTAGTATTTCCCCTATTTTCACTACACGAAGAAGATCTCATTAATTTCAGAAATATATTTATATAGAAAACCTTCTTCTATATTCACGACATCTTCAACGCTATATAAACCTCGACCACCGATTACATCTACCTGCATCTCCTTTCTTTGCAAAAGCTCCATAAATTGTAAGCATTTTCCGTGCTTTTGTATCAACACATTTTAATTCATTTACATTCCAGTATACCAGCAGTCGTTATTATTATTATTTGTACTCACCAGGAGTTTTCACAAAGGACGTCATCAAAGATTACTTATTGATAATAACTGGTTGGGTCTGGTTGACAATAAGTCTTCCCAGATTTCCAGACCTCTTCACTTCTTTCGATAACTTTTGAAAATGACTCTGCGTTATTGCAACAGCCGCTTACCATTGATTTTTCGCTGGCAACAACCATTATTCTTCACTGGGATTTGGGTGGCAATATGCCTCCCCAATGCCCCAGTACTCTCCGCATTCTTCCAGTGGAGGTCTGGTTAGTGCTCTCCCTCCTCGGTATTTTTATCCTCATTGACTCTTCACAGCTATTTTGTGTGGTGTCAGCCGAGGTAGATGCCGTTTCGGGGAGGGTGGTGGCACAGTTTATTAGATTTTTGCAGTTTCAGTTCTCTTGGGTTCACGTGGTGTACCTTCTATCTGTTTGTTTTACTTTTGTTGCAATTTCCATGTAGCAAGTTATTGTTTGTAATTTATGTGGGTTGATTTCTGCATCCGAGGATTTTCCGTAAGATTTCAACTGTTTTCATCATTGCCGTCTGCTGTATAGTCTCAGTCTTCCCATTGATTCCAATTTCTCGTCTTTTTTTTCAGTTTTCTGGGACTATTCATAATACTCCTATAATCATTAGTATTATATTGACTTTCCTCATGTTCCATATTCCTTTCAGTTCTCTGGCATATTCGTGTATTTTCTTCTTCTTCTTCTTCTTCTTCTTCTTCTTCTTATTATTATTATTATTATTATCGCCATAATTGTTATTATTTTAGCCGTCTTCTAAGTGTTCCAATTATTCAGAAACAAATGAATTGATTATTAATAAAATTCTATCAAATTATTCTCTTTATATTTCGCATATCATTTTCCTTCGTAGGCGGCTTGCCGGACGAGACAGCGCAATTATGAAGCGACCTCTGGTGGCTCCACTGTGTTGACTGGCTTTTGAATAGGTGATGAGAATCCAAGAACAATATAGTCGACTACAGTGCCACGTATCAATATGGTCAGGGTCATGCTCTGGCATAGCGGGCCAGGCGAGGTTCTTAACGGTTGTAACAACACATCACGTGTCAAAGTGGATCACCCCCTGTTGGTTAAGATCTCCTCTACCATTTAAGAATCATTAATTTATATCTTGTAGCTCGGATGTTGTAAAATATACTATTCTTGTTTCTGAGTAATTATCTTGTATATCAGATCTGTTTACTAAGTAAAAGGAAATAATTTATTTATTTACGTGTTCAGAACGATTTTTATCAAATTGTTCGCGTTTAGAAAAATTCCATTATAATTAAGACTTTTATCAAGTCTCTGCTTACTACTACTACTACTACTACTACTACTACTTATAACACTACTTACAATGCTACTACTTATAATACTACTTACAATGTTACTATTTATAATACTACTTATAATACTACTTACATTACAACAAACACTAATACTACTACTTATGATACCACTTACAAATTCTAAGCAACACATGGCATCATGATACATATAGGAGAGACTGAGACTAGCAACATCACATATTTGAGAGAGAAGACGCAGAGAAGAAGAAATAAATTACAAATACGCTTCTGAACCTAATTAAACACCCTCAAATGGGACGGAGATTCATCAGCCCAAATATGACGACAGTATATAGAATAACCGAACGTATGGGAAAGTGTTTAAAGAAGAACTGGCATTATGAGAACCAAAAAAAGCCCGATGAGGAATGACCAAGAAATTTCAGAGTCGATTTCTCTTTCAGAGCTATCCATGCCAATTTCAAGAAGAAAAGGTCACGTTTACAATTTAAATACACAAGCTGAGTCTTAACAATATTAAAGGAAACAAACCATTTCTTTCCCAATCCACAACCGAACTAAAATACTAATATAAGTTATAATACTACTACAATACTACTACTTATAATATTACTAATTCTACTAGTTATAATACTACTACTTATAATTCTGCTGCTTATAATTCTACTACTTATAATACTACGAGTTATAATACTACGAGTTATAATACTACTTATATACTACTACTTATAATACTACTAATTATAATCATACTAGTTATAATACTACTTATAATACTACTACTAATTATAATACTACTAGTTATAATACTACTAATTATAATACTACTAGTTATAATACTATTTATACTACTACTACTACTACTTATAATACTACTACTTATAATTTTACTATTTATAATACTACTACTTATAATACTACTAGTTATAATAGTACTAGTTATAATACTACTACTTATGATACTACTACTTATTATCTTAATAGTTATAATACTACTTATAGTACTACTACTTATAACACTACTCCTTATAATACTACTACTTATACTACTACTACTTATAATACTACTAATTATAATACTACTTATAATACTACTACTTATAATACAACTACTTATAATACTACTACTTATACTGCTACTACATATAATACTACTACTTATAATACTACTGCTTATAATTCTACTACTTACAATACTACTACTTATAATTCTACTACTTATAATTCTACTACTTACAATACTACTACTTATAATAATACTTATAATACTGCTACTTATTAATCTACTTTTAATGCTACTTATGATACTATTTATTATACTACTATTTTAATACTACTACTTAGAATAGTACTACTTATAATACTACTTATAATAATACTTTTTTATACTTATGTGTCACCGCTTATCAGGCCCCAAATGCCACTCGAGGATTATTGTTAATAAGATTGTCAGTGGGCGATGCTAAACAATATGAGAGGATATAAAAAGAAGGGGTGAAATGGTCAGAATTTGATTGTTTAAGCGGACTGCTGGGCATTTTTTGTGGTCAGCTGAGAGGCAGCCTTGTTGTATTGCATTCCACAGATGAGACGTTCTTGGAAAGACACTTTCTTCTTCTGTTCAGTTTTAAGTACACAGAAGAAGAAAGTTTCTTTCCAAGAACGTCTCATCTGTGGAATACACAGAAGAAAATTCTTAACAGCGTTTTTTCTGTGAATGTTTTGGAAGGGAAACTCAGAGATTGGGGATCAGTTGATCATCTACCATGAACATAACGAGAGAGTAGAGAAAGACTAGAAACGTCTCTCCTGTGACAAAAAGGGGTGCAGGGAAAAGAAGAAATCATCCTGCACTAGATTTCGAAGTCGATTTTGTACTCTTTTTAGTATACTACTACAAAAACTACTAATACCACTACTAAAGTAAGAAGGCCTTCAAAGAAGATTGACTAAACTAAATTAAATAAAAGGAATAAAATATTCAAATCATAGAAATATCTGTAATTTTTAGGTAAAACTACTTTACTAGAAAATGCATGGGAGTTTAACTGAGATTTTGAAAACAATAAATGGAAAAAATATGTGACTATATTTCAAGGAGAAGCTTCCTCGGCCATGTCGAACTCCTAACAACATCCCAGGAACAGACCAAACTACAGCTGTGGACCAAACGGCTAGAGAATGCCACTCTCTTACCCCTACATAGGCACCCCGGCTCCAGTGGAAAACACTCAACCCCACAGTTGCTAGATGTAAGGGATCAAAATGTAGGCTATATTTAGTTTAATTTAGTTTCATGTAAAGAGAGTAAACAGGAGGCGGAAGTCCATCGTTAAAATTCAAATACGTCCGATTTTTATAAAATTTCAGCATTAAGTATTAGAAATCAATTAATAAATTTTCCTAAATTTTCGTTTCTTCGGAGTATTTTAAAGGTTTTATGGAGCATAATGCGGACACAGTCTCCAATCTAGAAAATTCAAATATTTCAAATTTACATTGTATTTGATTCATAGTCATCAGACACCAATTAATCAGGATCCCTGCATTTCAATTTTTGTTTAAGACCTCTTAAGTTTGACTGTTAAATTTTAGATATTTTCTAGAATCAAAATACTGTAATGGATTTTGATCAAAATTAGATTAAAGATTCTAAACATAATGTTTAGTATCATTATACCTTTATTTTAAACTTCGTAAGGGGATATAAAAGTGGTGCAAAACAGTTTTGCTCGGGGAATTAATTTTACGCGTTCTGGGACGGGTATTCTCCTAGGGTGTTCCAAAAGAAACAGTGCACTGAACATTTTCATAGGTATACATAAAGAAACAGTGCACTGAACACAAGAAAGGATATTTATAGTTGAAAATGTTTTCCCAAAAGATTTTAAATATTATATTTAGATAATTTAGATATCTAAATTTTAGATATTTATATTAAATATTCTTTTGTTTCAGGGACCCTTTGAAAATGGTGCTTACCTTACAAGAAAGGATATTTATTGTTGAAAATGTTTTCCGAGATGGTGGCAAATACACAAAAGAAGTGCAAGAGTCATTTCAAGAAAAATTTGGTGCAGAACGTTTGCCGCATCGAAATTGTGTTTCCGCTTTGTTGCATAAGTTCAAAAAAACTGGAAGTGTTCAAGACAAACCCAAAAGTGGCCGCCCAAAAGTCGTTACAGATACAGTCTTACAGAATGTTACCAACAAACTGCAGAGGAGCCCACGAAAGTCTTTGAGGCGTTTGTCTCAAGAAACTAGGATATCTCTAACATCATCTCACCGAGCAGTGCATCAACTTAAATTCTTTCCATATAAAGTGCATGTTGTTCATGAACTGAAGCTTCAGGATTCAGAAAAACGCGTACTCTTCTGTAGGTGGTTTGAAAATTTTATTCTAGAGAAAGGTGAAAATATTTTAAACCATACATTCTTCAGTGATGAAGCATGGTTCCATTTGTCCGGGTACATGAACAGTCAGAACTCTAGAGTGTGGTCTACAATAAATCCTCATGCTCTGTTTCAGAAACCACTCCACGATCAAAAAGTTGGTGTTTGGTGTGCTTTGTCAAGGCGGCGTATAATTGGACCTATCTTTTTTGAAAACACCATCACATCTGAGTGTTACATTCATAACATCCTGGAGCCATTTTTTGATCAACTGACGGAGCAAGAAAAGCAACAAAAGCAAGATGGTGCAACTCCACATACGGCTCGTGTCAGTATGGCTGCAGTTGGTGATGTCTTTGGGGATCGTGTGATCTCTCGTGGTTTGTGGCCACCTCGATCACCGGATTTAACACCTCCTGACTTTTATTTGTGGGGCAAATTGAAAGACTCAGTGTATGCAGACAATCCTCGAACTACGGATGAACTGAAGCAGAAAATAACAAGTGTTATTCAAAACATCAAACCTGATGAACTTGAGTGTGTTTTTCAAAACACGCAGCGTCGCGCTCGTTTATGTCTGCAGGTGAATGGCGCACACTTTCAACAGTTATTGTAGATCATATCTTACTGCACGAGTCAATCCTCAATCGTACTTTAGTTGATAAGGTATTGAATTTGTGAATATTTGCAATAAATAGTATTTTTCTGTGTTTTGTTTCTTTGGGTTATTAGCATATTCCTACTGAACTGTTTCTTTTGGAACACCCTGTACATAAATAAATGTTGGTTTGCCCTTTTTGTCAACCTATGAGATGTGGGAGGCGTTATTGTGGCGCCATGTATTAATAATGAGAAACCCTTTGGCGGCATCTGACTTAAACGCACGTCGAAATCCTATAAAGGACGCAGAACAAACAAAAAATCAAACACAATAAAACACACAACACATTATTCAAACACATGTCTTATTACTACTAAACTCAAAAGGAAATAAAAACAAACACTTTCACGCCAATAATTACAATTTGTACGAATCTATGTGAAATATCCAAGAAAGACACTGTTTAGCACACCTGTTACTGTTTTTTTGATTAGTCCGCTTGACAGGTGGAGGGTAACCCCTATCTAAATAAGATAGCCGATAAATTAATGATTGGCTATATTGCTGTTGTTATTTTCATGACCCTACGCCCAACGTCTTCTAATTTTTCTTGGTCATTGCACAACCGGAACGGACATCGACTGCTCCCCAACGTAGATGAAACACTTTAATTATTTGAATGTTTATTCCCTTAAATGGTACGTTGGTCATTGTCCACTCAACCATTAAATATTTTTCCGCCCATGGCCGTGCAGGCGCGATTGTAACCACAGCTGTTGAATTTGAATACGAGTCCTCTTTAGGTTTCTCCACCCATAGATTTTAATAAAATGATTATCACTTTCTTCTTCTTCTTCTTCTTCTTCTTCTTCTTCTTCTTCTTCTTCTTCTTCTTCTTCTTCTTCTTCTTTTATTATTTGGATTTCATGCTCACAACGTTTCAGCCGATGTACTCTGCGCCTTCTTCAGTATCATGAAGAAAAACGAAAAGGTAAAAGAAGAAACTAAATTTTTTAGATGAGGATTGAGAATTTTGATTTCGATTATTCGGGTTACTGTTCTCATCTTGGATTTTATTGTTATAACGTTTCAGCCGATGTTACCTCCGACTTTCTCAATTTGCGTCTTTCGAACTTATTTCTTCTCGTTCCGTCAGTCATGACCGGGTAGAAATCATAAGTAATTGTTAATTGTATCTTTAGTATCGCCCGTACCGAAGAAGACTTGCACTTAGAACGGATTATAACGTAGCACCTTTATCAGCTGCGCTATGGATCTACGGGAACTAAATATGCACGTGGAGTAAATAAAACTCTATATAGATTCCTGAGTTCGACATAAAAAAATTTCCGAGTTCGACAAGACGCATCTGAAGAAGGTAGGAATTTACATCGGCCAAAACGTTGTGAGAATAACATCGAAATGAGAACAGTAGTCCGTATAATCGAAATACAAATTATCAAACCTCATCTTAAAAATTCTTCTTCTTCTTCTTCTTCTTCTTCTTCTTCTTCTTCTTCTTCTTCTTCTTCTTCTTCTTCTTCTTCTTCTTCTTCTTCTTCTTCTTCTTCTTCTTCTTCTTCTTCTACCTATTATTTTCATTATGGCGCTGTTTTTCTTACATAAATTTTTCTTCATTTTTCGTCTTCTACATCTTCTACTTCTACTTTTTCTTTCTACATTTTCTTTTTTTTTGCATCATCATCATCATCATCATCATCATCATCATCATCATCATCATCATCATCATCATCATCATCATCATCATCATGTTTATATCCTTCCCTTTTAAAAATCTGAACACTAGTGGTGTAAAGGATACGCACGAGGGGGTATTGAATCGGGTAAGTAGTGTTCAAGTGTCAATCACTTCAACAAAATCAGTCTATTTTATGACAAGCAATATGGATTTCGTTCTGCAAGATCAAGAGCTGACGTGTTGATTGTAATATAACATAGAATCAGCGATCTATCGATAGGGACTTCGTTTCTAGGGTGAAAGGGTCTGACACAAAGGTTTGATTCACAAATGTACTAGCTATGGAATATATGGCAATGTCTTCGCAACCATCAAATCTGTTCTCTATGATAGGTTTGTAAAAGTAGTTGCTAATGAGCAGAAATTTGAAGCACTTGGTATCAATGCCTCAAGGATCTATTCTAGGCCCAACCCTATAATTGATTTTACTTAATGATCTTCCAAATAATATTCTGAGATAATTTGCTGACGTCAATGCAAATTACACAACTGTCTATAGCAGTACATCGAAGAGCAGTGGTGATGAAGATCTTGCTTATTTTATCTCTTACGATCTAGAGCACCTGGTGCAATTAAGAATTGTGGTTTATTGCTTTTAACACTTATAAAAGCAAGCTTCTACACTTTCACTATCAACGCTGGCGTCCTGTTTTGTCTCAGGTAAAATGTATGGCTTCCGTGGAGAAGTCCTTTGCTTTCTTAAACATCTAGAACTGACTTTCATTTAAATGTTTGGATCATTCTACCGCTCCAGAAAGTACTTGACTTCTGATACAATCCTCTACCGGTGTAAAAGTCAGTTCTAGAAAAGGGGTCTCACAACCGGATGTAGTTTGTTTTATCTGTGTTTTTTTTTAACCGGGTGTGAAAAGCTTCGAACGCAATCGGGTGAATTTGTTCCATGTTAATTGCCCCAAACTTTTATAATTCCGAAAAGTGTCAAGCTTGAAATTATTGCTTCCAAGCAATGATTGTTGCGCACTTCAAATCGTCACACAGAAAATGAAATCATCCT
Organism: Sepiola atlantica; assembly: GCA_963556195.1. Taxonomy (NCBI): domain Eukaryota; kingdom Metazoa; phylum Mollusca; class Cephalopoda; order Sepiida; family Sepiolidae; genus Sepiola; species Sepiola atlantica. Next base: position 164,809,914 of record OY744521.1, on the reverse strand, counting down.
GGAGTACTGCTGCCACATCTAAAGAGGTTCCGCTCAGAGCACTTTTTCTTGCCTTGACATAATACAAAATCGGCTTCGCAATCTGGTAGAAGATGATCTGTTCTTATCTCTTGAGTCCCTTTTCCGACAGAAGAAAGTTGTTAGTCTTTCTCTACTCTATCATTATTTCAATAGAAGGATCTCGACTAGGCGTCAATCTCCGGCCGCTGTCTGTAAAACATTCACTAACAGAATTTGTCAGGCTACCACCATTACAAAGTACCTTATTTTCTTAATCTGTGTATGTAAAACCAAATGGAAATTCCATGAAGGGAGTTTATTTCTAAAGACTTTCACTTTATCGACCACATTGCTACCATAATGATTCCATTCAGACATGGTCGTATCTAAGTTCACGGTTAACAAATACTTGTCGAGTTGTCCTCTTAAGTAACCAAATTATTCCATTCCGTTTTCAATCTCTCTTGGTGGTGACTCGTTAGTATAAATAGAGATCCAGTCGACTCGATTGCATTCATTTACACTGTAATCTCATTGCAAAAGATGTAAACGCTATTTCACAGTTAATATTCAAACAGCAACTAGTGTTTAATTAATTGTTTCTATCAGGTAGTAAGTGTTCCTCCAAAATTATTGATATATGTGTGCCTTTGATATTAAGGTCACCTGTCTGTTACTAATACGTGGGCAAACAGATTCGTTTCACAAAAGTTTGTGTCAGTCTGATATGCATCCAGCTAGATAATTTAAACCTCAGTCACAATCCCTACCAGCTAAAGTACACCTTTTCCAAATAGGGTCTCTTATAATATAACACTATCACTAGGTTTTAAATATGTTGATACACTCTCTACTCTTACTCTTTAGTTCTCCTTTAGTTATCTATATATGTTCTTATACTACATGTTATATATCTGCATGTTACCATCGTTACCCGTTCAATATTTCTCATAGTGATCTATTAGTATTATTCATTTAGTTATCTTTTGTTTTAATTATCATCATCATCATCATCATCATCATCATCATCATCATCATCATCATCATCATCATCATCATCATCATCATCATCATCATCATCATCATCATCATCATCATCATCATCATCATCATCATCATCATCATCATCATCATCATCATCATCATCATCATCATCATCATCATCATCATTATTATTATTATTATTATTATTATTGTTATTGTTATTGTTATTGTTATTATTATTATTATTATTATTATTATTATTATTATTATTATTTGTACGCACTAGAAGTTCTCACACAGGACATCATTTGTAATTGCTCACCGAAAACAACCGGTGGTATTCCCTGGAATCTGAATGACAACGAGTCTCCCCAGATTTCCAGTATTCGCCACCTCTTTTCGATAGCCACCGCAAATAATCTTGCAGTATCGTAACATCCGTTTACCATTGATTTCTCGCTGATTAGGACCATTGGTCTTCTCTGGGTGGCAATAAAAGCAAGGGGAGAAGGGGAAGGGGGTGGGGAGGTGGAAGCGGTAAAGGAGAGCGGGGGAGAAGAGCGGGGGAAGAGAGCTTACGGTGTTTCTTGCAATTGCTGTTCATTGGTTCATTTTTGTGTGGTGTCAGCTGAGGTCGGTTTAATCAATTTTTTTTTTTGGGGGGGGGGGACTCATGAAGTAATGGTTTCTTGCATTTTCTGTTCCTTGGTTTTTGATGTGGTGTTCTTTCTGTGGTTTTGTTTTCTTTCTGTTGTAGATTCCATGTGACCCTTCGTAGGTTATGCTAATTGGTTTCCGCATTCGAGGATTTTTCTTAAGATTGCAGCTGCTTTGATCATTGCCGTCCTTTGTATAGTTTCAATGATCCCTTTGATTCCAATTTCTCCCAGTCTTTTTTCCAGTTTTTTTAGATTGTTCCTAGTGCTGCTACGATTATTAGTATAACCTTTTTCATGCTCCATATTCCTTTCAGTTCTCTGGCTAGTTCCGTATATTTCTTCGTTTTTCCGGCTCTTTGATCTTCGCTCTTTGATCTGCTGGAACGGTGAAGTCTACGATTTTGCAAGATTTTTCTTTCTTGTTGATTATTATAATATCTTTGCTTGTATGAGTTTGTCTGTTTGTATATCCATATTCCAGATGATTTTGTGTTTTTCATTTGTACCATTTGCCTGCATATTCGAAATTCAATTGTTTTCACAGTTCCTGGTGTACTGCTTTCCCCACACAGTCATGTCTGTTCTTGTATTCTTTTTGGGCTAGTTTGCTACATTAACTTATTATATGATTTACTGTTCCGTCTCTTTGCCCACACAGTCTGCATTTACTGTTTTCCTGGGTTTTATCTATTTTAGCTTTAATGTAGTTTGTCCTAATCGCATTGTTCTGTGCAACCATCAGTAAAGATTCCGTTTCTCCGTTCAAGTGTCCTTTTCTTAGCCATGCCGAGCTTTTTTCGTTGTTTTATTATTATTATTATTATTATTATTATTATTATTATTATTATTATTATTATTATTATTATTATTATTATTATTATTATTATTATTATTATTATTATTATTACATTAAATGTTATGACTACTTTCCTTATTAATTTGCTTATTATTTATTTCCCATAATTTCTTTTTATTATATTGTCCGACATACACCGTGCTTAAAAGTTTGTTTATGTCTAGCCGACAGGAAACGGAAGTGAGCACGGGACTACTAAAACAAAATAATGTTAAACTTGACAGAAAAAGCACATAAAAAAGGAATAAATATAGATGTTTAAGACTTAGAAGAAAATGAAATATAGATAAACAAATACAATCTATTTACATTTATCTTTGATTTTGAGTGAAGATCTATGTCGATGAGAAACGATTTTAGTAACATTCAATTTTTATAGTTTCAAATTCTAGATGCAATTCTCTATCTATATAGAAGTCAGATATTACTGCTGCACAGGGCACTCTTTTCTTCCTTAACGAAGTATAAATCGGCTTCGAAATATAGTGGCGGTGATCTCTTTTCTTCGTTACACCTCCTTTCTCACAGAAGAAACGTATCTAGTCTCTCTCTAATCTATCGTTATTCCCATGGAAGGTGCTCGACTGAGCTCCACTCTTTGGTTTTTTCTTGTAAGATATTCACAGCAAACTCTCGTCTTCAACCACACCGAAAAATGATTTTCGTTTCTCCCTCCATGTACCTAGCAAAAGATGGAATTTCTATGGACCGAGCTTCTTTGAAAAGGCTTTCCGTCTGTAGAACGCATTAGCACTGGACTGCTTCCGCTCTGATTACAATTTGGTCGTCTTCAAATCCAAAGTCAACAAATTTCTTGTCACAAACTGCCTCATAATTAATTAAACGGGGTTCATACCAATGATAGAGTTCCTTATTTTTCGTCTAGCATTAACCATTATACTAGTGACTCTTGGATTTGATAAGTTGTGAACCAATAGTAAAAAAAATACTTGATCAAAACTCTCCCTAAGGTACTCATTACTTAGTCAAATGCGCCCATATCTTCAACGCTTAATGTTCCTCAACTTTTAATACTCTATAAAATTTTAAAATTGTAACAACTAGATTTTAAAAGTAGAGTTCAACTTTAAAAGTAGAGTTCAAGTTTAGAAGTAGAGTTCAGGTTTAGAAACAGAGTTCAGGTTTAGAAGTAGGGTTCAGAGTTAGATATAGTATGCAGATTTATACATAGAGTTCAGATCTAGAAGTAAAGTTCAGGTTTAAAAGTACAGTTCATATTTCGGAGTAGACTTTATATTTAGGAGTAGAGTTCAGGTTTAGAAGTAGACTTCATGTTTATATTTCGTTGAATATATGTTATTCAGGCCTTTTAGTAGCTAAGAGAACGTTTGCTTTTCATAAATACTTGTAGTGATCTGTAGAGCGTTACTAACAGTATAATATTTACCCATTTTCCCAAGAAGGCAGGTTTGATACACGGGTTTAAGTGTAGTGTTCACCGTTTTGTGACAAGCAATTTTTATATGTATGAGATGCCGTTTCGAGCACATGCTTAAAAGTTATAAAAAGGTCGCAAATGTCGATTCTAGTTACGATGCGTGGAAACCCATAATCGATACACACGCAGCTGGTTTATTTTCACGCTTTTTTCTTGATCGACGTTCACTGATTTTTGCGTTTTCATTCACTTTTGCTTGATAAACTCGTTTGAAGTTCGATTAGAGATGATTTTGACGTGAAACGTTGTCCTACACCAGCTGGTTGTATTTATCTACCTCCCACAGCGGTAAGATGTGACATATGGGCGGGAAAGTGGGATTGAAAAGCCGGCGCCCTAGAGGAAAAGCACTCTTGCTTACAAAAAATGTCAGTAGGGGCGGCTCAGGCGGTTAGCAATAAACTAACCACTTCACAAAGGCTGAGAAGACAAAGCCTGGGAAGGTTCACCTCCTAGAACTGCACAGAACAATACCGGTGGAATCAAGGTCCAAAGGCCATGACCGTACCGGTCTATGGAGTGTAGCATCCATCGGAACAGATACCACACTTTGAATTATTTATTTGCATAAAATATAAAATAAACATTTAATACAAATTAGGCACAAAGCTCTCAAAAGTGTTGGGAAATGGGTGTCATTGGTCATCCTTGGTCTGTAGTTATAAAAGTATCAATTCTACTCTTGACTAGAATTATCTCAGTCACCACAACACCACATTTACACTAAGTCTCGTCCTACTTGAAGTATCTCCGATTGAAACTTTTATTTTACACTTTGATCTAGGTCAGCCACCGGACCAGCTGATATTCGCATGCAAATAAATAAAACTAAATATCGGACAAGACGTACTTTGATTAAACTGTTCAGTAAAGATAAGCAAGAATCTAACGCCCGTTTATACCCAACCTATGTTTGAGTTTGTATTATTTAGATTATTCGCACTACTATTTTCATGTTGGTAATTATGTTTACACCGTTTCGGCCGATGTAATCTTCCACCTTCTTCGGGTGTTTGTTTTCGAACTAGGAAACCTAATAACCGAACTTAGGAATCTTTATGTCGAACTCAGGAATCAACACGGAATTTTGAACTGAAACGTGTATTTAATCCACGGGGGTAGTTTGTTCTCATTCTGTCAGCCATGACTTAGTAGAAGTATTAATTTTTATGCTATTTTAAGTTGTTGTCACATTGACTGATATTACCTTTGACCTTCTTCAGATGCATTTTTTAAACTTAAGAACGTAATAGTCGTTATTGGGAATCTTTATGTCGAATTCGGGAAACCTATACAGAATATATTGAACCGAACTCTTGATTTAATCCACGAGGGTAGATTGTTCTCATTCCGTCAACCATGACCGAGTACAAGTGTTAATTTTTATGTTTTTCTATGCTATTATTACCTATAGTAAGGATTGAACCTTCAACTGTAACTTAGAACTTAATATAAACTATGATTTGTTTTGTTTGTTTGACGGCATATCAACCAAGTTTTAGTTATTTAATACAGAGAAGCAATGCCCATTGTGAACTATTCTCTTCCTTACAGCGTCTTTCTCACGGAAGAGAGGTTGTTAGTCTTTCTGTACCCTATATTCATTTTCATGGTAGGTGCTCGACTGAGCTCCAATCTATAGCTCCTCGCCTGTAAAACATTCACAACAAAAACTCGTCTAGCTACAACCACTGTAAATAATTTTCCTTTCTTTCTCTGTATAACTAAAACTAAACGAAACTTCCATGAGCAAAGTTTATTTAAAAAAACTACTCGTCTGTGAAACACAATATCACGGGACTGCTTCCAAGCTGACTACAGCATGGTCGTTTTCAAGTCTAATGTTAACAAATTCTTGTTTAGACGTACTATTAAATAAGCAAGTTGTGCCCAGTTTCAACTATCGTTATCAATCCTCGTGGTTTTGTTTCACCATCAACCTGAAAAACTCATTAGCCATCATCCTCGAGTGACCTTTAGGGGTTTTGATTAGTGGTGACCCGTTAGTACATAACAATTAATTGTATATAATGTTTGGATTTAGACAACATTAGATTTAAGAATCACAAAATTCATACTAAAGCTGTTCACTTGGTCCCATGGCGTAACGGTTAAAAACGTTGATTAACAATCAGTTCCAAATGACAGTCTTCCAGGGATTTATTGAAGGCGATAATAACTAAGAATAGTATAAAACTAACATAGTCAAAACTAACGGAACCAGATTAAATAAAGGGTTCAGTTCGAAATTCTACCGAGTTCGACATAGAGATTCCCAAGTTCAACTACAAATCTAAATTAAATTCCGAAACATAATATTTATTGTTCATCATTCAGAAAGTTTCTATTTTCGAATAGCTAGCAGGGAGGGGTGCGGGTTCATACCTTTCTAAACAATATTAGTGCATAAATGCGACTACTTTCAATCAGAAACCTAAAGACATTAATATCTCTCTTCCCCATTGTATAAAATCCATCAATTCCGGATTAACCAGCTAGATAAACATAAGGGTCACTGTTTGATCTATTTCCCCAAAAATGAAACCTTTGGCTCGGATCGATATTTTAGAAGGGACTATTGTCAGGAAACACAGTTTATTTGAGTAATACGCGCCCAGGTCAGTCCACAAATATCGAAAATCGCGAGAAACAGAAAAAAATAATGCATAAAAACTCCTTCTAAACAAACACGCCTAAACAAACAATAAACACTAATACAACCGCCTTTTAAATAAAGTTTAAATAGAATTAGTAAAATAAAATTACCCCCTCTAAAACCAGCAATAATAACAGACAGCTCTTTTTTTTAAACATAGTTCACCCCAAACAAGGCAAGCCGCCACTGTAGACGTAAGGGGCTACTGAAAAAAGAAAAGGGGAGAAAGAAGAGGGGGGGGGGTCAACCTAACTTGGGATCTGCGCAGCGAGATGTCTGTTTACATTTGTTTTAAACTTCTGCATGTCTGTTCTGTCGGGGAAACAGGGGGCAGGGAGAGAGTTCCAGAGGCCAGCAGTACGAGGAAAAGAAGCTATTTGAGTAGAAGGCTCTCCGACATCTGGGGACTACCACAGTGAATGAATGAGATTTAGTTGATTGTCGAGTTAGTCTAGGGAATTTACGTCGAGGGGGTACCAGAGTAGCCTATTCATCGGAGCATAATCCATTGCAGTATTTGTAAAACAAGCACAAAGATACCACATTGCGGCGATGGGACAGAGGCTGAAGCTTGGTTGACAGTGAGGGTCCAATTATGTTGGCGATTCTTTTTTGGACCTTGTCAAGGAGGGAGAGACTAGTAGATGATGCACCAGCCCGGATGTGACAACAATACTCCATGCATGGGCGAATGGTGGCTTTGTAGAGATACAGGATAATGTCAGGTGTGAATAGTTTACTAGCATGGTAGAGGGAGCCAACCTTCTTTGCGGTAGCCTTGGCAATGTCTTCAATGTATTTGTTCCAATTCATGTTACCTGTGAAGGTTAGGCCGAGGAGTTTGAATTATGAACTCTCAGGTAGGGTGTTATTTGCCATGACAATCGGTGGTTGAATAGGTTCCTTGCAGTTATTGAAAGAAAGGAGTTTTGTCTTTGTCATTTGTCATTAAAAGTTACCAACCATTTATGACCCCAATCCACTACAGCCTGGAGGTCATTTTCTAAACATTCAGCCATTGCCTCAGATATGATCGCGTCTGTTTTGCCAACATGGCGAGAGTAAAGCGTGGTGTCGTCAGCAAATAAACCAATCTCAGACTCTACGTCATCAGGGAGATCGTTTATGAAGATCAGGAACAGTAAGGGTCCAAGGATAGATCCCTGGGGTACACCAGCATTTATGTCATGTTGCTTAGATGAACGACCATCGAGGATAACCTGGATTTTTCTTTTGTCTAGGAAAGATCTAATTATATTAAGTAATTGCCCAGTAATACCGTATGAGCGTATTTTCAGGAGAAGCCCTTTATGCCATACCTTGTCGAAGGCCTTGGATATATCAAGCGCTACTTTCCGAGATACCGTTAGGATGTCTGCAGTAGATCGTGCTTGTCTAAATCCATACTGGCGGCCAGAAAGAAGTTTAGCATTAACTAGGTGCCGTACTATCGCCAGATTGATTAAGGATTCAAAAATCTTAGCAAAGACCGGCAGCAGACTGATTGGGCGATAGTTCTGAGGATCGGTTCTATTCCCAGAACTCTTGTAGACTGGTACCACAGAGGCAATTTTCCAGCTATCGGGGAAGCAAGATTCAGCTAGACATTTATTGTAAAGTTTGGAGAGTACAGGGGCCAGTTCAGCAGAGCATTTCTTTATTACTAATACTGGTATAAGATCAGGCCCACAAGCTTTGGAGGTGTCAAGGTTTTTTATGATGTCTCTGACCTGGAATGGGGTGATGACCAGGTTATCAAGTGTGGCTTCGGTCCGCAATGGGAATTTGGGGAGGGGGTGATTATCTGAGTCTAAAGTAGAGTTAGAAGCGAAGCGCTGGGCAAGTAGTTCAGCCTTATCAGTGGCCGTGCATACGACATCATTGTGGTTTGATAGTGGGGGAATCGTTGATTGACCATTATTCACTACACTATTGTAGATTTTCCAGAAATCACGAGTACCTAGTTTCTGTGACTGGATGCGTTTTTTGTTAACTCATTATACCTTCTCTTCGCTTCACCTATCACGGCCTTGCAATTATTTCTTGACTCTATAAATGTATGTCTATTAGTAGCTGACTTATGGCGGCCGAATTTACGGAATGCTTGTTGCCTCTAAGAATTGGCAGCTGCACATTTCGAGGTAAGCCATTGGGGAGAGTGGGGCTTGCTAATGAATTTTCGCATGGGGACATAGGCTTCAATGCCTGCTTTGACCCATTCAGTTAGTTCGTTTGCACACTGGTTGGCAGCGAGTGAGAAGGTTTCCCTCCATGGGGCGTCGCTGATGTGATCTCTGATTGACTCAAAATCAGCCTGCTCGTAGTATCTCGATGTTTTGAGCAACTGTTCATCAGCTTTTGGACGACTTTTTAGGGTGATATGTACCATTAGCACAATGTGATCAGCATTCCCAAGTGGGCTATGAGCTTTCGTCACACAAGCCTCGGGCATTGAGGTCAAGAAAAGGTTTAGAAGTGAGGCTTGTTGGTCTACTCGATCGGAGATGCGGGTCGGAAAATCGACAGTCTGAGAAAGGGAGTGAGCTAAGGAGAAATTTTACGTAGAATTGCCGGCTGCGTCAGTAATGCTGGAGAATCCCAACCAGTCACGGTGGTGGGCATTAAAATTCCCAAATACATGTATCAGGGCATTCGAGTCAATTAAGAGTGCTCTATCTATGCTTACAGAGACAGAGTTTAGCAGAGTACAGTCCTGGGTCGACGGGGAACGGTATAAGAAATATAAGTAGCTGACGCTGTGATGTAAAGTCAATCTAAAGCACATGTAGTCGTGGTCATCCGATTCTAGCATATGTTCTCTAGTCAGGGGGAATGTGTTCCGAACAAAAACTCCTAGCCCGTGCATATGTCTGTCAGAGTCTTTACGGTATAGTGGGAGGTAGTCAGTCATGTCAAAGTGGTGAGAGGAGATTGAGGATTGAAGATTAGTTTCACTTAGAGCTAGGATATCCGGGGAGTTTGTCAGGAGAAAGGTTTCTACGTCGTTGATGTTGGTTCTAAGTCCCCGGATATTTGTGAATGCGAGCCTCAAGGGCGGAGGCGAAAGTGTTTTTTGTTGGGTGTCTGGTTTAGGTTTGCTTTTATTTCTTTGTAATGACATGTTTGTTTTGATTATAGAGTGGGTTGGCCAAGGTGGGTACTTGTTTGGTGCCAATAAGCTCACTTAACCAGTCCATTAGTCACGACCTGGTCCATGGGGGTTGTGGCCTCGGGAAAGCCCACCGGAGATAATTGCAGGGTCCCTTTCCATGCGCGACATGGCACATACAACTACCCACGGTATTAAGCAACTGATGATAGAGCAGCCGTTCCTGGCGCTACCCAAGAGTTTGGGCTCCTTGCTTTCAGTTGGAAACAGCAGCCAGACAAGCTGTCTAACCTGTACCCTCAACCTGTCGGAACAGGAGAGACCCAGACTGGTCATGTAAGACTTAGTGACGAGAAAATTTTCCCCAAGTTGCCCAAATAGAGAGAAGGAGAACGGCGTTCATTGTCCTAGTAAGGAAACAAGGCTAGGCACTGAGCGTTTAGAGGGGTCCCTGTGCTGTTACCTCTGCGCCTGACTAATAAACAAAGAAGGAGTGCAAGGGCCGGCGATAGGCAGAACCTATCTACTCCTTAAGCAATTGTAGGTTTGCAAACCGGATATTTTGTTCGAGATTCCAACTCTAGGAAGGTTGTCGATCAAGACTAAGGAGGCCTCCCTCCCCAACGGTTTACTGCCACGGCGTAAATAGCTGGTAGCAAGTTTTTTTTTGTCAGAGATTTCCTTCTCTTAGATGGATAGCCTTATAAGGTCTTACGGGTCCAACACTCCAAGAGGGATAAAAATAGCCTGCGCCCATTTATTAGTCGGGTATTTCCTGACCCCCGCAGGTTAATAATAATAAAAAAAATAATAAATAAATAAATAAAAAAAAATAATAAAAAAAAATAGAAATAATACTTCCAATATAACGTATATATATATATATATATACATATACACACATACACAAACACATACATACATACATACATATAAACATACGAACACACACACATATATATATATATATATATATATATATATATATATATATATATATATATATATATGTACATATGTAGGTATAAGTTCAATTTAATACTATAAAGGGAACAGAAAGTTAAAGATAGGTTTCCCTCTCGCAAGTAAGCATAAATAATAGAAATAAGAAGGCTAAACTTCAGGCCCGCATGAGAGTTCAAAAGTTTCTTCAGTGGGAACTCAATAGGCAGACACTAAGACATAGACACCAAAGTTTAACAGGGTTAATACTAGCTCGTTTGGTAGCATTGTGATTAGTAAAAATGCCAGATACATTTAAAACGATGAAAGAGAAAACTTAGCTGATCATTCGAGAAGATTTTCAATCAAGTCAATGGGATTATTTTGCGGACGGGCTACTTTTGCAAATGACCCTTCCAACGAGAACATATCAAGTACATCTTAAGAAATGGACGAAGAAGCTTTTGATGCAGGCGGGGGGGGGGGGGGCACCGAGAATTACAGTTAGCTTGCTATTTATAGATTAAGTCCCAACTTATCTTGTGGCGTTTAAAGTAAGAAGGAAAGAAAGAGAGAGTGGGAATAAAATTAAAAAAATTAAATAAAGAAAATAAAAATACATAAAGAAAAAGAGAAAAAGAAAAACCCAGAAAAAGCGAAGTTACAAGGAATATCTATTATAGGGAAACCCAAAAATTTGGCACCACTTGCCTTGAAGCAGTGATTTGTGTTTCCCCCCTTATTTTAAGAAAACCAATTGAAAAGCAATTAGGCTTGATACATATTTTTAAATATTTTAAAAAGTATATGTCCAGAAGCCATTATATATCTACATAATATTGACATGGATAAAGTACCTCATCGATAGTATTTATTGGAACCCAACCCTAAATTAGCCAAATATAACATTTAAATAATAAAAATAAGATATGATTGTATTTTTTCTGCTTTTTTTAAGCAAATACAAGTGAAATATTTTTTTAGGTGGGGTAGATAAGTCATTTAAGGTTATCTTCGTTTAAATGCAATGCAAATATACTCTATATCATTTCTGTTTTTTAGGTACTACTACTACTACTACTACTACTACTACTACTACACATAATAATAATAATAATAATAATAATAATAATAACAATAATGATAATAAAAGAAAAAAATACAAAAATACACAACAAGGCATAAAAGGTAGCTCCCAGAAGACATCATTATTTTGAGAGACCTTCACCTATCGAAGCAGAGAAAAATCTCTCTCTTTCGTTCTCTCTCTCTCTCTCTCTCTCTCTCTCTCTCTATATATATATATATATATATATATATATATATATATATATATATATTAAAAAAAAATATATATATAAGACAACGTTTCACAGAAAGCCACCCACTTCCCATAGATCAAATATGACCGAAGAACGCCAGTAAGCTATTTATAATTATAATTAAAATTCAAGTAAACACAGTATTTTTTCGCCTGGGTCAACTCTCCCAGCTTGAAGCCTAATATATTATGTTGATCTGAACACCTGTAATATATATATATATATATATATATATATATATATATATATATATATATATATATATATATATATATATATATCATCAAGTGAAAGAAAATCTGATCCTTCCCTCAGATCATATTTGGGAAAAAGCTGTGCATTTTTGATTTACTTGGATATATATATATATATATATATATATATATATATATATATATATATATATATATATATATATATATATATATATATATATATATATATATATATGTGTCTTTATCTACAACGTATACGTTTCATCCTTCTGGAACCATCAGTGTAGAGATAATTATTGAATTCGGTCGCAGGACTTGAAACACCGGAACCGGAGTCAAGTGTTTAACTCAAATTCCGACGTCCTAGCCCACGCGGCCACAGTGAACACCCATATAAATCGGTTGGAGTTTTAAACCTATAACGCCGAACTGGCGCGATAGGGAGTCGACATCAACAATGTTCAACTAATGAAGGAACATGCATTAACGTTATGATTTTGACGACTGTATTAATACTACTCACTAGAGCTCCCAGCCCAGAAATATATATTAGCTAATTGAGATGAAACGCCATAACAAAATCTTTTACAATTGTTTCAATGTTAATCTATTTTCAGAATTGATATTTTTCACAAATAAATACTATTTTCATCATTTAAAGTTTCAATTATATTTTAATAGCTACATGTGCAAATTGAACGGACGTATAACAATATACTTTCTTCTATCATTTGAATTATTCATACTACTATTCTCATTTTTGATGTTGTTCCGAAACATGATATACGATTTTCTCTTTATCACCACCTATGTTTAGAAGAATTTTCAGTGTATAATTTCCTTTGTGTGCATCCACATAAATGTTATATTTGTTTTCATATAACCCAACGTTTCATAAAAAATAAATACAATGTTTAGTCTCGTATGGCTGAATAATTCCTTGATACAATTTACATGTTATTATCTGAGGCGAGTTTGTTTCTCACTGGGTCTTTCTACGCCCAACAGATCTTTGTCGCTTACATTCGCCAATTAAAAGATTTGACGACAATGTTATTTGAGAGAAGTATAGTTTATATTTTAATTTCATATACAGATGCGCCCTTCCTTCTAAGGGCAAGAGACATGTGCTTTTAACCAGCTCATCTCTTCCATCGATTTCTACGAACTGTCAAAGTCGCCAATATCCCCGTACCGTCTCACCTTTATTCTGCCGTATGTATCGCTTCCTGTTCTTACGTCACCACCAATTTCATCCTTCAGCCACTTATTTATTAACTGGCGATGACGATTGATTAAACGAAAATCAGCCGTTCGTTTCTTTAGCCCACGGAGAAAAAACGATGACTTATCCCAAAACGTTCGACATTCAGAGAAGCTCATTCTTTCACAAGGTCTTACCATATGCTAAAATAGAAAAGGCTTTAGTTAGCCGAACACTATCACATGACGTTTGAGAAAGAGAGAGAGAGAGAGAGAGAGAGAGAGAGAAGGAGAGAGAGAGAGAGAGAGAGAGAGAGAGAGAGAGAGAGAGAGAGAGAGAAAGAGGGGGTGAGATCACTTTTTAAATAGCAGTTGTCAAGTCACTTGGTGAGTTGCAATGCCTTCAACGCTCATTAGACTGATGACTTATCATTGAAAGCTGATCAGCGCGATCAGTGGCCATTACTGAACGTCACAGGGTCACGAGGAGCGCGCTTGTGACGTTTAATAATGGTCCATCCAGCGCTTGTGGAGAAGCAGGTAAATAGAGATTATGGTTTTAGAGTTAACAAATAAATACAATTATTCAACGTCGTTCGTAATTATCAATTCAGCTCTGAAAGATGAAATCCAAGATGGCAACCCAAGCCCGGTTCACACAGAGGAATTGATAATGAAGCAACTAAGATGGTCACAAAGGCCTACCGAACATTATTATGTCACATTTTCATCTATCTGTACGATTTTAGATAAAGGTCACCAACTGTTTAAGTGGCTTAATCAAGGGCTAAGGTCATATAGGATGTGGGGCTTCATTGGCTACAATATCGACCAAATAGCGAATCTCCCCGATGAATGGCACCAACGTTATCGACAAAATTGTTACTTTTACCTTTTCTGTTACCGTGACATTGACCTTTGACCTGGGGAAGAGGTAAAATCACATCAGTTATAGGTTTGACCATGACCTATATTTTGACCAAGTTTGGTTACGATTGGTCAAGTAATGTGGACGCTAGGATGTACATAAATAAGCATATAACAGATTCAATCGAATAGACAACCTTCTTGAAGGAGGTAATTACGAAATTAATATTTTATTTTATCTTTTAGTATTTTCCTTATTTTTAAGACCGTAGATAAAGTAGTTAGGAATCTGATTTGTGAGGAACGATATTGGCATGAAGAAAGTATTTTTGGTAAAACTTTCTCCGATCCCTTTACGCATGTACAGAGAATTAAAGATAAGCACATCTTTTATGCGCTGGATTCTTTATCATTGGACCGTTTGGCATAGGTCATAGAATCATTATTTACAGATAGTGGATTTATTTTATCGTACGTGGGAAATGTTGAACCTTTAAATACTTTAAATCAGATCGTTTGGAAAACGTTATCCGCCAATAAATTTACTGTAACTAACCGTTTATAATGACTATCTATTACTCAAGAAATCCCGTAAGCATTTTACAGTTAAGTAAAAATAATATAGGTTCAAATTATAATTACGAATTAATAATATAGGTTTAAATTATAATTACAAATGTCACCTAGTCTTTAATAATGGATATTATTTTGATGTACTTATCATATATTGTATTGATTTTATTTATTTACATGCAAATACACTAGGAAAAGTGTCTCGTTTCAAAATATCAAATTAATAAGATAATAGTGAATATTAAATATTAGGAGGATACGCTTAAATATGTTTTAGACTAAAATTAATCTATATACTATACTATTAACTCTCTGTTTATCTTGTTTGTTTGTATCTTGTCACCGTGCACACTGGTTAACGTCACAAAGAGATATGGATTGGTACAAGTTACATAAGGAAGCGGCTGGAGCCGATGTTAACAGTCTGTCTAACCTAATTGTGAATCAAAAGCCCAAAAATGTCAGGAAAAGTAGGTTGAACTTTAGTAAAGGTTAGAGAGTCGGCGAAGACAACCGATTAGCTTTAACTTACATATGAGTTACAAGGAGGCAGGTGGAGATGGGTGTAAACGTTTTAATTTGATAATAACAAACAATGAATTTAAACAGTAGTAGCCTTGTATACAAAAAGATTTGCTTTATAAATAAAAGAGGTGATAGAATTTCGAATTTTGAAGTTCGCCTAATGATTTTCTTTTGATACAATAAAACAGTAACGGTATATCTTTATTAATATCGAGTTTCTTCATCAGCACGAGGTATAGACACCAATTTGAAATCTAACAGACAACATCAAGGCTATAGAGTTTAACACTCCCAATTATACAGCAAATTAGAAATAATCAGAGGGAATAAAGGTATGGATACATAAAATCAATACAGACAGGGTAAAAAAAACAATATTAATAGATGTATAGTGGAACTCAAAGTGAAAAAAACCTATGTAATATTACATGCAAGAGGAAACACACTACAATGAATGAAGAAAAACCTGTATCTTTTTTTATAAGTTTAGAATAAACGGCAGACTCATACTTCTACACACCTCGTCTCCTACCCACTGCAGCCATGCTTGACTATAACATATTTGACCCCGACAATCTTCCTAGCTAAAATAGCCATAAACTGACCAAGTCCAAGTTATCAATCCAATTCATCTCGTGTCCTTTGAAGGAAACAGGCTACTGCTGATAAAGCTACTACCAAAATCACGTTTTTCATTCTCTGCTTGTTCACGTCAACAGCCATGCCGAAGTCTGGACACTTTCTGGCATATCAAAATTAATATTCTGTATGATTTTTCTACATTGCTTTATTCATACTGAAGAAGGCTTTCGATAAAAACGAAACGTTGATGAATACATAACTCACATAGGTTTTGGTTTGGTGTATATATATATATATATATATATATATATATATATATATATATATATATATATATATATATATAGATAGATATCGAGCACTGCTGAAGTAAATACTTAAAATTGATACATAAAAATTTATATCTTCTTATAAAATTTTATGTGGATACATGAAATAGTAATATATATATATATATATATATATATATATATATATATATATATATATATATATATATATATTACAGGAAATGACGTGAGAATAGGCGGTTCCTTATATCAGGACACTGATTCTTTAGATTAAACATCAAGAATTTATATAATGAATGCTTCTATTCATTTGTATATCAAGTCATGTTGACTGATAACCAATGAAGCGTCCATAAAAGAGGAGGGAATGATATGGCATTTCCGTCAGTAAAATTGCAGCAATGATGGCGTATAAAGATAATGTTTTACAAATTCGAATGAAAAGATTTGTTGATAATGAATAATGATGCCAATAGGTACAATACAACGTCCCCTCCAAGTTGAATGAGTGCGGGATTGGTCTAAAAAATATGGTCGCGGTCTATATCGAGTTCAAATCCGATCGACTTATTGTGCTTAATTACGCAATAATCCCGTAGGAAAAGATATGAACCCACTATTTGTATCTGTTGGTAAAACAGTAACTTGCCCAACTAAGCGTTGATAATGCGTATTCCGCTTTGGCATTAGACGATACAAAAGGGTTTAGTATGCCGGAGAACAGATACACTAAAGGAAAAAGGAAAAGGAGTGATATATAATGAGAATAAAGATAAGAGAAACTATTTCGTGAGTGACGTCACAGCGAGAATTCGTCAGGAGATTGTCGAATAGTCCTGAGTAGGTGTGTTCTTACCAGTCGGGAATACGTCCTCGACATCAGTCCGACAGTGACTTTGTTTGGTTCAGTCGCAGGAGGTCCACCCTCCCAGGCTTTACGTTCACTTTGAGAAGGGGTTAGTTTATTGCTAATCGCCTGAGGCGCCTCTACCGAGAAATGCCGACATGGCTGCTCAGGCATTTTTGTAGGTCAAAGCGCGCTGATCCCAGTGCGCTAGCTTTCGTCACCTGACCTTGTGACTAGCCCCCTTCCCCTGGGGTGAGGTAAATAAAAATACTGACGTATTTTAAGGGCGCTCGCAAAGAATATCTCAGGCATATATGTGTGCGTGTCTATGTATATGTATGGGGGAGGGGTTGTACAGATAAAAACCACAGTAGAGGTTTTTAACTTTGGCTCACGTCAAAAAGTCCCTGACTATGGTTTTAAATGAAGAACTGAACTGAGAACTCTCGTTAGTATGTGCCACGCGATGTCAATTAAATATGGCGGATACGCCCTTTTATCACAGTTGGAGATGAAACAAAAAAAGCAATGGCGATCCAACTTGTGTTGAAGAAATACACTGTTGCGCAGTCCCTGTATTTTGCGATGTGTGTATAAATAAATAATGCTGCCGTTATTTTTAATTAACAAATAACGATTGTTTTGCCACCGGACATTTCCGCCACATACTCGCTTCCAAAAACAGAATATAAATTTTACTTTAGTGAATAATGATAAACATCGCTTGCACTATACGCTATTCTGCAGTTATGATCTGCGACTTTCTCTAAAATAACGAGGAAATCTCTGCTTCCGCTTCTCTGTACGCAGTTGGTGGTTGTTTCTGGTGAATCATCAAAATATCATCGGTGGATGAACAGAGGTAAAAAGAAAATGTAATTTGTACGAATCAACATGTTACGAATTTTGATTCTATTTTCTTGGCATTCTTTTTCATCTATTCCTTTTGAACCATGTACTCACATCATTGACCAAGTGAAGGTGTTATCGATCGGAAAGGAATCAAACACGGTACGTCAAGTTAGTGTCCACTGCACCACCCGACAAACAGTGATAACTATCTAGAAAACTTTTTAGATATTTTCATCGAAACTATTTGAAAAAATGTTTTCATTTTCTGTTTTTATATGGTACTCCACAATGTGATATTGCAAGGTCGGAATGTTGAATTTAACGTAACATTTTGGTAAAAGCATTTCACACTAAACCGTTTATTAGAATACTACCTATAACACGAATATAACATGTTGCACTTGTGTTGCTTTAGAAGAATGCTGAGCATTGCATCTCAAATTAGAACGTCATTGACACAGCGGGCATAGCAAACATATATCCGGTACTAAGCCAACGTCGCTTGCATCGGTTTAGTTATGTGAGAATAATAACAGATGAGATGGTCGAATCCCTAAGGATTTGCTATACTTTGAGCTAGCCCTCAGTTTTAAAGCAACTAGTAGATGCATACTACGCTTGAGAGATTTCCCTATCTACTTGCCTCTCCCGCAAGGATACCATTAAATAAAGGTCGGTTTGCTCCTTACTGTCTGCCAAGCTCCAACCCCTGTCGCATCGCCGAAGTGTTGAATCTGTGCTTGTTTTACAAGTACTTTCACGGAATGTGCTCCGATGAATTTACTGCACTTGTATCACCTCAACTAAATAAATCCCGACCCACCCGACTAGCAGCAATTCCACCCGTTCTCGGAAGATTTTCTACTCCGATAGCTTCTCTCCTAAGATCGCTTGTTTTTGAAATTCCCTTCCGGTTCACTGTTTGTCCGTCTATACCGATATTCAGAAATTGAATTGCAATGTGAAAAACAACTTGCTGCTCAACTTCCCAATCAGGTTGTCCCTAATAAATATAATGAATTAAAGTAAAAAAAGAGAAGCTACCTTGATTTAGAATAAAAATAAAAATTGTCTTAGTCTAAACAGATTTCTTATCCCCTGGTAGATTATAGAACACATACTACACATTAGTTCTAGGCAGACGGTCAGGTAAGCAGATTATAGTTGCAGGAATGATAAAACCATTAGAATGAAAATCTGTCGCAGACAAACGCAATAAGTGAAAGTTGTCTGTAAGGTCGTAGTCTGGGATTTTAGCAGAAGATAAAGCAGCCAGATGAAGGACAGAAACGTTGTCAATTGATAAAAACATCAGAAACCCCAGAGAGTGCAGTCATGGTGCATTTTATAGTGTGTCAACTGAAGCAAGCCTTGCCATGTACAATTACATTACAGTAGGTGTTGTAAGCGAATTCAAACGACGGTATGAAACCCCTATGTGACACTCTCATTGCAGTGGTGATACCATAGTGATGCCATAGTGATGTCCGGAGACATTGCCTTGATTGTATGCCATAAAGACAATGGTATAGGTTCTAGTGCTGAGAAATATTATGATAAGGGAGATAGTTTGAATATGATTTGATGCCCCTCTCCCAAATTTAAATGCTCGGAGCCATCGCCCCGTCGCCACTTCCCTTAAGGTAAAATGATACTAAAAACTTAGAAGAAAAAAATATTTAATCAAATAGAACATTAAACACCGACGACATTTAAAAAAATATTCATAAATCTCTGAGAATTTTCTTTCAGAGACCCCAGAAAGGAAAAAAACATTTGTCGAATAATCAGCTAAATCTGAAAAAAAAAGAAATAAACCATGTCAAAATACTTTTGCTAACATGGAGGCCAGTGAAGAAGAAAACAAAAATGACAGCGTTTAAAGCTAACGTGCAAAGAGATGCTGTAGGTAAAAAGGAACGTGATATTTATCGCACAAAGTGATGGCGTAGATGAAATGTTATGAAAGAAAGAGAGAGAAAGAAAGGCAGAAAGAAAATATAATAGTGTTGGGACATTAAAAGTCTTTTAACAGCATCGAAAGAAAAAAAGAAAGTATTGATTGACATAAATATGATCAGAAATGTATCAATATATAAAAAATGTTATAGTTATTTAATGTCTATGAAATATTTTTATTAGGCTTTATCATCTCCATAAGGCTTTTGTTTCGTCTTCTTTGCGCTAACATAGAACACCCCCCAAAAACAGGATAGTTTATTAAAATCAGACAGGTCCTACATATATTGTTACGTAATGTAATGTAAGCAGAGGATACGAGATTTGATGAGATCACGTGTGAGTGTAACTTCACGCTTACGAGATTTGAGACAGTTTCTCGCTTTTCGGTGTTTGATTTCAATAGTCAAGACAGGTAAAGTAGTCAATCCTAACCAATCACCCTGACCCGATCACCGGTGGCTTATGAGTATATAAGTAGATATGCGAGAATGACCATCTCAATCCACGACATGCTTCATCAGATCAGCGGACATGACAGATCTGAACCCTCAATCTTGTCTTGTCATTATTTTGTCACAGAGAGAGGCATATACCGTGTGAACCAATTACAAATGGCCTACTAACAATAAAAGCAACGACATAATAATAATTCCATGGAATAATTCTTTATTGATAAACTTAATCTTCTTATTTTAAGCTATTTACAGCGTTGAGTTATTGATCCATAACTGAAACAGAATTAAGATATTGTATTAATTTTATATGTGAATTAAAACTGGATGAAGTTTCATTGACATAGCACGAAATAGCAACGACACATTTGAACAGTTCAAATGCAAAACGCGATAAATCCAAATATCCTCGAAACGGGAAATTAGATGATGAAAAGGCGAACATTTCAAATCTAAAATACGGCTGTAAAAGCTCCCTCTGCCGTGCTAAAAAACTTCTCTCAAATAGATTATTCCCTCCAACTGCTAGCCTTTGGAATTCCCTCCCTGTTCTCTGCTTCTCTGGCTGTACTAACATGGAGGAATTTAGATGTAATGTGAACAGAGTTCTCGCTGATCAGCTCCTTACTTAGTATAGCCTCTTACGTCTCAGTGGAAATGAGCTTTACTTTAAAATAAAAATAAATGCATAAATGTTACTAAACTCAAATTTAAGTCAGCATTTTCAGGAAGATGATTGAATGCCGACAGTTTGGTCTTTTGATATAAGGAATTGTAATTTACATTATTGTTTGGGGTGAATAAAAGTTAAAAAAAGCTTATGTTAATTTAAAGCAAACAGAGATAAGCTATTGTATTATTTTCATACCACGAGTCTACTTCCCAACCAACTAGAACATGATCGTCTTCAAGTCTAATGTAAACAAATACCCATCAAGCCGTTCTCTTAGAAAAGCCAAACCCTTTTAAGTAATCTTCTGCCTATTCAACCAACTGTTTCCAACCGTCTCGTTGCGGCGATCATCGTCCAACCAGCAATTCTTTTAACCTTTATCCTCGAGTGGCTCCCAAGCCTTGATAAGTGCTGATTCATCAGTACAAAAAAGTTTTCTTGGCAAAGAACAAAATAGAAATCAGTTGTCAACGATGGGTGGAATGGCAGAATTTGATTATTTAAGAGGATGGCTCAACATTTATAT
>OY744521.1:164780860-164783360 GCA_963556195.1 Sepiola atlantica | reverse complement strand
CCAACGTAGACCAAGGGGGAAATCGCAGTTCTTCAACGAATGACGAGCTGCGCTCTGATTACTGCCGGGGTTCAGTCACCTTGCACGGATTAGAAAGGCGCTATATCGGTAACGAGTAGCAGAGACCGCTTCTGTTTGGAGAGCGGCTGGGATGGTCGGAGGAGGAAATCCACTCTAAGTAGAGTTGGGCGCCAAGCCGTACTTATCTCAATAACTCTGAGTTTTCTTTGACCTGGCGATTGGTCCGGAGGAGGGGGCGTTGCCCTTTATTGACAAACTCTTTAACGCAAAAACTAGCCTTAACCCCTTTTGCCTGCTCTGCATTCTAAGCACCATGACATTTACTTATAACCATTCCTGAAGATATATCTAGATGGACACGAAAAGTTAAAAATGAGTACGGCGGATACATCAGACAGTTTCTGTTAGAAACAGGGAAATACATAAGGAAATTGGAACGAATCAGGACTAAAATTAGACGACTTAAGTTGCCCATCGTATTTAATGAAATATGTTTGAACGAAAAGATACCGTCTCTCTCTCTCTCTCTCTCTCTCTCTCTCTCTCTCTCTCTATATATATATATATATATATATATATATATATATATATATATATACATGAAAAGTTCGAGTGCAAAACGCGATAAACGCAATTTAAGAAATTGCAAAATTATCACTACAAAAATGTTGCATTTCAACACTCTACCACACCCCCAAATCATGGTTTATATAATGTGATATTAGCATGATTCGTTTTTGCTTTCAATTAAAATAAGCTTTTAGTCGAAATTTAGATTTGATATATTCGTCTTTTTTGTTTACTATATCAATTTAAAGAAATGTAATTGATCGCGTTTTGCATTCAAATTCTTCACATATACATATATACGATCTTACGACAAAATATAATTCTTTGAAAAGCCCTGGCTTAATGACGAAATAATAACATTTATTTGATTAAAAATCTCTTGTCTTAGACAATTGATGACTTAATAGATATTGTATTTTGTATACAATTTTCATTCTGATTTTTATATATATATATATATATATACATAAATATATATATATATATATATACATAAATATATATATATATATACATAAATATATATATATGTATATATATATACAGGGTGCGTCAGGTATATGAGAACATATTTTCCATTTTATTAAATGATAAAAAAAATCAAACAAAAATATTCTTAATCAAAAACAATTATATAAACATGTAAGCTAAGGTATTGTTTAATAATTTCATTCAATGAAATTCCCCTCTACTTCAATGACAGCTTCGATTCGAGACCTAAACCGACTGCAAGCGCGCTTGAGATGGTCCTCATCTATGTTGTCCATCACTCTGACAATGGATGCTTTTAGAGAATCTTTAGTGTTGTGGGGGTGTTTATTAACATCTCTCTCCACGACGCCCCACACATAATAATCCAATGGATTCAGGTCTGAAGAGTTTGGAGGCCACAAGTTTGGAGTGATGTGATCATAAAAATGATCCGCCAACCATTCCTGAGTGTTTTGAGCCTTATGTGCTGGTGCAGAGTCTTGTTGAAAGATGTAAGGCCTTCCATTTGTTACTCTATCGATCCAGGGCTTAACAACAGTATCCAAGACTTCAATGTAAGCAGCAGAAGTGACTCTTAGTCCTTGCCGAAAGAAGTGTGGTGGCATCACATGTCCTTCGTTACTAACAACCCCCAAAACCATAACAGTTGCAGGAAATTTTGTATGCATGACTGTTGGAACTTCGGAAGGGTCATTACACAGCCATCTGTCATTCCTTCTGTTTACCTTTTGATCTTGATCAAAGTTTTTCTCATCTGAGAAAAACCAAAGCATGCCTTGCTCAACAGGATGTTTCAGTTTGTTTAACAGCCTCTTGGACCTTATCAAACGATTCTCTTTGGTGGTCTCGGACATAAACTGGCCTCTCCTCATCACATAAGACTTGTAACGAAGATTTTCATGAACAGTCCTTCGAATTGTGGCTTCTGAAACATTCAGGTCTTTTGCGATGGACCTCATTGACATTGACTTTTGGGGGCTCTCATCAATAATATTCTGAACTTGATGAATAAATTCAGGTGTTCTAATCGTGTCTGACCGTTGGTCGTGCTTTTTACGTTTAGCAACCTGCTTACAATCACCATCATTTTCTTCTAACTCCCTACGAACTTTATAAACAAAAGAACGGGCGACTTTAAGAAATTGTGCGATTTGTAAATCGCTATGATCTGCCTTTATTGCGACAATTACAGCCTGTCTTTTCATTTGTTCCGTTACATTATTATCTGCCATTTTTCATTATTTGCAAAAAAGAATAAAAATAATTAATATAACGTAACAATAACGACATTACGCGATGTTCTCATATACCTGATGCACCCTGTATATATATATATATATATATATATATATATATATATATATATATATATATATATCTTTACACACAGAAATATATATATATACAGGGTGACCCC
>OY744521.1:164760860-164773360 GCA_963556195.1 Sepiola atlantica | reverse complement strand
TCATGTATTATATTATATATATATATATATATATATATATATATATATATATATATATATATATATATATATATATATATATATATAACTAATAATTTATTACACATATTTCTACCGAAAGAAATCCATAAATTAATTCGCATAACAAACAGAGTTACTTCCGCCTATATCCTATAGTAAATACATATCACATTAATTCGATAAACTAATTTGACGAAACTCACAATTAATATCACTTCTTGAATATTGATAATCAATAAATTTAATAAAACAAATCTAGAATATTTAATATGAGAGATTAATTACTTTACTTTATATTTAAATTCTTAATATACGAAAGAAAAAAGAATACGAAGATAAAACACACTGAAAATAAAAAAGTAAATAATGAAAATACAAATTTAATTAAAAAAAAAAATTATTGAAACTACCAGTTTATCGATCACTATATCCAATATCCAATATTTCACACATATATTTTTGGACACCAAATTATATACATAACATAACCCTAAAAATCTTTAATTTCCATTCTCTGCGGGACTTGGTTTCCTTACTGTTCTGTCTTCTGGCAGCCATTTTCTTTTGTCAGATTCTCTGTACAATCAGAGAAATTCCTTCTGGTATTAATTATTTTTTCCCGAAATATTAAATAAATGATTTCATAATCATCCGGACATCACGCAAACAGCTAACAACACTCTTGCTGTTATGTAAGATTTTAAGAAAAAATAAATAGTAAGTCATATTTCGTATTCGATTTATTATTTTTGTTCCTTCCAACTTACATCTTACCCGGAATTTGCATTGCCCACATCCTTTTAAAAACATACTACTTTATATATATATATATATATATATATATATATATATATATATATATATATATATATATATATATATAATTCTTGATAATCATTCGTTGCTTTATTCGCTCTTCCCCTTTCTTTCTGCCCACCCTCTTTGTCTTCTCTCTCGTCTTCTCCCTACTTTCTTCTCTTTTGCACTTTTCTTTTCATTATTAACGTCATTCTCCTTGACATATCAAATAACTTCGATCACGAACGTGGCAGCTATGGAATATCTGGCAATGTCTTCGCAATAATCGAATCCTTTTCTCGAATAAGTTTAAAAGTTGGCTGCTGATGGGCAGAGTTAGGAAGCACATATAATCAACGACGGTGTGCTCCAAGGATCTATTTTGACCAACGACCGCATCACTGTTTTGCCTCATTCGATATGAAGAAACCCTTGGTATTGATAAGCTCTTCGGTCTGACTTTCACCCTAGATCTAAAATGGAAGACGTAAATCCAGTCTCTGGCTAACGTCGCTGGTAAAATAGTTAGATCTTCCTACAGCTCCAGAAAGTCCATGACTCCAGATGCAATCCTCTACTTATATATTAGTGTGATAGTCCAAAGATGGAATAGATGGTGACCCCAATAGTACAATCAACAACACCATTCATATACAGATGAAATGCACACGGTGATAAAGAAGCTATCAACAGCGGAAAAAATCTATATACTTACATGTATATAGATTTTTTCCGATGTTCTTTTATTCCAGTTACCGGTACTGCTACAGCTTATTGACAAAATCGAATTTTATCCGAGGTATAAATACAAAAATCAGTTGGAAAAAACGAATAGAAACGAACCGGCGTCAAAATCAAAACGAGTCGGCTATTTAACAGAAAAAAATAATGAAAGAAAAACATTCACCATATGTTTATTTTTATGACAATATCGGACTTAAACAAAAGAAAATCAATGAAATATTTTTTGCCCACGGGAAGATAGAGTTTTTTTCGATAAATTATGTTTTTTTTTTGAACAAACTAAAGGTTATAAAGAACCTAATCAATGAAAGGACGATTTTTACAGATTTTTGTTCGTTTTTTTTTGGCATTGGTACAGCTCTTTAATCGGGCAAAAACCGACTAGGTTAGGGTTAGGTTAGGATTAGGTTAGGGTAAGGTTAGGATTAGGTTAGGGTAAGGTTAGGATAAAAAAAAGAGCTAATTTTTTTGTCTGGTTCGAAAACTGCATAAGCTTTTTTTGGGGGTGGGGGGCAATTTTTTAGTGCTTTTCGAGCTTTCTGATTGGCTAAGCGTTTCGGAATCTTCCGTTTTTTTTACGTAAACGGTCGGAAGATGCCGTACCAAAAGTCAGTTTTGTCTGGATCAGTACTCAGTTACATTCACCCACTAATATGCTGGTCACACAGCTGTGCAACGTATAAGACAATATCAACAGTAATGAGAACGTCTATCTATATATAAATATATCAACTTTATTTACGTCTTGATAGAAGAACGAAAAGTAAAAAAGTTATGAAAAAAGGAGTTCAAAGGGCCTAGACGAAAAAAATGTAGTTTGTTCCGTATGTATGTTGACTTGTATGTAAGTGAGTTCGTGAGACTGCGTATTTTATATGTACAAATGGGTCACCGCATATCAAGGCACAAATGCCACTCGAGGATAAGAGTTAATGAGTTTGTCAGGCGGACGACGAGACGACACCGTGAAGATTGGTAACAATGGTTAAACTGGTTAGAATTTGATTAATTAAGAAGAAAGCTTGACAAGAATTTGTTAACATTGCGCTTAAAAACAACCATCTTGTAGTCAGCTGGGAAGTATCCCGGTGGTATTGTGTTCTACAGACGGGTAGTTCTTTGAAAGAGACTTTTCTCATTGAAGTTCCGTTTAGTTTTAGGTACACAGAGAAAGAAAAATATCAGTGGTTGTAGCTAGACGATGATTTTTTACACTGAAGAATATTTGAACTCAGTCGAGCACCTACCATGAAAATGACAGTAGAAGGGAGAAAACTAGCAACTTCTCTTCTGTGAAAAAGAGGCTCTAAGGAATCGAAGAGAACACCCAACTAGATTTCGAAGTTGGTTTTGTACTCTGTCAAGGCAGGAAATGGTGCTCTGAGCGGCACCTCCCAAAATTTGGCAACATCACTCCATCTTATTGATACTTATGCTATCGTTCTATTTAGTAGTCTATTACTGTGTTTTGTGTTGTTTGCCGAGATACCTGCAGCCAAGCGACCACAACTAGATTTATTTGTCTGCAAGAAGTCTGTTTTGTAGTGTCATGACATAAGTTCGTTTCGTAAGTTGAGTCTTTCTTTGGTACTCGGCTTATGTGGCGACTCTTTCCCATTGGTTTAAGTCCGATATTGACAACCAATCTAGATTGAGTATTTTGATAGAATTGACTAATCAGTATTAAGTATTTCAACCAATAAACATCGAATATTCTACAGATATAGTTTCTCTGCTGCTCTTATTGTTTCTACTACTTATTGTTTCTACTACTGCGGGAAGAGGGGTTCCACAGCTGTAATTGATCATTCACCATCGATAATTGTGCGAGCTACGTTTCATTGATAACATTTTGCAGAGATTCTTTACTTGAATTGTTTTTTTGTTTTTTTTTAATAGAAAATCCGTCGATAAGCAAATATTCAATACAAGGAGAGATTGTTCCATTCGGTGATTCGATAATCAAATCAGTATCAACATTTGATTGGCAAATGTAAAAGAATACTAATTTAAAACAATCGATAATCAGTAATGGTTACAATTTCAGATTAGATTACAGCTTGTTTAAAAGGCTTGGATTTTACGCCGAATTTCATTGAAACTATTGTAAATATGCGCATCTAATAGATAAAGCCAGTATTTAGACGCGCTCACGCATACGAAGCTGTTACGCTTCAGTTTGAAATAGCATTTGAAACGCGCAGATTGAATGGACGTTTCTGTTTTAAGATGCGTCCAAGCCTCTCTATAAGAGGCTCTGTCCGTAGGTCGATGTCATAGAGTGATAACACTCCTCACGACAATAATGAACTGAATTCGGAAATGACAATAAATAGTATGTACTGTAGTAGTAGTAGTAGTAGTAGTAGTAGTAATGATAGTAGTAGTAGTTATTTTCTGTGTTATATGAAAGCAGGAATAAAATATCATTTTCAGTTCTAGCACGTGAGAAAGTAGCAATAATCATCGAATATAAGCGCTGAAAAGTGAACTGGGAGTAACAACTTTCGAAGAAACGGATAAACGTGTATTAATTTAATAATTTTATTTTGTCAAGTAATAAAGGAGGATATACAACAGAAAATGGTGAATGTATAGAATGAGAGAGTTTTGCGAATACGTGCTTTCGCGAAGAAATTATCTAAGGAATATTGTATTGGTAAGTGCTTGCACGCCTATATCTGTCGATTCTGGCTTTTTTTTAATCATGAAAAGGATGAATTTTGTCTGCGAACGTTCGTAGGTTTTTTTTCATAAATGCAGTCAAGCTTAATCAACCAAAGTGGGACAACTAGAAAAAGATGGAATGTCTGCCTTCGACAACCTTCTGTGGGTTTTGTTGCGTTACAACCAAACCTTGTCCAAGGTGGTAGTGTAGTAGTCATAAATAATGACTTATTTTCTTTCTCGCAGAAATGTCCGTGTTATGCCATTTGGTCACACCAATCAGCTTGCAGGGCTAATTGATTTAATCTGTCCCCTGAAAAACTACTTCAGCTCCTTTGAGAATTACGGTTGGTCACCAGAGAGAATCCTAAAAGCAACGAGGAAGGACGCCTCCCCCTCTCTCTCTCCTGTCTCTGTTCACTGGACGCTCATGCATCGACTATCTTCGCCTGAATATAATTGCTGACAGACTTTCGACAGCCCCAAAAACTTTCTACTTTTCCTTTCCTCACTTGGACACTTTCACATATACCAAACGGTATAAGTATTTGAATAAACCAATTCGTTGTTGTAAAAAAGGTTTTGTTTTGTCTTTCATGCGACAGTTTTCGTTATTTACTAATAATATATAGAAGTTGGTCTTAAGAGCCCACTAATCAGGACCAGTTCTGATAGTAGAGCAACGAAAAACTGTAACAGTAACGGTTAGCTGCCAGCGACTGCCTTCTGTTGGCTTTATCACAATGCAGTCAACCTATAATCAGGGTAGTAAAAGAGTCCAGGTATTTTTTGTTTATATAGGCTGACTCACGTGACTCGTAAGGGAGTAGCGATTGGTTTACTTGTTGGCCAATCCACGCAACCCATTAAAGGGACAAGGGAGTAACTGCTCACTAATTAATCAGTATGTTATATATTCCAATATTATATAGTCTATTTCGTAACTTTGTGTTCGGGTGTATTTAGTCTATTAACTGTTAGTGTACGATACAACAATCGACCAGTCATGTGCAAAGTTGAAATATAATTTCCCTTTGTCTGTCACGTTTAAGTTTTATATAGCATTTTGCTTGATATGGTCTGCTTAAGTTTAAAATAGAATTTTCGTTTGTCTGTCACGCTTAGGTTTCAAATAACAATTTGTTTAACATTACCCGCTAAAGTTAAAAATAGAATTATCGTTCGTCTGTCACGTTTAGGTTTCACATAGCATTTTGTTTGATATTGCCCGCTTAAGTATAAAATAGAATTTTCGTTTGTCTGTCACGCTTAAGTTTTATATAGCATTTAATCTGATGTGGTCCGCTTAAGTTTAAAATAAAATGTTCGTTGGTTTGTTACGATAAAGTTTTATATAGCCCGTTTAAGTATAAAATGGAATTGCTTATCAACTAATTTCAAAGTTAAGAAACCCAACGTGCCATGAATTGTCTAGTACTGGATTATTGATGCTGGATCAATCGAATAATTAAGACAATCCCTGGATTCAGTGGTTGCACATTTTAAAATCAATTTTGATTAAAAGTAAAATTAAAGAGATTAGCTAGAAACAAAACAAAATAAAGTAATAATAATAATAATAATAATAATAATAATAATAATAATAATAATAATAATAATAATAATTTGTCAAAAGCAAAAAGGAACTGGAAAAGCTGATGAACACGATCAGAATATTCAGCAATGACATTCAAATATAATTCGGAATTGTAAAGGCTGCACTGCTAGTGATGAAAATGGGGAAAACTACGGAGGGCATGGTACTGCCCAACTAAGAGGAGATGATGGCACTTGACGAACATGAGACTTATAAATATTTTGGAGTTCTGGAAGCAGAAAACAACAAATTAACACGAATAGAACAGAAGATTGGAAAAGAAAAATGAGACGACCAAGAAAACTCTTAGAAACGAAGTTATATAGTAGAAATTCAATAAAAGGAATAAACACATGGGTAGTTTCACTAGTAAGATATTCATAGACTGGCCAAAAGAAGACTAGGAAACAAATGACCATGCACAATGCACTACACCTGAAGGATGATACTGACCAATTACGTAAAAAGAAGAGAGATGCGGACTAGTAAGTATAGAAGATTGTGTGGAAGACACAAAAAAGAATTGGAAAATGGCATAACTCAGAACATAGAAAGACTGATCACCGCAGCAAGAGAATCCGTCAAAATGAACAATACAGGGAGTAGCGAAAACTAGAAACAAAAGACAAGAAAAGAAAAGTGGCAAAAGAAACAATCACATGGACGCTTCGTAAAGATGACAAGAGAAGAGACTCATGAAAGTACCTGGACATGGCTACAAAAAGGACACTTGAACAGAGAAGCGGAATCTCTACTGATAGCTGCACATAAAAATGCGATTAAAACTAACTACATCAAAGTTCAAATATATGAAACCCAAGAAAACAGTAAATGTAGATTCTGTGGACAATAAGACGAAACCGTAAATCACATAATATGTAAATGCAGCAAACTAGACTATAAAGAATACAAGAACAGACACGTCTGCGCGGGGAAAGCAGTACACTGGGAACTATGCAAACGACTATATTTTTAACACGCAGACAAATGGTATAGACACAAAACGGAGACAGTACTTGAAAACCAAAATCACAAAATTCTCAGGGACATGGAGGTATAAATAGATAAACTCACTCAAGAAAAGAGACTGAATGTCATAATAGTTAACAAGAAGGAAAACACTGCTAAATTGTAAATTTTTCCGTCCTATCAGACTACATAGTAAAGATTACATGTATTGAACTTGCCAGAGAATAGAAAGGAATATAGAACATAAAGAAAGTAAATATAATATCAATAATTGTAGGACACTTAGATGAAACTACCAAAGAAAGAGACGAAAACAATTTATTTTTAAAGTATACATTTTACTTACTTAACCATAAATCCATTTTCGTATCAAACAGTTGCTCTTAGCTGAGGAATATCCCACAGGGGTATAAGCGCCTCTATTTCGCAGGGTCTAACATTAGATGTCTTTCCTCGCTAAATTTGAAACTGCAACATTTTAACTTCCAAAACTTTTACGTATGTCAGTTGATTAAATTAGCCAATCTGTTATCCAGCCTTTTTTGGTGGGTCAGGTGAAACTAAGCAAAAGTAAATTCGTATCGTTGATGACATTGGTTTCCCCAGAAAGAATGACGTACTTACAGGAGGAACAAGGAAGGTGGTTCTATGGAACGAACTGGATTCGAACTTGGAACACCCAGGTCGTTAGTCCCTATCGTTGATCACTAAACCATTGTCACCTCCACAAATGAAACAAAGACAATCACGCGAGAGAAAAGAGTGTAAAAGGAACGCTAAGACGCATAAAGATCAATATAAATCTACTAATATCATCGTGTACTAATATTCATTGAGTATCTGATTATACAATTATGTTTTGTTTTCTTTCTAATACTACACATATTATATTTCTTCTTCTTTGCAGGTTTTTCAAGCATGTGATCACACAACAGTTTCCCACTTTTTTACGCAGTCCTTTGTATCATTTTTGTACTCTGCAAGATCTTTCAAGCTACATCGGTTGGGCAGTAGAGTGCACACAAGTCAGTGTTTCATCGTATGGTCCTCTTCACATTCACAGATGGTTAGGCCAGTTTTGTAGCTCCATTTCCCCTCTCTAACAATAGCATGTTTTATTTTACCTGTGAAAGATGAAGATGAATCTTCCTTCTTTCTTCTGCCTTTTTTTCTTAATTTAAAAGTTTGCATCATTAGTTTGCAGGGAAACGTCAATTATTTGAAAGTAATTTAGCTGAGTAAA
Organism: Sepiola atlantica; assembly: GCA_963556195.1. Classification (NCBI taxonomy): domain Eukaryota; kingdom Metazoa; phylum Mollusca; class Cephalopoda; order Sepiida; family Sepiolidae; genus Sepiola; species Sepiola atlantica. Next base: position 164,765,321 of record OY744521.1, on the reverse strand, counting down.
ACAATATATTTTTCTTCATGTATCGATTTTTTATCGGTGGGTTTTAAAAGAAGAAAGTACATATTGCTTTTCGTATTTCTAACAGTAAACAATATATGGCAACTGAATCGATTATCTAAAGTTTTCAAATTATTTAAATATGTATTACAATATTACTTAAATGCTTTTTAACGCTAAATGTTACTTGAATATAGGACAAATAAAGAATATATTTGTATGTGTACAGTAATCTACATACCAGTAAAACTCTGAAGATATTGTTTGTCTTGTCACCGTGCACACTTGGCGAGAGGAAGGACGAATAACGTGAATGAAGGTCGAACGATACGAGAAATGGAATAAGAGAGAGAGAGCAATAATATAAATAATTAAAAGATAGAGAGATATACGAAAGGGAGAGAAAATAGGAGACAGAGAGGGGAAAATAAAATGGAATATGAGAGAAAGATCAGAGAGAGGGAGAGAAGAAGAGAGAGGATCTATTATGAGATCACAATATATTTTGACGGAGTGATGCCGTAAGAAAAAGAGGGTCTATTATGACATCACAATGTATTCTAACTTTGTGAAATCTTTTGACTTTCTAATCCTTGTAAAACTTGATTAATAATGTAAAAGTTAAGAAACCCAACACGTCACATATGGTCTAGTACTTAATTATTGATGCTGAAACAATCGAATTATTAAGACAGGTATTGAAAGGTATTAATAATAAATATTAGCTTTACCTATCCGGCGTTGCCAGGGATTTCTTTGCTTGCAAATTTTAATATTGATATGGATTAAAAGTAAAATAAACAATCGTTGAGAAGCAAAGCAAAATAAAATAATATGTAACTCACGTATAGGCGAGAAACACACAGTAACATGCAACGTGATAACAGTATGTTATTATAATAGGGAAGAAGAGGAGAGAAAAGAAAAGGAGATGAAAGAAATTCTGAACAATAAATCGAATCATGTAAGAGAAATAATTCAAATTTAAAGCTGTGAAGATGTATCCCCTTTGCATTATTTGATTCAGTATTTAACATTGTCGCCATCGTAACAATGTTCATAACATGGATTTTGTTTCGAACAAACTGAAGCTGAAGACATTTTAGTATTGTAAAAACATTTTGGAAGAAAAAGACAACATTGTTAAACAGAATCAAATATCGATGTGCCAGATGAGATGATACTTGGGTGCAAATTCTAAAATTCAACCGCATTACTTCATATATCAGATAATAAGTAGCTGAAGTACCAGTTTACGCTGGGTTTCTAAAGTTTTTGCGAACTTTAAAGTCATGCTATAAAAGACCACCCGCCCCAGTTATGAAGGAACAGGTTTTGAAAATAACTAACTTTTGTGTATCAGAAAGTAGCGTGTATTATTTGTTAGGCTTCTTTTAATTGGAATGTTCTTCCCTATTTAAATGCAAAATACATTTTAAAATTTTACTATGGAAGATCAGTATTTCTTAAATAAAAAAATATTGTGTGTCTTGTTTAAAAGAGTGATTATTTTCCTTACTTTATTGATTATAAAGTTAGGGAACATCGTTCAGATTGAAAATCGATCAATATCACAACATTAGTCCATATTTGCTTTTTTATAAACAAGGTGCGATGATTTATAATTGGTTTCAGGTTTGCAGTGGATGCGAACGTGAAAAAAGCGAACATACAGGCATTTTGTGTCTTTTATATATAAAAACTAGAATAATACCCGTCATAGGACGTGTAAAATTTATTCCCTGAACAGAACAATTTTGAACCACTTTCATGTCCACTTGTTCCCTTACAAAGATTAAAATCAAAATATAATTATATTAATGTTATGTCTAGAATTATTATTCTAATTTTGATCAAAATCCATTACACGAATTTGATTCTAGAAAATATCGAAAATTAAAGATTCAGAAGAAATTAAAATTAAGGAACTTTGCTTAATTGGTGTATAATGACTATGGATCAAATTCAATATTACACTCTCAAAACACTTTAAAATACTCCAAAGAAACTGAAATTTGGTGAATATTTATCAATTGATATCTACTATTCATTATTAAACTTTCACAAAATCCAGAGGTATCTGAATTTTTTTACCAAAGGGTTCCACACCTTAATATTGCCTTTGTATGAAGCTAAATTAAATTAAATATAACCCACATGGTGACCGCTTAAGCCTAGCAGATGGGTTCCAAAATTCCTAATGATAGGTTAACTAGTGAATCTTGTACATAACATTATATGAACATATACACATACCCATCTTTATATGCAGAGATATGTGTGTGCCGAAGAACGTTAGTTTATTTATGGATACCACATAGATACGACGAATAAACTTCTTATTATTGGAAACGAATTTAATTTAGAACAGTTTAAATGTCCTCAAAATATAATGAGGTTTTGATTTCACGATTTAAACCATACAATCTGTTAAAATTACGATAGGTAACCCGATGATGAATCGATAGTCTAAGTTTTCACCTTTCTTTCATACGATTTTTTCTATCGTATTTTCTTTCTAGCGTAAACAGAAGTCTGAAATCTGAAACCAATCCGCCACCGACGGCCAATATCTGGTGGTTGCAGATCACTAAAAGCAGCCCAGGACTGTTCGTTGTAGGTGTAGATTGGTTGACGGCCCTCGACTGGCAAGATCACTTTTACATACAGCACATGTTTGTCTCAAATGGTCACCTATAGTGACATGTGTATTCAATTAAAATAATGCAAATTAGTGTGTGTGTGTGTTTTGGGTGAATTATTCATATATAATAATATATGATCAATAGAATGGGTAATATATGACGAAATAAAAAAAAATGAAACTAATAGACGTCAAAAATAGAATCAACGTTTCGCTTTACCTCAATGCAAAGCATCATCAGCGAATGTAGATTTTTTGAGCAAAGTGACGAAAAGGTAGACCACATCATAAGTGAATTTAACAATGTGTCCCAAACTAAATATAAAGATAGATAAACTTCGTTTGGGAAAGTTATCCACTGAGAGCTGTGCAAACGACTACACGTTAAACACACTAACATAACAAACAAAAAGCGAAACCAGTATTAGAAAACGAAATGCATCAAATAGTCTGGGATAATTTTTTTTTTTTTTTTTTTTTTTTGTCTGGTACTTCGAACAGGCGTGTTCAGGCTTGCTGGTTGTTCAACTCGCCTTGGCTGATGTGAGGATCCTGTGAGACAAAGGAACCGCACCAGCATGTGCTTGCATGTGCACGATAGAATTGGTGTCGGCCTGCCTGCACGCCGTGTATCCGACAATTTGGGGTTGGTCCGGGATATAATCAACAATATAAGAAAAAGTTGCTAAATAGTAGATGCTGCAGTATATCCGATCACAGGCTCGAGCTGAAGGAATAGGAAACCTTAATAACAACGTGGGGAAAAAATCCCAAAAGAAACTAGAAAGATGTACACTACGGTTATACACATAATTATGGGAGTACTGGAAACAGTTCCGAAAGATAACTGTGAAAATATTAGAAAAATTACAACACCATAAAATCATCGAGCACATTAGGAACAATATTAAAGTAAAACATTACCCGACATAATCAAATAAAATTAATGAGTCACTGGTAAGTTTACATAAAATAACCATAGCATTTGCAGCGAACAGAATATGTATATATATATATATATATATATATATATATATATATATATATATATATATATATATATATATGTACATATAAATATTTTATATAAATATAGTTATGTATAATAATATATATATATATATACATAAATATATATATATATATAAATATATATAAATGTATATATATATTAATATATATACAAATATATATATATATAAATATATTTACAGTATATATATATATATATATATATATATATATATAAATATATTTATATATACAAATATATACATAAATATTAATATGAATATATATATAAATATATATATATGTATAAATATTAAAATAAATAGATATATATATAATTGTATATATATAAATATATATATATATATATGATTATAAATTTATATATATATGAATATAAAAATATATATGTATAAATATGAATATATATATATATATAAAAATATATATAAATATAAATATACATATATATATATAAATATACATATATAAAAATATACATATATAAAATATAAATATACATATATATAAATATATATGCATATCAATATATATACATACAAATATATATATATATATATATACATATAAATATATATAAATGAATATATATATATATATGTAAATATATATATATAAATATATATATATATAAATATATATATAAATATATATATATATCAATACATATATAAATATAAATATATATGTATATGCAAATATATATATATATATATAAATATATATATATATAAATATATATATAAATATATATATATACATATATATATATAAATATATATGTATTA
>OY744521.1:164690860-164755860 GCA_963556195.1 Sepiola atlantica | reverse complement strand
TGTTTGTATAAAAAATATTAAAATAAATAGCGCTATTTATTATTATATAAACGCATTAGAGATTCACCGGATGTTTACGTTGTGAATACAAACTAACGTGGATTACTATATATTCTATTTTCTCGAACTGAACTTTGTATTTCTTTACTTTTTAGTACACCCCCCCTTCCCAAACCACAACTATCGATCATCAAGAGACAATCACTGCGTTAAAGCACTAATAATCCGAACACTAACAGACAACAAATGTCGCAAGTATATCTTTCTTTTCTTCTTTCTCTTTTGTTTTCGTCTATAAAATTTGGCTTCTGCCTTCCACGTCATTTTCTTTCATGTAATGGCGGGAACAGCTGTCGCCCGATAATAATTGATTCGTATTAATTGATTCCGGCGTATTCATTGTTGTTCCGATTGTAATGGGAGTTGGTAACACATTTTCTCATGGCTGACTTTCAAGCGAACATCGTAGACATATGTGTGCATATCCTGCGCATTGCAAGCACCCGCGCGCAACCACCGCACTTACGCGTACATGCACCGACGGACCCATAGAAACATATGCACATCTGAATTGTGAAATCGCTACATGGCCACTTTGACAGAAGTCTTACAAAATATAATTTCTCTTCTGCTTTATTGAAATTAATTTTTGTATTTTCTTTTACAAAAACCGAACCAAACGAAACACCATGAATACATATTTTAAGATATATAGAATTTGAAGCGTAAACACTTTGACCAAAATGAACGTATTCGACATTAAATAACCCGAAAAGGTTGACATGCCGTAAAACAAAACACCAACCACACGAAACACCAGAAATAAATATTTGAAGATATATAGAACTTGGAGCATAACATTTTTTACCAACATAACCGTATTCGCATTAAATAACTCGAAAGCGTTGATACGCTATAAAACAAGACAACCAAACGAAACACAAATATTTGAAGATATATAAAACTTTAAGCGCAAAACCTTTTACTAAAATGACCGTATTCGACATTAAATAACACAAAACAGGTTGATATGCCGTAAAAAATAACTAAACAACAAAACAACACTTTTTTCTTATAAAGCGAAACCAAAAAAAGAATAAAAAAGGAAATAAAAGATGTTTGCTTTGATGTGTTTTACAGCATATCAACCCTTTTCGGGTCATTCAAATTCTTATGCTTAAAGTTCTGAGCAATTCAAAATATTTATCGAAATTTTCTTTGTTAGTTTTATTTTACGGCATATCAACCCTTAAACGTTTGTATAAATTACACCTTCTGTTAGATTCTGTTTTAAAAAAAAAGTAGTCAATAATAGCTGAGTGCGACTCGAATTCTCCCTTTTCATTAGCTACTACACAAAGGTGTAGGGGAGAGCGCCACTCCTTTTCCAGGATTACTCCACTTACACTTTATCCTCACCTTATATTGCTGAGTGTTAAGCAAGGCGCATCAAGTACCATTTAAAAAAAATCTTATGTATGACTCGACCGAGGATTGAACCTTGGTCTCCTTGCGCGTTAACAAACACTCTTACCATTATTCCAAATGGGTCGATTCTATAGTAAACACCAGCTTCATTTGAATATTCAAATATTTTACATGGATTTACCTGGAGAAGTGTGGCTTTGTAATATGTTTGTTGAGTCTGTTCTATGTCCAGACAATTCGTCAATACATGACGTATCGTATAGGACCCCACCCTGGCAAGCTATGCAAATTGGAGCTGTTTCCTCGCCAAGCAGGTCAGAATGGGTGATATTAAAAGAGAGAAGACAAGAATGTACATATTCCCGCTGTCCTGATTAATTTTAACTTCGCAAAGTTTCTTTTATTCCGTTTCTTCTCTCTTTCTTTATTGCTGTTTAATTTATGTAGACTGGTCCCTCTGGATTGGAACAAGAACAAAAATTGCCTCAGTCTCTCCTTCACTGACCGAGGACAGAAAAGGTGAAGTATAGTATCAGAACAGATACCATACTTTGCTCCTAGTCGAAAGACTGCTATTTAATATACATACATATACATAGACAGTAAAAAAGTAAATAGACCCCCCCCCAAAAAAAGTCATAAATGTTTAAGTTTTTGCTTCCTTCGTCGACGGTCAGCTCTCGAAGCCGTACAAATCAGCAGTAAAAGTTTAAAACATCTATATTTCATACTAATTAACATTATTGTGTTTCAGATATCAATATATCTATCATATATCACTCATATATTTTAGTAGGACACAGACCAATGAAGTGTTATACATATTATAGGTTAATCTGAAAGTGAACTTAATCAGCGTCAAATCGTTGCAAACCTCGGGATTTTACTTCCCACTATCAACCAAGTTATTATCCAATTCATCAGCGAGGGAAAATAATCAAAATTATCTTGCCTAAGTCCATCAGGACCCTCGAGAGCAGTCTTGATTGTTAATAGTAATAAGGGCGTCTATTTACTAATTTCATGTCTGTATATGAGGGGCTATTGAAAAGATTTCAAACGAACAAAATAAAAAGAAATATAAGATATTTCGTTCGGTTGTGTCCATATGTTTTGCATATCAACTGTTTTCGGGTTATTTGATACCGAAACACAATACTAATCGTAAACGATTTATTGTATACGATTAATTGAATACAAGTTGCTTTTTTACTCATCATCGATGATGATTTTCTGGTTCATACTTTTCCCAATTGTAATGGTGCGCAAGTCGACACCAATAGATACGATTAACAAAATAAAATAAATATGAGATGGCTATGTAGTTTGCTTGAAGCATTGTTTGTGTAATATATATATATATATATATATATATATATATATATATATATATATATATATATATATATATATATATCGACAGATAATGCATATTGAAGGCCTCAGAAATATCTGCACGAGGCAGAGAGCAGCTTAAGACAAAGAAATAGGAGCACGTTAGAAAAGGTTGATATTCTAGATATTGCGAAATTCTGGTGTCACACGTACTACTCTCGTGATCGAGTAAACTCTGGAAACTAGCAAGAAAGATTTATATATATATATATATATATATATATATATATATATAGTCTAAAGAAGCTTTGAGTTATTTTAAACAAAAAGACAAAAAAAAGGAAAATGCAGTTTAAATTCCTAAAGAAACTAACTAAATCCAAAATAGTGTAGACTTAACATTTGTTGGAAAATTCATAAATAAATAATATATAATAGTAAGTAAATAAAATAAAAAGGGGGATTAAGTATCTAACAGTGAAACAAAAGCAGGAGACCTTAACGTAAGCATCTAATATTAACACGGGGATCTTCAGCTGTTTACCATGAAACTGTTTCGGAGATTTAAAAACAGGACAGTTATATGCATGGCTCTCTCTCTCTCTCTCTCTCTCTCTCTCTCTCTCTCTCTCTCCCTCTCTCTCTCTCTCTCTCTATATATATATATATGTTCATGTAGCTTGCTTGAAGCATTGTTTAATGTGTATTCGTATAATTGTGATTCGTAGAAGGCATCACAATTAAGAAGTGCAACGGATAGACACAAACTGAAGCAAATCAAGACATAACGGTGTAACGAGTTATGCAGTTTCATCTAGGTTTATTAATAAAATGTATAATAGGGACCTCCAAAGCGTACCACAAAATCGATGACGTCACCATTATTTGTGTTCTTTACATAAGATGTTTAAATGCGTTTTTAATTCTTTGTTTTAAATCTCTCCAAAATAATGCTATATACATAGGGAGTTGTTTTAAAGTATAATAGTTTATTTAAAGATAAAATTATCGAACTGGGTAAGAAACTCATTGATTATCTTGAGAGTTTAGTACAAAATTCGATTTTTCTACTGCGGGGGTGGGGGTGGGGGTGGGGTGGAGACTATTTTTTACACTTTTTATTCATGAATTCAAGGGTACGTTATCCAAAAGTGTTTACCAATAAAAGAAAATAAATAAGTCTGATGTGTTTTTTAAGACTCTTATGATATAACATTAAAATTTCGATCGATCAGAATATATTTTTTGTTCAGATTTCATAAAATTAAATAGGGGAGGGGGGCATCACGTAGAAAAAAGATTTCTCTAATATATTTTGCGAAAAAAACATTTTATAGATAAATTAGTCCAATAATGAATAAGTATTGATAATTTCGTGAACATCTGACTATTATTTGATTTTTGCTAGATTGATTAAACACACGGGTGTTAGCGCAAAAAGTGGTCACGTTGTTTTAAGGGGTAAATAAAGTGCACACGTTTTTAGTTTCTCATTTTCATGATATATTATCAAAACTAACAGTTAATTCATTACCATATCATTTATCTAATATTACACACATATTTTCGAACTCTACATTTATATACAAAGCATAACTTTAAAATTTATTAATTTCTATTCTCTGTGGGACTGGTTTGCCCCTACCCTACTCTCTGGCATCCATTTTGGTGAATTCTCTACACAGACGGATTTTTTCTTTGGTGTTTATTATTTTTGACAAAGGGAAGTTTTTCCCGAAATATTAAATAAATAGTTTTTTAATAATCATCCGGACAACACACAAACAGCCAACGCCATACTTGCTGTTATGTAAGATTTTAAGAAAAAAAATAAATAGTAAGCCAATTTTGATTTATTATTTTTGTTCCTTCCAGCTTACAACCTACCCGGCACTCTGCATTTCCCAACCTTCTTAAACATAATGCTATATATATATATATATATATATATATATATATATATATATATATATATATATATATATATATATATATATATATATATAGTCATTCACATACATATTGTTTAGCTGAATCGTAGGTCTATAGTGCGACTAAATTAGCTAGTGCCTCAAGCCAGGATCGAAACTTGACCGTCGAGCTGACTATCAACCCCTGCGCTATGACGTAATTTTATTAAGTTTGTCGACTATGTCAAATCGCATTAACTTCGATAAACTTAATAAAACTGAACACTCCATTTCTTTCCCCTCCGAATGTACTCCTCGCTTATTCCTACAATGAAGAAACCTATAGCGAGAACATTTACAAATCTTGAAAATATTTTCAATTTTTCATCCAAAACGCCAAACGCAAAGCCTAATATCCACAACAAAAACAGATTAACACTACAAACATTTCATCTCATAACAATGTCACCAACACAAATAACACCGACATGATTGATAAAAATAAATCTTACATATGGGATTATTGGGGAGAACTATTTCCTTATAAAAACAATTTAAATCTGACATAAAATTGTAACATCTTTGTCACAAAAATTAGAAATATGGCTTACCTATGGGTTTCATCTCAGCGACATTTTTAGAGAACTTCAAATCAATCCTACCACAAAACTTCAACTACTTCAGATATATTGATGATACACTCCGCATCTACATACATCACATTAATCTCCTTTAAATAGTCGACAAACTTAATAAAATAGAACACACCATTTCCTTCACCTCCGAATTTCAAAATAATCACATCCTTAACTTCCTTGATATCACTCTGTATAACATCCCAGACCGCTTAAACCTCCCAGTCTATAGAAAACTAACAAATAAAAACAACTTATACAGTTCTACTACGACCACGACAACAGAATAAACTCCAGAATTATCATAGGCTCGTTCCTGAGAGCTCTTAGAATTGGCATTCCCGCTTACTTTCCCAAGGAAGAAACCTATATTCAGAAAACTTAGCCAGCATTAAAATATCCTCAATTTTTATCTCAAACTCTGAACGCAAAGCCTTTAATATCGACAACAAAAAACCGACTAACATCACAAAAACTTCTCATAACATCACCAGCGCAAATAATGCCGACATGATCGTGAAAAATAAATCTTACATAGTTCTTTTTAATAATCCCATAAAATCTGACATAAAAATTGTAATATACACCACTAAAACAATTAAGGATCTACTCAACACCATACCCCGTCTCCAATTACCTCCTAAGGACACTTCTTGCCTAGCCGATATTTACAAAATGTGCCGTATGTCTGATGTTTTATATTGTTGAAACAGCCAGAAATATAAAATCGCGCATTTACGAACACAAACAGGACTTCAAACACAACAATCCCACCAGCGCACTAGTTATACACAGAAACACTTTTACCAACAATTTTGATTTTACAAACTTCACCCTGCTCAAAACCGAATACTCTCCCCCACGTCGCAAGTGCATCGAAAGCGCTATAATACTTCTCTCATCACCATCTAACATAAACCTGAGACTCGTGTCTTATTATTTAAGCAAACATCTGGCAAAAAAACGCACTGAAACAATGCAATATATTGCGCCACTGTAATCCCGGTTACATTTTTTTTACTACACTTCACCTATATTTTCCATTTCTTTTCTTACTTCTCCTTCCCCTTCCCTTTTTCCATTTTAATGTCTCTCCTCACTCATTTTATTATTCTTTTTCTTTTCTTCAAATAGTAAACGCGTGCCAATAACGTCTTTTTGTGCGTTATTCTTTTTCCTATGTTTTTACCGTTATCGAATAAATTAAACATCTTCACTTTTTCTGACGACGTTCGTTGATCATAATAAAACCGGTAAAATCTCTCGTTTCTCGATGTTTTTTCCTGTATGCAAATTTGTTTTTCCGTTTGTCTTTTTCACACACATGCACAAACATACACAAACACAAATATATATATATATATATATATATACATTATATATATATATATATATATATATATATATATATATATATATATATATGGTTATGAAGGTCTATTTCCACACATCTAAGAGGACTCCGTAAACAAACAGACAGGAACTACAACTTTATATCTATACTCGAAGATACCCGTTCTATGACGGATGAAATGAATTCTCCAAATAGAACAGTCTTGCACCACTTTTATGCCTTCTTATGAACATTACAATCAAGATATAATGATAGTAACCCCCATGTCTACAATCCTTATTGTAATTTTATCAAAATCTATTACATGATCTTAATTTTAGAAAATGTCAAAAATTTAAGGCTTAAGCTTAAGGAATTTTAAAAAGAAATTAACATTAAGGGATTTTGCTTAATTGGTGCTTAATGAATATGAATCAAAATGTAAATATGAAATAGTTGATTTTTTAAATCGAAGTTTGTGTCCATATTATGCCCCCTAAAGTCCCTATTAAAACACCCCAAAGAAACTGACATATGGGAACTATTTATTAATTGATATCTTAGACGTATTGTTAAGATTTCTCAAACATTTGATGTATCTGAATGTTCACGAAAAACTTCCACTACTTTTACTCCCTTTGCATCAAACTAAATTAAACTAAATATAGACACAATGCCACACTTTACGCCTACCAACTGTGTTCGCAAATTCATAATGATCGGTTAATTAGTTTAGGAGTGAATCTTGCGCATACAAATATATGAACCTATACATATGTCTAACTAATAATACCTATACAAATAGAGACATAAATATGTGTCTGTATGTCTGCCTGTTTATGTGTCCGTTAACTACTTTTAGGCCATTAGACCATATAACATGACATTTGGGAGGAATGAATCAATACCTATTTTTGTTTTCCTAATGTTATATACAGTGGTGCAGTAGTCTGGACGCATAGGCAACTTACTATATAACAATATCAAGTTTACAATGTGTTCGAATTGATATCCACTTGTTTTTACACATGCTCTTCACAGGAGAGAATACTGCCAATAGAACGCCTCGATACACTCGTCTACTAAAACCCTTGTAATTAATTACCTGGCTTGTCTTCCACAAGTTTGCATAGCTCTGCAAATATTTCAGGATCAGTTGCACTTCTTCCACTACGAGGTCAGCCGTGGAAGTTTCCTAGTTCTTTAAACGAGTGAAAGTTGTGCTTACACTTATTTTCTGTGTAATTAGTTTCTCATTCGGGCACTTAGCATTAAATATATCTGCGACTAAACGCGAGCCGTCGTCGCCTTTCGTACACACTTACACAAGTTCTAGAATAGTTAATTTTTTTGCCATTCTTCCAGTTTCAAAGATAATAAAATTATAAACGCTACTTACGTGATTAAAATTATGTTATTTATTTATTCTTAATAAAAAGAAAAAAATGTCTCTAAACTACTTTCTCTAAGAATCCAGAATTGTATACGTTAGGGAGCTCGCTGAAAATAGAGAAATGAGTTTATGGAGTAAATAATAAAAGTTAAACAACATAACATCCTTTTTGTTTCTAGTCTTTCTTGTATTCAAATCTGCCGAACAAAATAAATGCCATACGTCGACTACCGACGGAAGAAACCAAGTAGTTGTTGATTTTCAGTTTTTTTGATCGAGATGAATATTTATGTTACTTCATAGATAAGTTTCTAGAGGAACATAAACCTCCTACTGAAAATTGTTTACTTAAGGTTTTATTAAGATGTAGACTTCATGTATATGACACAACGATTTGGATAGGAGCAAAGTTTAGTATCTGTTTTGATACTACATTTAGTATTTCCTGTCCTCGGTCAGTAAAATAGAAATCCTTCTAAACTGAGGCAATTCAAATTTTTGTCCCAATCTAATGCACCCCCTTTCGGAGAGCTTGATTTTCTCTTACATTACAAACTGACCTTGTGTCTAACCCTGCCATAGTAGAGAGCCAAATGAATAGGGACACAGCGATGTACAGATGATAAATATCCGAGCATATCTCAATCATAAAAAAATCGGAGCTTTACTTTCCAAAGTAAAAGGTTTTCTAAGCTATTGTAAATATAAATAAAATGCTTTCAGCATGATGATTGCAATGGATACCGTTCAGATATGTAATCGGTTATGCTGTGTTATGATCCTGCCGGTTAGGTTGTGTTCACTTCGACACTAGTGTGCATACCCATTTGTATTTGCTTCATCTGTTGTACGCTGAACACAGAGAAATTAGTTTGAGAGTAAGTAAGTAAAGTTAAACAACGTAAAATCCTTTTGTTCCATATTCTTCCTTATGTTCAAACTTGCTGAAGAAAATAAAACTCAAATTGCTAAACTATCGACCACCGAAAGAAGAAACCAGGTAAGTGCCGATTGTCAGTCTTATTTGATAAATGGCATATCAATCACTTTTGCCTCATTTAATGCCGAACTACTATACCAATTTTCAACGATTTAATGTGTACGATAAAAATTGTAATTTGTATGAATCGGCATTTTACGGCTTTTAAACATGTTTGATTCTGTTGTTAGTTTTCCCGTTACGTTTTTTAATCAGATACTCAGAGCAGGCACCAGGTGCTGATTACAACATCCATTGTGAAAGTAGTGCTATGATTCGTGCTCGTATCTACTTCACCACCGCCACTTTAGTTGAAGCTGCGAGACTTTTAACAGCATATGAACCTTTAGTTTATTGTCAGCTATGGTCAAAATAGCAACTTGTGTTCAATGAATCGTATAAAATAAATTCTTTTAAATAGGTATTCCGTTTCGGCATTAAATAATATTGTAACATTATTTACTGTGATAATAAGTAGGTAAAGCCAATGTTAACGAATTGAATGTGTGTGGAAAGATTCAGGCGCATCTGAGATTCAAGGCTGGCCTGTTTTGACAGGTTACGATTTAGGAAATTTTGTAGGTAAATTATTACAATCAATACTTGTGTTTTGTTGTTTAGATTAAAATGGTAACACTGAAAAACAGTACGGTGAGCTGATCGAAAAAAGGCAGAGCCTAACTTTATTTCGACAAGCGGGGACATCCTGTGATGTGCAGCCCAACCCACTGGGATCTGTTATGGAGCCATTGCTAAAAAAGAAATGAGTGTCTGAGTTAGTAATGAAAGTTAAACAATGTAAACTAAATGTTTGTTCATATTGTTCCTTGTGTTCCAATCTGTTGGAGAAAATCACTCTCTAAATTCGAGATGATCAACTACCGAAGGAAGACACCAGTTAAGTGCAGATTTTAAACCTTCTTGACACTTAGCATTTTGACGAGTTACAAAACGAAGCTCCCAAACGAAAATGACTACCTGACAAATATCCATAAGAAGCAACGCCACGCATAACCGTTTGAAATACATTACATAGATTCGTATTTGAATGGATGAGAGTCCTTGGGTTAGTATATTTAGAACAGTTTAGATAGCAGGTTCAGTTGGCAGAGGAAGGCAAAGGAAAACATAGGAGAAAGTGATACAAATGGACCAGAGAGCTACATAAAGCATGGTCAGAAATAGATTACTTCAGAAATCAATTTCTAAAAGCTGTCCAGAACATGCCAGCATGTACAACGGACTTTAACCCGAATATGATGCCACGTTACATAAAATTCAAAATCAGCATTTACTTGGTATCGTTCGACAGTTGTGGCAGTCAATCGTGTAGTTATTTCGAATAGCATTTTCTTCAATAAGTGAGAACAAAATGAAGAGTCGAACAAAATAGACTTTACGTTGTTTACGTTTCTTGATATCTCTAACAACTATTTCTTTATGTATAGTGGACTGCCAGCCTAAGCCCCATACACAGGACGTCATCGCAATTCAGTACCAACGTTTACTCTCCGTTGTTGTCGACCTGCTGACCGTATTATCAAAATCTCATTCTTAATTAAAAAAAAGAGCGACTGTCACGTTACAGTGTTAAAATAGTTGGCAACACGTAAATAACAAAACCCATTGATATTGCAAAAAAAAATTCTAGCCAAACCTTTGCTAACACTCGTGTCGTAGTAGGGGCTTATTTGCTGATCTTTATAAATCTTTGCGAAGGAATACAAAACAATGCATTTATCCGATCGCAGATTAATTGTCTTGTGAGACTCTCAGATATAGAGAAGAAGCGATATTTTTAGAATAATATATGCGCATAGTGATAAAAATCTTATTTCGAAATTAAGCATGACAGACCATAGGTGTTAATTCCTGGTAATATTGTCACCCGTTACACTTATAGCTGTGATGAATTCTAAATAATATGAACGCGCTGTGTTACGTTATATTGTTTTGTTTTTTTGCTTTTATAGCTGACAAAGAAGGCATTTTGCATGTTATTGTTTATACATAACCAATGCGCTCGGCTTAAATGTGTAAGTGAATTAAGTTTGGTGAAAAATGTCAATTTTTCCAAGCGAGAGTTCAATTAAAAAAAATTATCGATTGAATTTTCGTACAACCACCGTGAACGCCTAGCGTGAAAATATGGTACGTAACAAGAGTTATTACGAACGTAGAGCAGAGTCAACAATGATCGTAACCATAGCAACCGCTGACTGATCGACTGAGAGACTAAGCATCTTATAGAGATGCATGAACGTTATTACAAAATGCTATTTCAAACTGAATCCTGGAAGAAAATACTGTGGCCCAATGAACGTCTCTGTGGTCTCTCTACGGTAAATACAACACAAGACAAGTAGTCGGTATAACTCAGTTGTGCTCGGCGTGTATTTGTGTGTAAAATGACGTCGTCGTAGCTAAAGACCCCCAAACGCTATCTGTTGATCGTTGTCCGGTCGTGTCGTCTCTAGTGACAATCTTCTTTATCCAGCGCGGAGTCGTTGATTCTCGAACTCTCTCAGCGATCTTTCCGAATCCCAACTCTGACTGCTCTGTCTCTTCAATATATCTACTTTTAACCGGGAATCTTAAATGTCCGGTCTTTCTCTGAGTCACCTTCAGCTAGTCACCGAAACTGGTTACATCCGTTTTTCTTTTCAGCTTATCGCAACCCGGATACCAAGAAACTAACAAATAAAGTAGCAGGGCGCCATCCAGTCTGGGGAGTTCAATAGATTCGCCGGCCTCTCCATTGCCGTCCACTTATCTTACTTCCTCATTATTCTTCCAATTGTGATTTATTTCCTAACTAAACATCTTCCGGGTGCTTGACTATAATATAACGATACTATTTAAATCTTAAGCGTGGCCCACCGACATACACATCGATTGATCCAGTGACAAAAACATCCTATAGAGGTGTTTGTACGTAACAAATAAATTATATTTCAGATGTAAGCCCGACAGACCGAGGAAAATGCTATTTTAAACTGAAGCATAACAGCCCGACTAACAGACAGAGTTCTACTAGATATGCATGGAAGTATTTGACTAAAACTATGGATTACCCTTGTTTTATTCGTATACAACATTTGTAAACTATTGCATAGCCCCAAATTTATAATGTTAAAAGTCAATCTATCATCTGAGGGACCGTTAAAAGTCAGTACTATGTTTATAATGTTGTATTTAGGTAAAATATGCGATACAAAACGATGAATGGAAAGTCCGATGGCCAGAGCCTCTTATATAGTTACTTGGACGCATATCATAATGGACAGTTGCGCCAAATGACACAAACTTATGCTCCAAAGAACAAATGGGAAATATTTCACTTTGACAATTTAATAAAGATAAGAGAATGTCAAATGAGAATTCAAACGTGTTTAACTATCACTCGATCTTTCAATGTTTAACGGGGTTGTCCACGAGCTTGACAAAAAAGCACTGAAAGATGTAATGTCATTTACGAATTTGAAAAAGCTGTTTTTATATACTTATCAGCATTATTTTTTATTGCTAGTTAGAAACGTGAAAACAGAACGAAGAAATTTAGCCTAAAACATTATTAGGCAGCATACGTAAAATATACCTATTTTATTGTATACTAGCTGATCGACCTGTCTTTGGTGAATGGGATTTTCTTTCAATTATACTCTTAACCCAATATATCACTTGCTTGATTATTTAGAGAAATTAAATGTGTGCGTACTTTCTATAAAAAGGACGGAAAATAAATGTATGAGCATTCCCTATGTAAAATCATGGCCACTTAATGTGTGAGTATTTCCTATAAAAAAGACGGAAAATGAATTTCCTATGAAAATTATGGAAAGTAAACGTGTGAGTATTTACTATAAAAAAGATGGAAATTAAATGTGTAACTATTTCCTATAAAAAAGATGGAAATTAAATGTGTAACTATTTCCTATAAAAAGATAACACATTAATAACTGAATAACCAAAAGGCTGTCCTATAGAGGACGGTTTAGGCTTTATTAAAAAAAAAAGAATTTACGCGCTTCCCACTGCGGCAATGGTAGACATAAAATCAGTTTTACTTGGAGTGGGACAGCTCCCCTCCCCCGAGGGGCTCTTTGGAAGAGTTATACAATAGCGGAGAACGAACCCGCCGTCATTCCATGGTAATGAAGCCTCATGTGAAGGGCAATAAACCAACCTCTCCCCCGAACAAGGAAGTAATGATTAGCAGAGTGGACCTTCTAGAATCGAGCTAGACCATGACAAATCCAACATTACAAGAGTTTTCATGCCAAATTTGGTGCAATTCTAACCAATAGTTTAGCAGCCTATGGATATCTATGGTTATTCATTACTCACTTTGATTTCTAAAACCAGTCGTTACCAGTAATTTCTCACTGATAAATCCGCTGGCTTTCCCAGATGACCAGTTCACTCCGTTCGATTCCATTATTATAATAGACTAGCGAGACTCGTGGACGGGCGTTGTCTGGAAAAAATTGAAGAACCCAAGTAACTCATGCTCTAACCATTGAACCTCATATAAGTTTTATTACTGGATGTTTGTTAATTAGCTGTAAATATTAAGTGTAGCGTTCCTTGAATATTACATTTCTAAATAAGAATAAACAATTTAAACATTTATATTATTTCATAACCACGAAAGAGCATCATCGCGGCAACATACTTACGTAGAGGCGGGTAATTATATTTTGTAAAGGGGGGGATAAGTGTGTCTATACAAACACTAGAAGGAAGGTAATAATTTTATGAATGAAAAAAACCCAAAAAACAACAACAACACTAACCCAATACAAAAGAAAAAACAGGCACGTTGCACTTGCTGTGGGCGTAACATAATCCGTAAAAGTCAATTAATCATTTGAGGAATCGTTAAAAGCCAAATTACTCCTCAAATAATCTAATTTGTCTAGTTGTCACGCTCTCATAAATGAGAGCGCCTAAGGCGACAGGCGATAAACCCATCTCATCTCTGAAAGGGGTTGTTATATCTGGGAGGATGCCGCCTGTTACACCTGTAGATGTGACGGATTCTAAATAACGCAAAAGCACTGTGTTTAGTTATATCATAACATTAACCCTAGTTCCGGGTGTCGATACGAAAAAGTATGAAGGAAACTATGCGCGCGCAGTATTCGTAACAGGACTGTTGAAAGTCAATTTACAGTCTGAGGGAACGTTGAAAGTCAATTTGCCCCCCCAATAACCTGATCGGTCCCATCGGTTCTCCAAACGACAAGCAATAAACCGATATCCCTCCTAAAAGAGGTGGTAATACCTAGGAAGATGGCCTCCCGTTACCTATGTAGATATGATGAATTCTAAATAACGCAAAACCGCTGAATTTCTTCATTTCTTAATGTTGTGAAGTTGTCCAACAGTAAATAATAAATAAAGGAAGTCAAGTCGAGGGTTGGTTTAACAAGTGTATTAACAAAGTAAGAAAGTGACTAGCACTTGGCTAGACAGTTACAAGACTGTGCTTTGTCTTCTCTGTGTCTCTGGTGACTCGCACTATTTATAGTGACAACCGGTGTAGTTTCTCCTGTGTAAGAACGGCCGGTGTAATACTTAACACCCACATTAAGTCCGTGTGTCGATACGAAAAAAAAAACGACGGAAACGGTGCGCAATGGGCGTAACAGAACAGTTAAAATCAAGTTATAGTCTAAGTGACTGTTAGAATGCAATTTAGCTCTAAATAGTCTGGTCGGTCTCGTCGGCACTCCTTCGCGGATGAGAGTGTCTAAATCGACAAGCAGTGGTAATGCATGAGAGGATAGTATCGTTCTTGCAAGTTGACGTAGTTAAAAAAAAATTAAAAATCAATTTTGTAAATAAGTTTTTTTTCCAAATTTTAATTTATTTCAAGCAATAATTTAATGAATTGTGTAAAATATGACTGAAATGGTGTACTCTTCGATTAAATATTGACTTACACACGAAAGACAAAATGACCGCCAAAGCGATCGTTTAACTCTGGGGGTGTCATGCTGAAAATATGCTAAAGTAAAATACTTACCCTACCACTAACACAAAGTCCGAGTGAAAAGCTTTCCAATAAAAAAATAACGCTAGTAAAACCTCGCGTAAGCGCCGAAGTTTAGCCATTGTTGTTTTTCGCGTGTCTATAAGACAGCATTTCATCGAAATAAATTTGTGAAAAAAATTTGTTTGACAGTTTCCACACGTTAAAGGTATACGGGGCGGTAGAGAATTTAATTCTACTGCGTTTGCTATGAATTATTGGTTGTATTTTTTTTAGTTTTTGTTTACGAGTTTTCGACTGTTAACTATTGTAGACTTTTACCGCTTTTCCTATACTGTACACTTTTTTCTTTTAGGGACATATTGATCAGCTTGTTTTAAATGTAGAAATAAAAATTACTTCATCGTTCGAAAGTATTCGATAAATATTATCATTCTTTTAGGCGTTAACGACAAACTGTATTAACTAGGGTCGGGCGATCAAAATGAAAGTCATTGTTTAAAAAAAAATAAATAAAATATCCCCCTCCCCCAGATGAAAAACCTCCACCAAAATTCAGAGAATTATCCGATCTTAATTATATTCAAGTATTTATACATAAATAAATTAATGTTAATATAAAATATTCATTTTATAGAAAAAAAAACATCGTTTTTTTAATTCAGTTAAATTACTTTACTCATCCTTATTTTCAAGGACGAAATTATTTGTGGTTTTTAGTTTTTGTTTAGGAGTTCTTAACTGTTAACTATTCTGTACTTTACCCGACATTTTACATTTACATTTCCTATTTTTATGTGTCATTTTCTACCGAAAGCTGCCATTGAATTTTTTTTAGTGAAGTTAAACGATCGCCTTGGCAGCCATTATTGTGTTTCGTGTCTCGATAAGACAGCGTTTCATCTAAAATGAAAAAAAAAAATCGGCAAATAAGTCGTTTCCCATCGAAAATAGCGGACAACTCTGACGTCAATGTGTGCTATTTTCCAACTTCACAAATGTATAAGTAAATCCAAATAAATTGTTTCGGACTAATTTCCACACTCTAGTTCCTTAAAAATAATGCAATGTAAATTTAAAATTATTCCCAAACAATTTATTTGGGTTTACTTTGTGAGGTCGGAAAATATCAGACGGTTAATTGACGTCAGAGTTGTTCGCCATTTTAAGTGGGAAACGACACATTTACTAAAAAAATCTTACAAACAGTTTGCACACGTTAAAAGTATACGAATCGATAGAGAAGTTAATTCTACTGTTTTTTTTAGATCTCAGAACATCCGACTCTTTTCACTAACGATTGGTTCAAATGCCAAGAGTTGCATCAACATTCTTCTACTTCTGCTACTTTAATTAGCTTGTATACTTTATAAAATTGGTAAAGGCGCAAAGAAAGAAGGTGCACGGAGGGAATTAAGTAAAGTAGGTAAAAGCGGCGAGATTAGGCGTTACACACGAACACGAGAAGATTTCGTGATAGCATCGGAGGTAAACAGACTCATTTGAGATAAAGCGAAAGTTTGATATGAGCGTATTTTCTTCTGGCGTTTGGGGCGATAACAAAAACGACAGAAGCCTACTTTACCCGCTCCATTAGAGATAGCCATGTGAACCCGCTTCACCAGTTGCTTCCGTATCTATGATGGAAACATGATCTCCACAAGGTTAGCTATTTTATCGCTAGCGATTTGATGCCAGGGATTTTTTTTATATACTTACGTTCGTCCCATATTTGTGATGGCACTTTTGTAGTTGGTTGAGTGTTATAGCTAAGCACCGAAGATGGAGAGGTCTTTAAATAATAAACGAAGTAGACATGAACGTAAATATTTGTTAAGATAATGGTATTCTTGACTCCATTTAGATTGTTTTATTTATTACACTTATGTCGAGTATCCGCTGTACTTAGGGACATGCCAATGATGGAATTCAGCATAGTTCCACCGGTCGTTACAGGAACTTGGGTAAAGCGGTGCAAAGGACAGACACAAGGGGTATATGGACAAATAAGTATAGATAAATACTAACCTTTGATTGTTTCTGAATTTCATCTCCTATCCTGTGTCACGTGGTCTCGTTTAGACAATCAATAGTTAGTATAATTTGTATTATTCGGACTACTGTTCTCACTTTGAGTGTTATTCTCGCAACATTTGGGCCGATTTAACCTCCGCGTCATGTGCAATAAGAAGAAGAAAAAGAAGAAGAAGTAAACATATTCCATAGAGGTGCAATACTGCACAAGCCCCCTTAAAAACGTATTCCATAGGGGCGGTATACTGCACAAGTTCCCGGTCGCATATTTTTGCTAGTTGGAAGCAAAACAGATACTACATTACCTCCACACCTCTCAAAAAGGAGGATGGAATGCCTGGGAGGATAGTATCATGACAATAGAACAGATACTACTACCTCTACACTTTGACGGATAATCGTATGACGCGTCCAGATCTGGCGGTATCTCGATCCGGCGCCCTGTTTAAAATGACCAAAAAACAAAAACAAAAATACGAAAAAAAGACACATGAATACAAAAAAAAAAACAGTAAAAACATAAAAATTTGAGCCAAAGAGTAAAAAAATTAACAAAGAACAAAAAAAATGTATGATAAACATCAACATTAGCGCAAAAAAGCAATACAAGATGAAAAACAAAAAAAAACATGAATAAACATAAAAATCAGCGCCAAAAAGCAACAAACAAAAAACATGAAAGAACGTAAAAACAATAAATAAAAAATAAAAAACCTTCAAAAAACATCAAAATTGTGGCTAAAGCGCAAAAAAAGAAAAAAGGAAAAAATTGACAAAAACATGCAAAAATAAGAAAAAAAGGAAAAACAAAAAAAAAACCCAAAAAAAACATCAAAATTGTCGCCAAAGAACAAACAAAAAAACATTGACACAAAACATGAAAAAAAAAACAAACAAAAAGTCATCACAAAATATTAAAATTGGCGTAAAAAAGCAAAAAAATTGATAAAAACATAAAAATACATAAAATAAACAAGTAAAAACAAATAAACATACAAAACATCAAAATTGGCGCTAAAAACAAAAAAATGACAAAAAACATGAAAGAACATAAAAAAAGACCCCAAAACAAAAAACATCAAAATTGGCGCCAAAGGGGAAAAAATGCTGTGTTTCTCTCTCTACATCCACACGCTCTCTCTCTCTCCCTCTCTCTGTCTCTCTCTCTCTCTCTCTCTCTCTCTCTATATATATATATATATATATATATATATATATATATATATATATATATGTTTCATCTAACCTCAGTCGAAGTTCTCAGAAATCAAGGGGACTCTTCCCGGAGCAAACACTTTATCTCTATATGAGATACATAGAATATTCTATTAAAGTTCTTCATTTCTCAAACGTTGAGTTAGTAAAGAAGTTAAGAATATTAATTTTCCTCTCCCAAATTGACCGGTTAACTATTTTTTAGTATATCTTTATTGTAGTCTCTTGAATTACTGGATTTCAGGACAAGAATTCATCTAGTTTGGTGGAATATCCAGCTAAGTGCTGTTACTTGAGCTAACCTTACTTAGAGAAGGTGCACTATTCGTCGTATGAGCTAGTGTAGAGCCGTGTCAAGGGATCTTATTTGTGCTATTTGTGCTTCGAATACTATATCATTTTGAATATTTGTTCAGGATTTACTTGAAGGGTGACGTATCCTCAAGCCAGGTTGCCCTGACAAACCCTTGTACAGAGAGACCGAAGACACTCCAGGATGGTGTCTAGTAGGTAATTCAAACTCTATATATCTCGCTTTTGTTCCATTTAACTTCATTCGAAGTTCTCGAAAATCAAGGGGACCGTTCCTGGAGCAAACACTTAATCTCTATATGAGCTACATAGATATTCGACTATTCTATTAAAGTTCTCCTTTATTTTCTCAAACGTTGAGTTGGTAAAGAAGTTAAGAATATTAATTTTCCTCTCCCAAATTGACCGGTTAACTATGTTATAGTATATCTTTATTGTAGTCTCTTTGTCTTCCCGGATTTCAGGACAAGAATTCATCTAGTCTGGTGGACTATCGAGCTAAGTGTTGTTACTTAAGGTAACATCACTAGAAGAAGGTAGACCATTCTTTGTATGAGCTAGGGGGATTTTATTTGTGCTTAGAATACAAAGTTAGTTTTAATATTTGTCAGGGTTTACTAGTAGGGTGAAGTATCCTCATGTCAGGTTGTCCTGACAAACCCTTGTACAGAGAAACCGAAGACACTCAAGGATGGTGTCTAGTAGGTAATTCCAACTCCCCTATATATGTGTGTGTAATTTAAAATTTGTAAATACGTATTAATTATGGATGATACTATACACTAATACAGTGATTACCCATTACTTACTGTATTGTTGCATGTCATCACTTATAATTCTTTCTCTCTTTCCAGTTCTCTCTCTCTCTCTCTCTCTCTCTCTCTCTCTCTCTCTATATATATATATATATATGTGTGTGTGTGTGTGTGACAATAAAAGGATGAAATAAACAAGACTGTATGTTAAAATGGAAAACGGAAGCCAACGTTTCACCCAGCTGTTGCGTGGGATTTATCAAGAGAGACATTAATAAAAGACTAAAAAACGAGAAGATCTGTAATTTTTGGGAATATATATAGTGAAAAAGTATAATAAATTAAAATCTATGTAGAGAGGGAAAACATACAAATACTACACACACACACACACACACGCACACACACACATATATATTTAAAAAATAAAGGAAATTAAATAAAATTAAAAAATATATATATAAAAAAGAAAAAAAAACATAAGCATATATATGTACTTGAAATATATATGTAAAGTATGCATCGATGTCGTATTAGCAAAAGGAAAAGGAAGATAAAGTCAAAACAGAGAACAAAAATGAATCAAAAGGACCTAATTTAAAAGCAGGAAATCAATAGTGTCAAAGTTTATATTGTTGTCATCGATAATAGCTATAGATAGGTGGGGAGACATAATAGATGCCCATTCTTTGTTTAAATGTATTTGTTGAGTGGGCTAGTTGAGCTGATTCGATTAATCGTCGTGTTTTGTATAGGTTTAATTTAAGTAGCATTTTTAAAGTAAAAACGGTGATCATATTCCATACCGTGAGAACATAAGGCGATACTTTATTGTTAATTTTGATCACTTTTTGTGCTCTTAACTTTTCTTGTCCAGGTTGCGCTGAGTCTCCTCAATGTAGACCCTCGCATAATCCAGACAAGTGATGCAGTATATGCAAGCTTTGACTGTGGGTGTAGTTTCGAATTTAGTAGATCTTCGAACGATATCTATAATTGTAGATGAAGTTATTTGGGCTATATTGATACTTAGTTTATTCAGTTTTGTATATATATATATATATATATATATATATATATATATATATATATATATATATATATATATATATTAATATTTCATGTATCCACAAAAAAATTATAAGTATATATATTTTTTTATGTATCAATTTTCAGTATTTACTTCAACAGTGCTCGATACGTAAGTAGAGCTAGGTAGTAAGCTATGAGAAAATATTTATGACAGTTAAGCTACACAGAGGCTCCCGCGTTTCATCCCCGGGGGAATCTTGAGGCTAAAATGCATGGAGTTATTTTTGCCGGGTGTATTTATATACACGGTTAGCTAGTTAACCAATCAGATTGTTTGTTGTTCTCTCAGCCAATCGTTGGGCTTACCACGAACAAAGGTCTTGTTAGTGTTACTTCCTATATCCTGTTCTATTGTTCTGTTTTCTATAGATTTGCCTATATCCTGTTTCCTTTGTTGTGTCAATATAATGGGTGAATTTATTTTAACACGTGGTTACTTGTATTTCTATTTTAGGTTTTAATTTTTAAATTGTTAAGTTTTTGTTTATTTTATTTTATTTATATATCGTTAGCCTGAGGGAAATTTATTTCTGTGTAAGCAGCTGTTTGCTATCTCACTTGTACAGTTTAATAGATTTTGAGAGTATTTAAAGTTTAGGATTGCAAATTTTTAATTCAGGCATAATTCACACGGGTCGTCTAAATTTCTACATGTACTGGCCTATCGTATTATTTTCCATTCAATTCTTGGTGAGCGTCCATTTTCTTTGGGCACCCAATAGTGGTTTGCTAGTGCTGTTTTAATTCGACGTTCTCTGTTTTTAAATGTGCTTTTGTGGTCATAATATCTGGTTTTAAAATCTAGGGAGGTCATACCCAAGTAGTACTTCCTTGATAAGCCACAATATTTGCCAAGTAAAGATCGAATAATAAGAAGTACTACGTGAGTATGACCTCCCTAGATTTTAAAACCAGATATTATGACCACAAAAGCACACCTATGTCTAACGAGTGCTTAAGGTCTCTCTGTACAGGGGTTTCTTAGGGCAACATGACATGAAGATAATTCACCCTACAAGTAAACCCGGAACAAATATTCAAAATAAGATAGTATTCGAAGTTCAGATAAGATCTCCTGGATATGGCTATACACCGGCTTATATGTTGAATGGTGCACATTTTCTCTAGTGATATTACTTCAAGTAACACTACTTAGCTGGATACTCCACCAGACTAGATGGATTCTTCTCCTGGAATCCGGTAAGACCTAGAGACTAAAAGGAATATATACTATAACATAGTTAACTGGTCAATTAGGGAGTGGAAAATTAATATTCTTCACTTCTTTGCTAACTCAACGTTTAGGAGGTAACGCAAAATCTTGATTGAACAATCGGATATATATTTATTTCATATTGAGATAAAGTGTTAGTCCCAGGAAGGGGCCCCTTGATTTCTGAGAACTTCGACCGAAGTAAAATAAAAGTAAAAAGTGAAATCTATTTATATAAAGTTTGGTATGTGTATACATTTATATATTTGTACAGGATTCTCTCCTAAACTGATCACCATATCATTATTGATTTTGAAACACATTTATTAGGTATAATCAGGCGTAATGTAGGCTACATTTAGTTTACTTGAGTTTTATGTAAAAAGAGTAAAAAACGGTGTGGAATCCCTTCGTGAAAATTCAGGTACCTCCGATTTTTGTGAAATTTTAACCATATGTATTAGACATTAATTAATAAATATTCCACAAATTTCAGTTTCTTTGGGGTATTTAAAATGGTTTTAGAGGTCTTAATATGGACACAACATCCTATTTCAAAATTCAAATATATAAGGTTTGCATTGAATTTGATGTATAGTCATTAGACACCAATTAAGAAAGATTTTCTGAACTTCAATTTCTTCCTTAAACCCCTTATAGTTAAGCCTTTAATTTTAGACACTTTCTAGAATCTAATCTTGTAATGGATTTTGATCAGAATTGGAATAAAGATGCAAGATAAATCATCATAATATCTTGATTTTAATCTTCGTAAGGGCCTAAAAGTCGTGAAAACCTGTTCTGTTCATAAAGGGTATTCTTATAATATATATAATAATTTTTTAAACTTTTTTATTATTATCTTTTAATATTTTTATTCTTTAATTTAATTTACTTATTTTTGTTATTTATTCTACTTAATCTATTTTGCATTGAAAATACTATGTAATATTATTATTATGATTATTATTGATATTATAAATACAGTAGTATAAAAGTTTATAATAAGAGGTTCTGTTGCCTATAATATCTTAATATATAGGGTGGCTTAGAAGCCCCTACGACTTTTTGTAAACATCAACAAGTGAACTAGAAGCCGAGACATAACCCCCTGCAACAACGCGTTGTGAGGAATGATCATACCCAATATTGTGTCACCAAAATGTCGCACAAAAGAAGAACTCAAAGATATTATCAAACAGGAAATTATGCACATCATAATGTCTACGTTTTAAATAAAAGTCGTGTTACTTGTTCACTTATTGATGTTTACAAAAAGTCGTAGGAACTTCTGGGCCACCCTGTATATATCTTTTAAATAATACAAAACTTTAATGTTTTTCTTGGTTCAATTCAATGTTTTATGTTATGAGAAGCGCTGAAGTAGAACTTTTTGAATCATATAAAATATAATACTTAGAAACGATTGTATTCCATTGTTTAGATTGTATTCCATTGTTTAGATTTTTGAAAGTGATATAAATAATGTGCTAATTTTATTTATTTTAACCTACTTAATATATATATATATATATATATATATATATATATATATATATATATATATATATATAGTCAGTAATGAAAATATATTTATGGCAATTAAGCTTCACAGAAGCTTCCGCGTTTCATCTATGGAGGGGATCGTCAAGCTAAAATGCATGGAGTTATTTTTGCCAGGTGGTTGTATATACACGTCTTGCTAGTTAACCAATCAGATTCTTTGTTGTTATCTCAATCAATCGTTGGGATTCTCACAAACAAAGGTTCGGTTGATTTTACTTCTTATTTCCTATTCTATTGTTCTGTTTTCTATAGGCTGACTCATCCCTTTTTCTTTGTTATTCTCTTAGCCAATCGTTTGGCTTCTCATAAACAAGGTTTTTTCGATCTCAGAACTATGAAAGAGTTTTGAATTGAATCCTTTTTATAATACTCGGACATAAAATCATATATTTGCCCTAGCTCTCCGCTCTCATCTAGAGATCGACCTGCTTGTTTTCGGAGCACACGGAGCACTCGAAAACAGTGGGTGGCCTAACACTTAGCAGACGGTTGAGAGGGCCTCCTAATCTACATTTTTGCTTTCTTTTTTGAATATTTGTAAATGTTTTCAAAATTAATCGTGGAGAGTGAAAGATAATTTTTTTTGCAAATAAAATTAAAACAAAATAAATGTAGGAACATCTAAGTAAGATCAAGACACAGAGTGAACGTGGTATTTTGATGAGAGTCTCTAGCGTAGGGTAAGCTCAAATGTTTTTGACAAAATTAGATGACCGTTGACCCCCCACTCCTCTCCATCAAAACGATTCGGGTTTTATACCTAAAGCAAATGATGAACTTTATGATTATTGTTTTCGTTTAAAGAAAACCTTGTTGTCAATGTATATTTTTCTTCATTTGCATTGATAACGTTCTTCTACGTTGTCTTTTTTCTGCAAATCTATTCATTTCTTGGGGAGTAGGGTTATCTCTGTGTAATATCTGTCTTCACTTAAGGAATACTGAAGTAAGGCATCGCTTGATGTAAAGAGAAGCTGCACACGTCTTCTTCAACACCGCAGTTACCATGTATTTACTGTCTGGTGTCGATTTAATTCTAAACAGTTTATCGGTAATACATAAATGTGTTTACTTTTATCATCTTATACAAAAGATGTGATACATAGTCGTATTTATACGGATAAGGGTTACGTGCTCAATGACCTTAAACACTCGTCTCCAAAATAACTACGATCCCCACGGCAGATCTACTTTTTGTGAAAAAACACATTGATACGAAATGGTATTAAAATGTATTATCAATATGCAAGATTTATTATATATACCATAACAGAATCCACATTGTTTTGTAGATAGCTAGCTATTTACCTGACGTTTCCCAAAGTAAATGAGATGTCTCATCCGCACAATTATTCTTAAAAGCAGTTTCGGGCTTTAAAACCATCATACCTATTCGCCCAGGTACCCAACCGAGCATTCGAGCAAAGTTTCAATTGGGTGTGCATGGTTGCAGAACAATCAAGTTTGTTTGCATATAAGCAACACACACAAGAAAGAACATCATGTATAATTTTATGTAAAAGGTAGAACAAATGAAATATCTAATCTTTTTATAACCATTCATAAAATATTAATCATTTCCACCCAGAGAACAAGCACATGATTGCCAGTAAATTTAATGTTTAGAATTGACGATAAAGAAAATTATACACATATTTAAGCACACGAATTTTTGTGGTGCTAGGTGCATATGATTTTTTAATACATACTGAAACAAATTCCGTTCGCTTTCAACATATGTCATAGATTATATGTTGGGTATTTCAGCTAGTTTCAAATAATTGTCATTTTTTTTGTTGTAATATATTAATTTTCATTAGAAACAGTGTAAGAAAACCGCGAAAAAGTTGCTGCCTGTCGAAAGTGTTAATCACGTGAAAAATGACGTCATCGAGAAAGTTAGATAATATTTTTTGAGAAAGAAACCGACCGAGAGCGGTTTGAGCAGATCGTATAGAATGATGTCTTAATATGAGTAGTTAAAAACAAATGTGAATGCCAGATCTGGAGAATATGGTGGGTGCGGAAGCAATTTGAAGTGCAATACGTCTTAGTTTCCGATATCACTTCTACAATTGGAGTCAAATCTCTTTCCCTGAAGCATTCTTCTGAAGTCTGCAAACAGTCAGTAGTCGATGGGTGCCAGATCTGGAGAATAGGGTGGGTGCGGAAGCAATTTGAAGTGCAATTTATATAGTTTTGCCATCGTTGCAATCGACCTATGACACTGTGCATTGTCTTGGGGAAATATCACTTTTTTCTTTTTCATTTGTGGCTGCTTTTGACGATTTCTTCCGTCAAATACACGATTTCTTCCGTTAAAACTTTGATAAATGTTCATGCAGAGTTTTAAATACACTACTTTATGATATCTTAATTAGTCTGTTATCTTAAGAACCTTCAATTTACTTAAACTGCCAGTCAGATGAAGACTAAAGTCTATTTGTACCAAATATGGTTGGACTGCAAAAAAGATTTGCGAATTTTATTAACGATAAATGGCATTTGGGGGTTCACACTATATGAGTATTATTACATGAAAAATATCTGAAGACTTTTGAAAATTTAATCAGAAAATCTACTGACCCTTAACGTGCACATAATTTATCCAGTTAAAATAAGCATTGGTTTACATACTGTAGCAATTTTATTTTCTGTCGATTTATATAACACATCACTGGACAAGTTTTGAGCCTAATCAATAAAACAACTTTTAAGCAAAAATCGACTGTATTCATCAACATTGTCTCCTTCTAGGGTAATGATGCATTACGCTCCTCTAACAATTGAATGCCTTTTAGTAACACGATTTGTCTCTGGCCTCAAAATACGCCTTAGTTTCTGATATCATTCATTCATTGGAGCCAAATCTTTTCCCCTCGACCATTCTTCTAAAGTCTGCAAACAATAAGTAGTTGTTGGGTGCCAAGTCTGAAGAATAGGGTGGGCGTGGAAGCAATTAGAAGTACAATGCATGTAGTTTTGCTATCGTTGCAATCGACTTATGATACGGTGCATTGTCATGGTGAAAGATCACATTTTTCTGTTTTATATGTGACGTTTTTTGACGATTTCTTTCGTCAAATGCACCAATAATGCTATATAATATTAGTTATTGATAGTTCTTTCTTTGTCAAGGTAATCAATGAACAAAATTCCTTGCGCATACACAAAAAATACGGAGGCTAAAACCTTGTCTGCTGATGTTTGCGCCTTTGGACGCTTTTGATGGTTTTCATCTGCTGCTGTTCACTCAGCTGACTGTCGATTTGAATTTGGAGTAAAGTGGTAGATCGATGTTTCATCCATTGTCACATTGGGGCAAATATTCCTCTTTCTTGCGTTGAAACAGTTGCAAACAACGCTCTGAATTGTCAACACGTTGTTGTTTTTGATTGAGTGTGAGCAAACGCGGCACCCACTTTTAACACAGCTTTATCATTGATAAATGTTCATTCAAAATGGTAAATAGACGGTCTTTTGTAATCTTCAACTCCTCTGCTATCTCACGAAACTTCAATTAATAATCTGATAAAACGAGTTTGTTTACATTTTTATGCTTTCCGGGACAGCTACAGAATCTGGGCGGCCTTAACGTTAACCATCATTTGTCTGTGCGGCCGCGTTTAAAATTAACATACCACATCTTAACCGTTGTTTTCGACGGAGCAGAGTCGGAATAACACTTACCATGCCGTTAGTTTGCTTGAACAGTATTTTCCCCATCAGAAAGCAATTCTTTATCAACACGCGAAATTCAGATGTTGCCATTGTTTTGAAAATTTGCAACAGTAGCTTCACTTAGATAACTGTAATTTGTAAACAAATAATCCGACTGGGCTCAATTGTTGACATGTGTCATTTGAAGATTAGTACTTTATTAAAATCATTTTCTGTATTAGTAGCGTTCTCTCTATGTCATGCCCGCGATTTATTAAGTGATGCGTTACATTTATAAGAATAATAACTTTTTATTTTATCATTTCTTGATTGACAACAAAGACAATAATACAAGAATATGTTTTCTTTTATCGGTATTAATTAATGTCGTTAATACGTCAAGTCAATACACTTAGGAAATATATAACAGATATTTGCATTACATATTCAACAACCTGTTAAATTGTTCAGCTGAAAATGAGGCATTAATTGGGAAAACAATTAGCGCACACAGGACTGTCAAGTAAATGCTGTTTAATCTTCAAGTGGGGAATACGACACCGACTCTATTTCGAAGTAAACGATTGGAAAACATTTACTTGGCAGTTCAGTGTCTGCTTATCGTTATAAAAACAAGCTCAACAACCAACAAGGCAATAAGTGTTTGGTGACATGAAAACGTAAGCAAAATATTTTCATTGCTTTTCTGGGAAAATGGAGTATTTTATAGATCGTCTTCTAAATTTATTCGGGGTGATCTCTCCCTTTCCCTACAACTCATTTCCCACGAAATACACGTTGCTAGTCTCTATCTACTCTATCGTTATTACAGCGGGAAGTGCTCGACTGAATTTTTATTTTATTACTTTCATTCACCTCAAACAAGGGACGTTGCCACTGAGACGTAAGGGGCTGCTATAATTTGGGCTCATACCTACAGAGGCATAATAAGTGGAAAGTTGAGCAGCGAGATGTTTGTTCACATTACATTTAAATTTCTGCATGTTTGTGCAGTGAAGAGGAAAAAGATGGAAGGGGGAATTCCAAAAGCTAGCAGTTCGAGGAAAGAAGCTATTAGAGTAGAGTACTCTGGCATCTACGGATCTCTATAGTGAAGGGGTGGGATTTTGCTTATTTTCGGGTCGATCGGGGGTATTTACGCCCGACGATGGTAGCGGCGACGAAGTGATTGCCTCCCAGTTCACCATCTTTAATGCAAACAACTTTTTTGTCGCTGATCAGCCTGAAAAGGTAAAATATATGAGAATAAACCACAATACAACACAAATAAGTTCACTTTGTTTATTGGCTGTTTGGAAAAACCAGTCTCACTAAACCGTGGTCGTTTCAAGAATTCCATAGAAGAGGTGAGCACCACCAACTGCTTAGACACCGGTCGTCGACTGGCACGACGCGGACGACGCGGACGACATCCGGAAGTAAAAAGAATTAACCAACCGGAAAACGGAAGTCACCTAGTTCATGGCGGCACTATCCTCTTTATACAGTTGGCGGTAGGCAACACGCGTTCTCCTCCCTCAGATTATCCAACAATAATCCCACCTTGTACATACAAATAACCAGAAGGTTTCAAATTATATGTTGGAGTTTTCAATGATTAATTAATCATTCGTCCTGTTTTTGCAATTTTGATCTCTTGAAGACATAATAAAGTATGTCGGTCAAGAACTTGCGTAAAAAAAGATCGGGAAATTAGTAAAAATTCCCGTAAAAGTTGATTGTATCATCGGCGATAAAATATAATAAAATATATGAGATTTGCGATAAATGTTCAGTTTTCGAAAAAGTGATAAATATGTTTCATACAAACCGCTTTTACTGTGGTTTTCATCGTAATGTCTTTGTTTAATTTTCGAGTATTTGTGTCAAGCGGCTAGTTATTATCTCGGCTTCGGTTTCGTTTATTTGTTGTTTTCTCTTTCTAATTGATTCCTGAGTGAATATTAAAGCAACCCCGTGAAATTTCACACTTTAACAGCTGCTGGATCTAGAATACATTCCCCATTGAAATAAAAAAAAATGTATAATTCAATCTTTTATGTTCAGTTTGGTCATATTTGACAAGAACTAAACAAAGGTCTAAAACGCAAGAAATCAGAAGAGAAGCTGAGAAAACAAAAATGAAAGATATAATTTAGATTTTAAAAAAGTAATTAAAATGTATATGTATATATATATATATATATATATATATATATATATATATATATATATATATGTTTCATATAGATTTAGAAGCTTATACACTGTTATGTATCTCATGAACGAAATTAAAATACATATCTTTGTAATAAAAGTAAAGGTACGTGTGTCCTGCTCGATTCAGTAATCACGTATACTAATTTAGTTTTAAAAAAGGGAGAAGCTTAATCTTAATAATAATTCAGAATAAAAAAGAAAGGAAAGATAATCACGTATGAAAATTTAATTGTTTTGAGCAAGGAATGAGATACTTAATATCAATAATATCTGATAATAATAAAAAGAAAGAAAATAATTTATTTCACTTTTAATATGGACACGAACAATTACTTTATTATTATTATTATTATTATTATTATTATTATTATTATTATTATTATTATTATTATTATTATTATTATTAGAACAGAACGAAGGGAAGGAGAGTTTAGTCTTATATTTCTCATCGATTAGTTTTGTCTTGTTATAGATTATTTCGTTTTCTTTTTCTTATCGATTAGTTTTGTCTTATTTCTTATCGATATATATATATATATATATATTAGAGAGAGAGGGGGAAAGAGAGAGAGAGAGGGAGAGAGAGAGAGAGAGAGGGAGAGAGAGGGGGGATTATTGTCTTCCTTTCCTCATAAATGGTTTCCAGTTAAGAATAGGAACGAAAGTGCGAAGCGATAGCCAGCGACGAAGCTTGCTAGTATATAATATATAGAGATAAGTTTTCACCTACAGGAGGTGAACACATCTACTCTGTGCAAATAATATTATTTTCAAAATTATTGTTGTAAATTGGCGTAACCTAATATGCATGTATTAAACACAGATTGAATATTTATTAGGAGAAATTCTACCATAAACAGTTAATCATTTTATAAAGCCACGGAATTATTGATCAATTCATATAAATGTATATACAGACACCTCCCCCCCTCTCTCTCTCTCTCTCTCTCTCTCTATATATATATATATATATATATATATATATATATATATATATATATATATATATCCCTCTGTGTATATATGTAATATATCGAATATCGCTCATGCCTACTAATTGTAAATATTTTTTATTTTCTGTTTTGTAATATATTGGGTCTCATTGAATGAATTCAACTACAAGCCCAAAGAATAAATTGGTATGGGAGGTTGGAGGTAATGGAAGGTCGATGCTCGGGGTCAGACAGAACGTTAATAAGGAAGGTCGCTTGCAGGTGTGAGAAAATACAACGTGAGAAAAGGCAGTTTGATTGTTATTCACGGCTATTGATAAGAATGAAGCGCCAAGAAGCAGAAAGCACATGAATATCGACAGGAACAGATGTATAACAAAAGTTATTTCCTGAAGCTAATCAAACCGCCACTCAGCCAAAGAATCTCTTACTGCGCTGTTTCATATTACGTTCAGAGTATTATTTACAACCAACTTACCACAAAGATCACAAACTCAGGACTTGTCTGATAACGAATAAAAAACCTATATATATATATATATATATATATATATATATATATATATATATATACATATATATATATAGTATGTGCATTTAGCCAGCATTTTTTTCTTTAAGCTAACATTGGTAAACATAACAGAATTCTTTTTCTTGATCATACCTTTTAATTTTAAAATTTTTAAAATTATCTTCTTTGTGTCAAAATAAAAAAAATAACCTGAAGATGATTCGACGAAGAATCGGAAACGTTCGTGATACATATGGAACATACATTAATGTTTTTGATTTTGAAAATAGAAAATAAACAATTTGAAAAATAAAAAAAAGTATCATCAAGCAGATAAATTCTGTTATGTTAAACAATGTTTGCTTATATATATATATATATATATATATATATATATATATATATATATATATATATATATATATATATATATATACTAAGCAAGTTGTGCTCGAGCGTTAAACACTATCGACGACCAGACGCTTGCAAAGTGTACATTAATTTCAATTACTGTCTGGTGATTTCTCGCAGCCGCGTGGTTTTGAGTGTTAGTCTCGTGATTCTAGGCTGAATCTACGAACTGTGTTTTAGCCTATGCGACCGCCTGCAACTGCCACCCATGCACTGATAAGGATAGAAAGGCCGAAACAACGTCGTCTGTAGGTATAAAAAAACACTTCAATATTTAAAATAATATATATATATATATATATATATATATATATATATATATATATATATATATATCTGTGTGTTTGTTTGAATTCTGTGTGATTCCTATAGAAAGAAAGGTTAGAGAATCTACATAAAATCTAAAAGATGTAAACTTTACCGGAAAGAACAATGGACGTTTTACCAAATTATGAAATGCACCCCTAAAGGGGCTATGAAGACAGAACCTTGTTAAAATATCAAATATATCCTATTGTTATGAAATTTAAAACATATGTATACACTTTTATGTGGAGATAACGGAAGTGGTGCCATTTTAACCTAAGGGATTTACGAGGGTTGAACCTTTTTTAAAACTTCAAATATATAATATTGTGATTAAAGTTATATGTGTATAAAATTCTCTCGAATTTCTACGTTATCTTCTATGTGCAGAACATTTACGGGCACCGTCTCTAAGCAACCCATGGGGACAGCAGCCCCATAAATCTTAAAATAAAATTTAAACCATACGTACACACAAATTTCAGCTTCTTCGGACTATATTAGTAGGCGAAACGGGAAGAGGGGGGGGGGCAGTAAAAACAACAAGAAAAGTAATATGGTGTTATTAGCATAGTGAAAAAGTACATGGAAGTGATCCTCATTCAATCCCGGTCTTCCATCTAGTATATATATAGAACACGGCAATAGTGGCTGTATAGATAAGATCTCATACCAATCCACCCATAACCACTCACCCGAACACCCCCCCCCCACACACATACACACACGCATATATATATATATATTATTCGGTACAGAAAATCAGTACAACATCAGCACCATTGGTTTCAAGCTCACAAGGCCTTAACCACCTGGCTTCTTTCATTTTTGTTGTCACGTGGAAGAGAGGTTTTATATATATATATATATATATAAATAAATACATACACATTGTTGTTTATTATAGAGTATATATATAGAGAGATAGAGAAAGAAAGGGAGAGGGGAAGGGAGATAAAGAGCGATATAATGACCGAGAAATAGTTAGGTATTCGTGCATATGATTTAATTTAGAAATTATTTCGGTTTTAAAAATAAACTTTAGTCCCTGTCTTATTCTATGGTCAATACTTTCTGTTTTGTATCCGTCCAATTTCGATTTTACGTGATTCGTCCTTGAAAAAATAATTTATCGATCCCAATTTTCTCCCTTGATCCCAAGTATGTTCATTTCGCTGAAGTATATTGGTACATTACTTAAACTTATCCACCTTCTTTTGAATAAATTATTTTTTGTAATAGCGTTATACTTTGTTCAAAATCTTGACGTTGGATAAGTCATCTCATGCACAGACGATGACAGGTGAATTTTCCATTTCAACAGAATCTCGTTTGCTATTGTCGAGTCTTTGTTCGTTCTGGCAACAAAGTCGAAACAACGCTAAACATCCAGCATGGATTTCCACATCGAATAACCACATTGCAGCAAGGAAGCCTGGCAGGAAGACATCAATCCAGTAAAGGACAAAAAGAAACATTTCACTTCCGCATTTGTAATACGAACACCAGATCCAACCAAGATGGCAAGGGAGGTAAGTAGAGAAACTGAAAAATGCCACGTAAATCGTGTTGGTCCGGAACCGGAAGTTGATGATACAGTTGCACATAAGAGCCAAAATGACCATCAGTTGACATAATACGTTCACGAATTCGTACGGCGTGTTTACCAGGTGGATTATGCCGTTCTGTTGCATGATACAGCGGCCATATTTGATGTCGGTCTTCAAGCCGTAGACGCAGAGCGGAATCAGAATCGTAATGGTGGCCACGCAGGGGATACAGGGAAGGATGTGTGAGAGCTTCTTCATTCGCTGTGTATTATTGCCATTGTGGTTGGCTACCATTAACACCATACCAATGCTTAACATCGCCAACATTCCCTGCGAAAAAAAAGAGAAAACTCGTTGTAAAATAGTAATAATCCTGCATGGGAATACTGATACAAAAGGAATTAATAAATTTGTAGTACGTTGTACAAACAGTTTTAGCAGGATCTGAAAAATAACGTAATTAATTTTTTTTACCTTTGTTTGCCCCACAAAAGACTTGACACCAAGGCATAAGGGACTACTGTAATAGAGGCCCGATTTATAAAGGGGCAAAGTGGGTGGGGTGTTTTCCAGACAATATATTTGTTCACGGTATATTATATTTTTTTAATGCAACCTTAATTCCTATATAATTTTATTTCTAGCAACCATATCGCAGAATGGTTCGTAGGTGTAGTGTTTAGATAGTATTATTATTATTATTATTATTATTATTATTATTATTATTAGTAGTAGTAGTAGTAGTAGTATTACTAGTATTACTATTGTTATAAAGAATTTTATTTGATATGTAAATTACCATATCACACGATAGTCTTAAGGGTAGTATATTATTATTATTATTATTATTATTATTATTATTATTATTATTATTATTATTATTATTATTATTATTATTATTTTATTATTATTTATTTATGTATATATAAGTAACATATTAAGCTGAATTATTTCGACACTTGATTATTGGGGAAATGGTAGTTTTATCTGTACCATTGGAGAGCCATGCATATAACTGTCCTGTTTTTAAATCTCCGAAACAGTTACATGGTAAACAGCTGATGATCCCCGTGTTAATATTAGATGCTTACGTTAAGGTCCCCTGCTTTTGTTTCACTGTTAGATACTTAATCCCCCTTTTTATTTTATTTACTTACTATTATATATTATTTATTTATGAATTTTCCAACAAATGTTAAGTCTACACTATTTTGGATTTAGTTAGTTTCTCTGGGAATTTAAACTGCACTTTCCTTTTTTTTGTCTTTTTTTTTAAAATAACTCAAAGCTTCTTTAGACTATATATATATATATATATATATATATATATATATATATATATATATATATATATATATATATATATATATATATATATATATATATATATATATATATATATATATATATATATATATATCCCTGCACCTGTATCTGGTGCAGCATTAACCCTGGACGGGTTGAACTGGTTTCCCCCAAAGAAGGAAGTTTCATGGGAGTATCAAATTCACAAGCGGTCCGCAGTCGCATGTATATCTCGGTTAGATGACGACGTTTGGTTTTTGCAGTTCTTGCAGGGAAGTGTCAACGCCTGGTATTCACAAATGGTCACCCATCTGATACTGACCAGATTCAACGTTGGTATAGTTAGGGAAACGGGGAGCCGGGAGGGAATTTTTAAGGTAAACTGTTTGAGGAAAGCAGCTGAGTAGAAACTTTTCCGGTATCTAAGGATCTCTACACTGAAAGAGGTGGGATTTGATATCAAGTTGGGTGGGTCCGGGATACCTACGCTGAGGGAGTACAAGAACAGTAAGTTTATCGGAGCAAATTCCATGGAAGTAAATGTAAAACAAGCACAGGGATGCAACTCTGCAGCGATGCAACAGGTGCTGGAGCTTAGCAGACAGTGTGGGACCTATTAATTTATAAATTCTTTTTTTAACTCTGCCCAAGAGAGAGAGGCTAGTGGTTGGTGCACTAGCCATAATGTGTCAATGTACTTATTCTATATCATATTGCTGGAGAATATCAGTCGAGGGGTCTAAACGATGGACTCTAGATAATGGTGCTATCGGCCATTACAATCGGTGGTCGAAAAGAATCTTATAATAGTTGTTAAACGAAATGAGCTTTATCTTGGTAGCATTAAATCTGACTATCTATTTCGGTCCTATTATACTACAGACGATGTCGTTTACCAAGGATCAGTCATTGCCTTGCATGTGTGGGCATTCGATTTACTCCCCTGCTGGGAATAGAACGTGATGTCATAAGCAAATTCACCCATTTCAGATGCGATTGGGGGTGCGATTGGAGATAGGATCAACGTTTTTGTTTACACATTATGTTCTTTGTTCTTCTATCCTTGTTAATTCACATTTTCTGTGATTTTCCCATCTATTATCTCAATGACTAAATACCTGTCATAATACTAAGAAAGAGAGACACCTAGAAATGTAATACGAAAGAGGGAAGGTTATATAGTTGGGTATATAGGAGTAGTAATGTAAATGGAAAACAGAAGTTACGTTACACCACATGATTTCTGGGCGGGGCCCCTTTCTTGTCCTTAGCCGACGAGACTTGAACGAGAAAAAACGTGTTTTTGCGTACTGCTTCAAAACGGAGACAGCACGCGTCGAGCAACTGATGTAGTGACATCTCCTTTTCTCTCTCTCTCCCTCTCCCCCCTCTTTCTCTCTCACACACACAATATGCGAAGTTTCTGTTCTGTCCTTTGAATCAACCTTTTTATAAACTAACCTACAGTGTCGGCATGGTTTGTATCAACGAACGAAAAAGCAACAATAATGACGAGACAATGAACTCGTGTGCGTAAAGGACTTTTTACACCCATCGATACGGGTGTATATAACATGGATATAGAGCCCGAGAAAAGGAAGAGGGTAAACATTACGATTGGCGAAAGAAAATACTTGTTGGGAAATTAGTCTAAAACAATTTATTTTGTGTTTACCTATTCATTTGTAACCTATTTAGTTTAAAATAGATGTCAGTTATCAGTCTGTAAAGTTACCGTAAATATCGATTCTGAACAGAGAAGCTATCAATAGTCACACGAAGTAAGGTCCATAACGAAAACAATCGGCTAAACAAAATGAATACTTTGGTTAGAATCGATATTTACGGTAACTTTAAAGGCTTTAAACTTATATTAAATAGGTAGACCAAAATAAATTGTCTTTGATCAATCTCCCGACTGTTTTTTCGTTTAAAATAATGTACGTCGCTAATAGTACTTATTACCAAAAAAGATAAAGAAAAGTATAATGTTCAATGCTATGAATAACATAAAAAACTAAAAGTCTCCTTTCAATCTTGGGAGACAATGGATAACCCTCGTCGGCTATCATCTCAAGAAAATATACCCTTGTTATATACATAGAAGAATTGCTGCTTTTTCATATAAAGCTTGCCTCGAAATAAAAAACGGTATAATTATTTTTTTAATCGTCCAATTTATGCTGTGCATCCACTACTAATCATAAATCCTTGGAATCCCGGTAAATTTTGATAAAAACAAGTACTTTTTATTTAATTTAACTTATTTTTATTTACTACGTAATAACGTTACAGATGTAGTCTATGTGTGTCTGCATAAATTACAGCTGCACAAGACCACTATTTGGACATTTAGGTCCTCCGTGAACATAATTTAAACGTGTATTCATGATTTCTCTAACTCACGAAAAATCGTCCAATTAGGTACTATCTTTTTAGCCGCTTTTATTTTATACTCACACATAGCTGACATAAAAATAAAATCAATTTTCTGATTAATTTGCTAAACTTTCTTATTTTATTAATGAAAAAATGGCAAAGGTACACTATAATTTCCAACGAAAAAAGAGGTGAAAAACAAAAGCAAATATTCAATTAATAACTGTTACCAAACACACGAAATTTATCTTTGTACCTACCTGTATATTTGTTGTATTTTAAAGTGTTTGAAAATATTTTTATTTTAATATTAGATTTCGTTCAAATCGTCTATCATTAGAGATACATTTCATCATGGCGGGCAGTTTTCCGAAAGCCCCCGAAGTTTGATTAGTGAGTTTTTCGTCTTTTGGAGTGAACAAAATAAAAACAAACAAACAAACAAATATACCACACTAACAGTTCCAAACGCAATAGGATTTCAATTCTACCGAATTAAAAAGCAAAAATGGTTGAAAAAGAAAAAAGTAATCAGACTTCGGTGATTTCCGGAAAGTGGCAACAGCCATTCTGGGTCTAACGAAAGACTATTTGAACGAAATTTTATATTTAAATAGATAAACCTTAAAACACTTTCAGAAGAAAAATATTATGCAGGTAGGTAGACAAGTAACTTTTCTTGCGTTTGGTAACAGTTATCTGTTGAATATTTGTTTTTTTACACCCGTTTTTTGTTGTTTACTATAATGAACCTTTACTAAAAGAATTGTGCAGAGTTAAGGAAATCACGAAATAACGACGAAAATATAGGACTATTGCCTAAAATAATAAAGCGTTGCTTAATCGAGTATTATCGTGACGAATCACCGAAGATCGAGCTGATAGACATATTGATTCTTATTATAATGGAGATTTTGTGTGAGTCATTAAGACCACTTAATCTCAGAGATCTTTTCAAAATGAAAGATTGAGAATTATTGCCATATTTTAACAAAAATGTGACAGACCTTTACTTCCTATGACTTTTTAATGAGTGTACGAGAGTCAAACTCACAAAGATACTTCAACGCAATAAAAAATACACTGTTATTGTGAAAACTGTGCTAAAACAGAGATTGAATGACGAAAGTTATAGGTTTAGAAAAAAATAGTTTTGCGTAGTTGAACTCGCATTAGAGGATGTTTAAATGATCAATAAAAGTGTTTAGCTAAAATCTTGATAATTTCCTGTTATTTCTGATGAAGGAAATTTTATGAAAATCAGGCCCAGAAAGTGTATTGGAGTTCGAGTTTCATGTTCGACCCAACAGAGTTATCAGATTGAAATAAAAAAAAAAATCAGCATTTTTTTCGCACTACATCTTTGGTGATCGAGCGATCTCATCTTTTAAATACGGCGTGGAGGGTGATAACGTTCGTACGAACATAAAATTACCGTACAGCAATATTATTATTAATACACAAATTAAACTCAGCAAAAAAAAAACAACAAATGTAATTGAATTTTCCAAATGCATGTGACGTGACGTCATCACGCACGATCACCTGAAAATGTTCTGAAGTGTCTGATTTCGTAAAAAAACATGACGGCGTTAATAAAAGTGTGTGATAATTGGATGAGAACATGAAATAATGAGTAAAAATAAATATCGAAGAGCAAGGGGTAAGGCAAACGAGGAAAAGTTACGTGAGTTAAAACTTTTTTCTTTTTTGTGTGTGTATTCCCTCAATGAAAAACTTTCTTGAGGACATTATGAAAGAAGATAACATCATTTTTATCGAGTGTCTTTTAATATTATTTTTGAAGATTGGCTTATATAAGGAAGCAGCTGGGAATTGTTTCCATTGATTTGATTTGAAAATAGGGATAAGTAAGTAAAATGAAAAGAACAATTTTGAGGTTAACCGTTCGAGTTTTTCTGAGCTGAATTTGATGGGAGGTAAACATCACTGATGAAGCCTTTTGAAAACATATTTTGAATTTATTATTTATCAAAAAACTGTATGTTTCGAAATGGGCAGAAACAATCGTATGAATAAATATGTCTTTTTAAACAAATTCGGAACATTTATTAAATGATTATATATATATATATATATATATATATATATATATATATATATATATATATATCATAATTCAATTTATTTTTAATTATTTATATTTTTAAATCGGAATATAAATAACAAACTAGATATTTATTTATGTGTCTACATTTGGCTATAACTTCATGTTTTCCGTTTAATAAATTTTCCCTAAGTTTTCGTATTTTCTCAGAATACACATACACAGGCATATAGAGTAGTATAAACATATATTTATGGCAAGTAAGATAAACCAGAACGCTTGTGTTTCATTCTGGAAAGAAAATCATCAAGATAATGGCCATTTAACCTCATGATTTTATTCGTAAATAAAACACAACCGTTTTTGTCTAGCTTACTTGTCATAAGTATATTCTTATACTACTACTACTACTACTACTACTAGTAGTAGTAGTAGTAGTAATAATAATACCCATGCAATACTTATGAAGTAAATATTGAGACAAAATTTATATAAGTAGCATACAATTTTATAATATATGTATATATATATATATATATATGAAATCTTTAATTATATAAAGTTAGGTATTTGTATATGTTTATATATTTGGATTCATAGAATTAACCCCTAAACTAATTACCTGATCATTATACACTTTTGAACACGGCTGATAGGCGTAAGAGGTCGTAATATGTGCTATATTTAGTTACATATAGTTTTATGCAATGGGGGAAGTAAAAGTTTTAATAAACATATTTAATGTCTATGTTTGAAAGGCGCACATGTTTGTTAGTCTCGTCCGGGCGTAAGTACACTACACGGTCGCATTTAAGACGTGCACCTACACATTGTTGGTATAAAGACCAACTATGACACAATGTTCAGTTAATGTTGTCAAGGAACTTTGATATGTTTAGAGTAGCCTTAAGGACACCTCGAGTCTTTCGACACTCACAATTATAGAAGCGCAATAAGCTCCCATGGATCGAGCCTGATCGTCTTCTGATTTATGCAATGTGAAAGGTGTAGTCGAGAGGAAGTTAAAGACAATTACGTTTTACCCTTCGGTGTGTTACGCACGAAGGAAATATGCAAATTAGTCTCAGTATGATCGGTAGTGCCCTGAGAAAAAAGAGCGTAAAAGGGGAGGTATCTGTGATTGGACGTCCTTGGCAACATTTCGCTTAGTAAGACTATGCCGTTAAGCTGCGATTCTTTTCTTTATTATATCATTCTTCCTGAGTTCGAGCCTTTCTTGCCTGCTGGATTTCCCCAGTCTGCAAGTGTTTATTCGAACCGGTAAATACTTTATTGCACATAATAGGCAGATACATAGATACCAACGTTTCCCATCTGTTGAGGTCAATTTTCAAAGCTTTCAGATCTCGAAACACAGCCGATGGGTGTACTTTTTTTCCTGATCACGTTCACTGCAAAGGCGATCCCTTGGGAATTCTACCGTCGTGATGTTCAGAACACGCTCAAACTATCGCAGGCGTCTCTGTTTCAACAGAGTTGTGTTCATGTTAGAATTGAATATAATCCTATCCATTGATGGTTAGCTTGGATCGGTAGCCGAGCGGAGCTCCGTCTGATACGAATGCCCTTTTCAGCTTTGGCCACAGATGGCGAAGCCCAGTACGCCACCAGAGCGAGTCGGGTTGAAATGACGACGATAAGGAGATAGTGTTGAAAGATATCTTCCTTTCAAGATAGGGATGGAAGAGAAAACACAGCCATAGATTAATTATTTTAACGAAGATAAAACTATATATATATATATATATATATATATATATATATATATATATATATGTATGTGTGTGTGTGTGCCGTTACTTTGTCGATGGATCTGAC
This sequence comes from Sepiola atlantica, assembly GCA_963556195.1. Lineage (NCBI taxonomy): Eukaryota > Metazoa > Mollusca > Cephalopoda > Sepiida > Sepiolidae > Sepiola > Sepiola atlantica. Next base: position 164,715,460 of record OY744521.1, on the reverse strand, counting down.
ATTTCATTTTATGCGTTCTTTAGTGTTTTAACTTGGCAAATCGATTCCAGGTGTGGTGGGTAAGGAATATTACAGGTAACAGTGATGGGAAAAAGAATCCCATCATGCATTGAAGAGTCACGTGAATATTGGAAAATAAAAAAAGAATTAAAAATAAAAGAAAAAGGAAAATAGTCAGTTGGATACTTTTTTTTTATAAAAAGCTCATAAATCCTAAACCTGTGTTCTCCTATAACAGTTATGGTTGCACTTTGATTCTGGCTGGTCGTCAATTGAATGTCAACTGTCAAATTGTCTCTGTTGGCTGTATTGATCGTCGCACATCTGTTGATTACGCCACAAAGACCGCCAAAGTGTCCTATCGTATCATTGTCAACCGCATTAAGAAGAAGAAGAAGAAGAAGAAGAAGAAGAAGAAAGAGAGAGATAGATAGATAGATAGATAGAGAGAGAGAGAGCGAGAGAGAGAGCGAGCGCGCGTTCGAGAGATAGAGAGAGTGCGACCGCGCCTGCAACAGAAAGAGAGAGAGAGAGAGAGAGAGAGAGAGAGAGAGAGAGAGAGAGAGAGAGAGAGAGAGAGAGTAATGATTTTCATAGCAAGTATTACAGGCAGGATTTAAGGTCACCGTGTGATTCAACTGTTTTGAGTCAGTCTGTTTCATCATATCACAAGATTTTATGATCCCGCTTTTCAAATCGCGTGTTTGTTTCTTTTTCAATCGGCTAGCTGATATATCAGCTGTACTAACATAATTGAGTTGGGAAAGGGTATATGATGTTGCAGATAAATGAAGCTTTTATTTGTAGGTTTTAGTTTTTTAATTACTTTTTCATCGAAATAAGAATACAAATTAGATGAAATAGGCTCAATTATTATTATTATTATTATTATTATTATTATTATTATTATTATTATTATTATTATTATTATTATTATTATTATTATTATTTACTCACTAGGAGTTATCACACTGGTCATCGTCAGTGATAACCCACTGCCGACAACCTGTGGTATTCCCTGGAGTCTGAGTGACAACAAGTCTCCTCAGACTTCCAGTATGCTCCACCTCTTTTCGTTCATCACCGCTGATGACCCTGCGGTAATCGCAACAGCCACCCACCAACAACTTCCCGCTGACAAGGGCCATTGGTCCCCTCTGGAACCCGAGTGGCAACAAGCCTCCCCAAGGTCACAGAGCTGTCCGCGCTCTTCCAGTGGAGGTCTGGATTGCGCTTTTCCTCCTCGACCCTCTGTCCATAATTTTCGTGGTGTCAGCCTATGCTTGCGCCTCTCTCGTGCGGTTGTATTTTCCCCGGTTCTGTTGTCTTGTGCTTCCATGTGTTTGTTCTCCATTCGTTGCTTATGTGGGTTGGTTTCCGCATTCGAGGACATTTCTCAGGATTGTAGCTGTTTTGATCATTACTGTATGGTCTCAGTTATCCCTTTGATTCCTATTTCTCCTAGTTTTTTCTCCATGTTTTTGGGGACTGTTCCTAGTGCTCCTATGATTATTGGTGTTATACTGACTTTCTTCATGTTCCATATTCCTTTCAACTCTCTGGCAAGTTCAGTATATTTACTTCTTTTTTCCGTCTCTTTGATCTTCACTCTGTGGTCTGCTGAAACGGCAAAGTCCACGATTTTGCAGGATTTTTCTTTCTTGTTGAGTATTATCATATCCGGTCTCCTTGCTGTTATGGGTTTGTCTGTTTGTACATTCATATCCCATATGATTTTGTGTTTTCCGTTTTCTAGTACAGTTTCTGGTTTGTGTTTGTATCGTTTTTTTTGCATATTCGAAATTCAGTTGTTTGCACATTTCCCGGTGTACTTCTTTCCCCATGCTGTCATGTCTGTTCTTGTATTCCCTTTGTGCTATCTTGCTGCATTCACTTATTATATGATTTATCGTTTCGTCTCTTTGTCCACATAATCGGCATTTGCTGTTTTCCTGTGTTTTATCTATCTTTGCTTTTATAAAGTTTGTCCTAATCGCATTGTTCTGTGCGGCCGTCAGCAGAGATTCCGTTTCTCTGTTCAGGTGTCCTTTTCTTAGCCATGCCCAGCTGTTTTCATTGGCTTCATCGCTTGTGAGTCTTATAAAGCGTCCATGTAGTTGTTTTTCTTCCCACTTTTCCTTTCTTGTCTTTTTGTTTCTGGGTTCAGTGCTTCCGGAGTTGTTTGTTGGGCTGGTGTCTCTTGCTGTGGTGATCAGTCTTTCCGTGTTCTGGGTTACATATTTCTCCAGCTCTTTTTTGGTGTCTTCCACACAGTCTTCTATACTTACCAGTCCTCAACCTCCTTCATTTCTTTTCATGTAGAGTCTGTCCGTATCGTCTTTTGGGTGCAATGCATTGTGCATAGTCATTAGTTTTCTAGTCCTTTGGTCAAGGTGCCTGAGTTCTTCTTTGGTCCAGCCTATGAATGGTCCAGAGTATCTTATTAGTGATACAGCCCATGTGTTTATCCCTTTTACTAGGTTTCTGCTATATAGTTTAGTTTCTAAGAGTTTCCTTGTTCTTCGTAGATATTCTTTTCCAACATTCTCTTTCATTTCTGTATATTTGATTGTGTCTGCTTCCAGAACTCCCAGGTATTTATAACTATCTTGTTCTCATAGCGCCCTCATCTCCTCTTGGTTGAGGAGTTCTATACCTTCTGTCGTCTCCAGTTTTCCTCTTTTGATCACTAGCAGTGCACATTTTTCTATTCCAAACTCCATTTGGATATCCTGGCTGAATATCCTGGTTGTGTTTATCAGCTTTTCCAGTTCTTTTTTGTTTTTTGCAAACAGTTTAAGGTCATCCATGTATATCAGGTGGTTTATTCTTTGTTCTGTATCCGTAAACCTGTATCCGGCATCACACTTTCTGAGTATGTAGTTGAGTGGCATCATTGCTATTATAAACAGTAGTGGTGATAGAGAGTCTCCTTGAAAAATGCCTCTCTGTATTTTTATCTCAGACAGGTATTGTCCTCCAGCTGTCAGTTTTAGTCTCCATGTTTCCATTGCTTTCTGGATGAGATTAATAATCCTGTCTGGTATCTTGTATATTTTTAAGCATTCAATTATCCATGTTTGGGGGATTCTGTCGTAGGCTTTCTTGTAGTCAATCCATGCCATGGTTATGTTCTTTTGTCTGCTCTTCACCTCCTTCAGGGTCTTTTGATCAATGTATAGTAGATCATGTGCTCCTCTTTGTCCTTTCCGGCATCCTTTTTGTTCCTCGGGGAGCAGTCCATGTTTGTCCAGGGATTGGTAGATTTGTTCTCTCAGTTGTGCTGTGAGAATTTTCCACATTATTGGTAGACATGTTATCGGTCTGTAGTTGCTGGGGGTCGTTCCTTTTTTGGGGTCTTTTTGTATTAGTGTTGTTCTTCCTTCCGTCATCCATTCTGGTACGTCTGTTTTGCGGATACATCCACTCAGTTTCTGCGCTATTCTTTCATGCAGGGTCGTGAATTTTTAAAATCAGTATGCATGTATTCCATCGTGGCCTGGTGTTTTCCAGTTTGTCATTTTTCTTAGGGGTTTCTTGATCGTTTCTTTGTTGATTTCTGTTTCGGTTCCTTCTTCGATTTCCTGCAGTTCATCTTTCATGTTTTTCAACCATTGGGCGTTCTTGTTGTGCTTTTTTTGGTTCTTCCCATATCTTGCTCCAGAATTGTTTTGTTTCTGTTGGGTTCGGTTGCTCTGTTGTTTTTTCTCCATTTACGTTTTTGTAAAACTGGCTTTCATTGTTTTCAAAGGTCCTGTTCTGTTTGCTCTGTTTTGATTTGTACCTGTATCGTCTCAGTTTTCCTTCTATTGCTGCTATCCTTTGTTTTATTTCTTCATGTTTCTCATTTAGTTTTTCCTTGCGTTTCTGATTTTTGCTTCTTAATCGTTTCATGCCCTCCTTCCTTCTGTTCACGGTTTTAGCTTCTTTCCGAAGTTTATTATTATTATTATTATTATTATTATTATTATTATTATTATTATTATTATTATTATTATTATTATTATTATTATTACGACTACTACTACTACTACTACTACTATTATTATTATTATTATTACTACTACTATTACTATTATTATTATTACTACTATCATCATCATCATCATCATCATCATCATCATCATCATCATCATCATCATCATCATCATCATCATCATCATCATCATCATCAACTCGCTAAGAGTATTCACACATGCTATCATCAGTGATTGCTCACTGAGAATAACCGGTGTTGTTCCCTGGAATCAGAGTGACAAGAACTCTCTCCAGATTTCCAGTAATATCCACCTCTTTCAATCACGATTGCAAATGATTTTTCATTATCGCAACACCCGCTTACTATTGATGACTTGCTGGTAACGATCATTTGTCTTCTCTGAAGTTCGGATGGTCCCAATACTCTCCACACCTTTCTAGTAGAGGTCTGGAGATGAGGTTGGTACCATCACATTTCTTTATTTTACTGTGTGGGGTGTAGTTTATGAAATGTTTTGCAGTTTTGGTTCCTTTAGGTTCATGTATCCGTTCTGTTTTTCTTTTATTTCTATTGCAACTTCTGCCTGGCTCGTCAACGTTCATAGTTTACGTAGGTTGGTTTCCACATTCGAGGTTTTCCGTAAAATTTCAGCTGTTTCTATTATTGCCGTCCGTTGTATAGTCTCAGTTTTCTCTTTGATTATAATTTCTCATGGTCTTCTCTCCAGATTCTTCGGGGCCGCTCCTTAGTGCCCCAACGATTATTGGGATTATATTTACTTTCTTCGTGTTCCATATTCCTTTCAGTTCTCTGGCAAGTTTCGTTTATTTGCTTCGTTTTCCTGTCTCCTTCATTTTCACTTTGTGACCTACTGGGGCGGCGAAATCTACGATTTGGCAAGTTATCTCCTTCTTGTCAACTATTATGACATCTGGTCTCAATGCTTGGATCAGTTTATCTATTTGTACCTTCATGTTCCAGAGGATTTTGTGATTTCCGTTTTCCAGTACTGTCTCCTGTTTGTGTCTGTACGATTTGTCTGCACGCTCAAAATGCAGTCGTTTGCATAGTTCCCAGTGTACGTCCTTCCCCACATAGTCTTGTCTGTTCTTGTATTCTTGTATTCTTTTTGGACCACATTCACTTATGTAATTTACTGTTACGTCTCTTTTTGCCCGCAGTCTTCATTGACTGTTTTCCTGCGTTTTGTCAATTTTAGCTTTGATATAGTTAGTTCTAATCGCATTGTTCTGTGTAGCTGTCAGTAGCGATTCCCTTTCTCTGTTCAAGTGTCTTTTTCGTAGCCATGCCCATGTGTTTTCGTAAATTTCTTCTCTGGACATTCTTACGAATCATCCATCTAGCCGTTTCTCTCCTCATTTTCCTTTCTTGTTTCATTGCTCCCTGTATTGTTCATGTTGACGGTGTCTCTTGCTGCAGTAATCAGTTTTCCTGTGTTCTGGGTTATGTATTATTCCAATTCATGTTTGTGTCATCCACGCAGTCTTCTATACTTATCAGCCCTCTCCCCCTTCACTCCTCTTTTTATGTAGAGTCGATCAATATTACCCTTCAGATGTAGTGCATTGTGCATAGCGATTAGTTTCCCTCTGCGTGTCCAAGACGGAACAAAACTTCCATGGGCAGAGTTTCTTTCCTAGAACTGCACGTCTGTAGAACACAGTGTGGCGAGCCTGCTTCCCAGCCGACTAGAATATGGTCGTCTTCAAGTCCAAATGTAAATATGTTATTGTTGAACCGTCTCCGTAAATAATCAATTTCTGCCCTGCTACAACCATTGTGCCGGTGAACGCGATGCTGTCTCACCATCCACCAGTCAAACTCCTTTACCCCTTATCCTCGAGTTAAACTCTTTAACCCTTATCCTCGAGTGGTCTTTGGGTTTTTATAAGCGGTGATCTTTAATGTAAAAAAAATCAAACAAAAAAACACTCCTTCTCAAAGGGAGAGAAGGCAAAGCCTGGGAGGGTGGACCTCCTAGAACTGCACAGGATCATACCTCAGACCGACAGAGAACAAGGCCATTTCAGTACCGAATGTCCAAGACTCTGCCGGTCTGATTTCGGTAGAAAAATAAATACGTTGTTTTTATTTCCATAATAAATGCTACTTTATCACAAATAGTTAAATATTTTTGGACAACCCTGTATTATACTAAAAGTGTTAGGACGTGTACGTTTGTTTGAAAGCGCAACAGAAAGTAAAGTGTAGGGGAAGAAGGAGTGAAACAAGAAAGAAGAAGAGAAATATTTTTTACTCTTTATGCACGACGGTTTGTGGCTTCTGCTGATTTGGGAGTAGGGTGGGGTGGATACCGCCCCGTTTACTTACTCTGCAGGTACAAACTTTAAATTTAAGACCTTATATATTCTACTTGCACTAATTTAAATTTCTGAGACGTCAAATTAATCATGTTGCAATTGCAATGTGTTATGCTAAATTAATTGCATTTACGATAAAGTTACTTACTCTTGCAACAATATATAAGATAATTAAGTAAAACAAAACCTGGCAATTGAAACAATAAATAAAATGACAACAACAACAACAAAAAAGAATAACTATTTATTTTCAGACTTTGTTTACGGTAAATCTATACACAAACTAAAAGGAATAGTTTGAAAGGTATTTTTTCTTTCCGCTTTTATCACCGAGAAAAACAACAACTAAATAAACTAAAATAAAAAAAAAACGAACAACAAAAAAAAAATCCATATACTATTAAAAGGTTTGGGGGAGTTTGTTTCTTCGTACACAAATAGAAACATGTGATTGGTTTGCAAAAAGGAATAGGAAGAGTACACATTACTAAGACCGTAGTTTTTATGAGGTCAATGCTCGAGTTCGAATGTCATATAAATCTAAAGGAGTAAAAAAAAAACTATATACGTGTTTTATAAATTAAAAGAAATTATTATGACATAATAACAAAAAAATATTACATACATATTTAAAAAAAACTAGGTGAACTTTTTTATAATATACAACAAAGTAGAAATAAAGGTTATTCTGCATTAGTTCAAAAGCGAATGAGGTTTGCTTAAAACATAATTTCTAATATTAAATAATAATGTGTAAATACATTCATTTTAGTTACTTACTCTCCCATGCAATTATTAAGAAGCGTATTTTTCTTCGCAATAAAAAATGGAAATTAACATACCCAGGTTCTATACCAACACCGCAAAAGGAGCGGGAATACACTAGTATGGATATAACATGTTCAGTCGTAGCTTTCTCAGTCGTAAGCATAAGTAAAACTATATAGATCAAATAAAATAAAGATATTTGTAAAAAAAATGCTTTAAGTCCAGGTTTCTGATTTTCTCTTCAAATTCTTATTTTTTTTTTACTCAATAAACGGAATCGCTTCAATGCACTCTATAGTTGGGTTTGTTTTCATATTTCACTGTTCTTGGTTTATATCACTTTTATTTACGCCATTCATTTATTTACATAATCCTTTTTTTCTCTCCGTCCCTTATGTTGTTTCGTTTTTATGGAAATCGCTCCAGACAATGCACGAAACATCTTGATGAAAGAAGCCAAAGAAAAAAAAAATACTACTTCAAGGTCAAAAACTAGCCAACGATAAGTGTTAGATGGATATATTCCGACCCAGAAAGCAACAATTCTTCCCCTTTTGTCAGAAACATCTCTTATTGAATGTGAGGACTAAAAGACAATATAAGGGAAGCGAGAATTATGAGTCTGCCGAAATTAAACCCAATGTCACCTTTCTACTCTCCTACGAGTTTCGTCTTTACCTTTTCTTTTTTATTTACATTATTTATTTATTTACCTTATTCTCTTAGTTATCTTATCTTATGCTGCTACGACTACTACTTTGGTCTTTTACCTTTATTTACGTAATTTATTTATTTACGTCATCCTCTTACTCTCTTTCCGTTACGCTGCTCTTCCTACTACTTTCGTCTTTATCTTTTCTTCTTTATTTACTTTATTTATTTATTTACGTTATCCTCTTACTTACCTACAATTATGTTGCTACTAATACTACTTCGGTATTTCCATTTATTTACGTCATTTATTTATTCACATCATCCTCTTTCTCTCCTTCCCTTAAGCTACTCCTCCTACGATTATCGTCGTTATTTTTTCTTCTTTATTCGATTGTTTCGATTACCATTAAAATAGAATGAATAGGCACTTAATGAACGTTAAGCAGCTTATAAACCATATCACCATTACGGTTTTGAAAATGAAAATGGAAGGTAGATGCATAGAATAAAAATGGCTGGAAAATACGGTGTATCATCGGGGTAAATATACGGTCACATTCCTGGTCAATTACGTGCATTCTTCAGTTAAACATTTTAATTTTGTCCATTTCTAGATCACAGGGACGTGAAAGCGACATTTCCATATATTTAAGAACACCTTTTAAGATTTCCAAATATTTATGCCCACATTTTGTAATTTCACTATATTTATTAAACTCTTTTGTGACGTCATAAAACACCCTCGTCTTTCTCATCAACTTTCTCTTCTTTTATCTCTCTTGTCCTTTCTCTCTCTCTCTCTCTCTCTCTCTCTCTCCTCTATTGGTAAATTTCAAAAGTTTTTAAAAATAAATATTTGAAAATTCCAAATATTTAAGAAACAATTTGTAATTTACAAATATTTATTAAACTCTCTTTTAATGTCATAATATATATCTCCTTCTTCTTTTCCCTCTCTCTTTCCACATTTATTCCCCCTCTCTATTATTAATTATTATCATCATTCCATTCCTCTCACCACTTCTCTTATCATCTGCCTTTTATTTACATCATTCGCCATTCCTTCAGTTATAATTTCGCATACTAGTGCGTGTATAAACAATTATACACCCATGTTGTCGTCGAGAAACAAAGTTCGATTCGTCTGTGGACAAAAAAGCCCAAACATCGATGTTAATTTATTATAAAGGTTTATTACGAAGTGCAAAACAGTCACAGAAAACATCAGAAAGACTTTTGTACGCGTTTGAGAGAAAGAGATAGACATAGAGATACTACACCTAGTAACAATCTCCGAAGTCACGTGATTGTTGACTTCGGTTCTGGGGTGACCTCTTACCTTTAAAGTGTGGTTATGTAACACTTCCACAATCCATAAAATCCATGTACAGATTCGAGTCAAGAGTCGTCTAGATTGAAATGTCATAAAAAATCTTTTCCTTTCACTCTCTCCGTTTCATGGATGACGTCACATAATAATGACGTCATCCACAAAACAGAGAATGAAATTTATGACATCACAAAATGATGACGTCATCCACTGTGCAAAGATGCTAGATAATGCCACGAAACGATGACGTCATATAGTGTGCACGGTTATCTCCACTTCTGTTAAAATAGATGACGTCATCGTTTTGTAACGTCTCCACATGGTACACATACAGTCACTGTTTATAGAGACGACCTGTGAATTTTCGGGTTAAATATTATAATATTGGAATTTGTTATGTACTATATTGCTTATTTTTGCTGATGTTAAAGTTTGTGCGGACGTGGACTAGATAAATCGTCTGTTTGATGATATTACACGTGCAAACAAAAACCATCTACAAATAAGCAGTATATACATAATATACTGTCGAAAAGACATGACAATATATATATATATATATATATATATATATATATATATATATATATATATGTGTGAAAAATGAAAAACGGAAAACAGGTTAAAGTGCAGGAGAAAAACAAAAACAAAAGATTTGACCGATTTCGTTCCTGTTGGCGAACGTCTTCAGAAAAAATGAAGATTTGGAAATAATTTTATTTTGAAGGCACACACATGGGATGAGGAAAAGATGATCCGATTGGACCATATGGGAAGACTTTAAGTGACGTTGAAATATGACAAGTGGGTGACACATTCTTCGTTTCTTATTTTTCTTTTTATATTTTTCTTTATTTTCTTTTTCTTTTTCACTTTCACACCTACTGAGCCAGTATGAGGCAGGTGGTGGGGGGAGGGGGTAAATGGCGATGAGAGGGAAGAAGACAGAGGAACTGGCCAGGATAAACAACAAATAAGAGCGGGCATGAAATTGATACACTGAAAGCGAGAAACCGAAGATTAATCTGAATGAATCAGAGATAGGTCTGCTAATTTGTCACACATTAGGTTTTAAAGAGCAATAAAAATCTTAAATTGACAGTCTATATATATATATATATATATATATATATATATATATATATATATATATATATATATATATATATATATATATATAGGGTAAGGTACACGATAATTTATGAAAGTGAAATGTCGTGGTAGGCAAAATGTGTGAAAAATGACAAACGGAACACAGGTTAAAGTGCAGGAGAAAAAGAAAAATATATATACATTTCAGAAAATAGAAAATAAGTGTTAAGTTTGAGAGAGATGTATTAAAATAATTTGATTAGCAATGAGAGCTTGCTATTATCACAAACTATATATATATATATATATATATATATATATATATTTATATAATCAGGTTCACAGTGGTGTAATATATTGCATTGTATTAGTGCGATCTTTGCTAGGTGCCTGCTTAGGGTATAAGAACCGAGCCTGAGGTTGATGTTTGATGGTGATGAAAGGAGTATAGTCGCGCTTTCAATGCATTTGCGGCGTGAGAGAGAGAGTGTTCGCTTTTGAGGAGAGTGCAGTCTGAAAAGTTTAGATTGTGGGAGAAAATGTTCCTGTGTATCACTAGAGCGTTAGTGGAAATGTCGTGTTGAGGCCCCGCTTGTGTTCGTAAATGCGAGATTTCAAGAAACGAAAAAAATATATTTATACTAAACTTTATGTCTAGAATCCTTTATGAAACTTTGTTCCAAGTCCATTACATGATTTTAAAATAGTAAATATTTAAAATTTAGGGCTTAAATTTAAGGGGTCTTAAAAATAAAGTGAAATTCGAAGCTCAATTAGTGTCTAATGAGTATGAATAAAAGTTAATGCTTATCTGAAAACGAATGGGGAAAATGGGTGAAAATTAGTATTTAGAATTTATATGAGTGTCAATAGCCAACGATAAATCTAAAAAAAAACTACCCATGTGAAAGTAAACACACCCAGTCAGGCTTAATTTTTTGTTTAAAAAATATATAATGTAAGCGGGATTACTCTTCAATACCGAATTAAAAAAAAACATAGGTAGATTTAGAATTAAATAATAAAAATATTAATTTTATTAATTGGAAAAAATAATAAAATAATTTAATTAAAAATCATTGAAAAGTAATTAAATATGAACGAAAATAAAATAAGATTTAAACATATGAATTTATTTATCTAGTAAATAATAATAATAATAATAATAATAATAATAATAATAATAATAATAATAATAATAATAATAATAATTATAATTTCAAATATCATAATAAAGACATAATGATTAAAGAAAAAAATTAAAATATATTAAAAATAAAAAATAACTAAATTGAATAAAACTTTTTTTACTAAAAACCCACAGTACAGAGACATTCAAAATAAAGTTAAATCTTTGTCAATGTGATATTGTGAAGGAGACTTAAAGAAAAACCGCATACAAGGCATGAGTGGGTGTCTAATCTGGGCGAACAAAATGGGTGTCAAAAGTATACGATCTATCTAATCAACTTTCCCCCTCAGAACTTCTGAAATAAATATCCCCAAGTCATAATGTTTTCAAAAAGTTATCCTAAAAACGGCTTCCCTTTAAAAAACTGTTTTTTTCTCAAAATTAGAAAGAAGCTATATGGTAACATGGGTATAAGGTTGTTCTTCCCTCAATTCGATTTTATATGTACAGATCAGTGTCTACTTTTCTGCATGTATTAATTCTGTTCAATTCTTATATTTATTGTTATTATTTATATATTTATCTCTACTTGTATTGTGAGATGGTGCATATATTCTCTTAATCCTATCTAGCATATTTCTCCCTCTGTTAGTCGGTCTTTCCGGTTTATTAAGAGTACCTGCCTCCTGTGAATACATCCTTTGAAAACTTCACTTATTTTCTATTGGCCATCTTTGCCGGGATCATTAATGGTCCTTATTGTTTTGTATTTCTCCGCATTGCATAGAGAGCACAAGGTTTAAGCTGGGCAATATGACGACCTTCTCTCTACCTATCTTCATTTGATGGTGAGATTAATTTTAATTGCCATACCCGGGTAGCTAGTGCTGTGTTTTCCTCGTATCTATATTTAAGTGTTTCTATGTGCGTATAGCATCTGCTTGAAAGTGCCCTGGGTTGAATCGTGATGGTTGCTTCATATACAAGGGATTCATCTTTGCAGTTTCCGTTAAGGGGCAGGAGAGAAGGGCGTCATACTCCCGAGATTCTAAACCTAGGCTCTCAATGCAATGCGGATAAATATATTCGGTAGTTTATTTTATTTTTAAATTGAAAAGTGGGCTTTGAATATAAAGATGTATATGTATATGTATTTGTTATAATATAATATGAAACTAAAAGCATACTTTTAGAGGATATAACCTATAGTAAAATGGTTTAAGCTCAATATACGAGATAAAGCAATTATAAAGATAAATGAAAGAAGAGAGATAAAGATGTACGAATGACAAATCTATTTCAACTTCGATTGTTCAATGCAAAGTCTACTCGGTAAAAACATGTTTATTTTTCTTTCCTTAAGCCAAGGCTTCTCAAATATTAAAATATTATCATCAGAGGAATTACATAGATGGAAAAGTTGGCAGTGGAAAAGCCAAAATTCAGAATTTGAAAAAATATAAAGTAATGGAGAGTAAGAGTATGCGTTCCATCTACGATTGAACTAAACATCTTTCTATTGGATTTACTTCATTTTGCACATTTTCAACACCGCCTTCACGAAACCCCTTTTTTCCATCTGTAAATCTCCTTTCACCGGACACCTTATCAACGGACATTCACCAACTGGACAGACTCCATATTTTTTACACGCATACTCTTACTATGCTAATATATATATATATATATATATATATATATATATATATATATATATATATATATATTGCTATTGACGTAGACTATAGAGTTTATTTTAAAATTGTCAGATAATAGCTCTAGTTGACTAAAAGTCTTAATCATAGAGCTGATTGTATACCTGCGGTATTTTGGGGTATCTGATGGGCTTATTTTTACTTCACCTTTATTCTATGTATCTTTAATATGCCGTTATTTCTTCATCTATTTGCAATACTACCAAAGTCTAATAATTTGACTTTACTTATATATATATATATATATATATATATATATATATATATATATATATATATATATATATATATATATATTTAAAGTTAAAATATATTGAAATAATGAAGAAAACAATATGTTTTCAAAAGTGCTCAATACAAAGTAGAGCTTTTACAAAATTAAATAAACATTGGTGGGAAAGCTGACCCTAATTACTTCGTGTTTCAACTCATATGCGTCTTCTCAAGACAGTCTTGGGAAGACGCACAACCGTTGAAACACGAATTAATTAGTGTCAGCTTTCCCATCAATGTTCATTTAATTATACATATAACGAGAGATGTTGCTTAAGTTCATATTTTACTGCAGTTTCACACCATTTCCATTAACACTTAATGTAATGTTTTATTTAATTAAAACGAAGTAGAAAAGCCTTACCCATAGTAAAGTAACGGTATTTTTTCAAATGCGTGTGGCGTAACATTTCGCATGCATGACGAGTCAATATTCATATATTTGTGATTTTCTTTATTAGAAAATATGAACTCCCAAGCACCACAAACGTTTATCATCATTTTTCTTTGGTTTATATAATTCTTTTCGTTTTTAATTATGTGATAATTTAGAATGTATACTTTAGTATTCTTTATTCTAATGCATATTGATTATTTATTTATTTTTATATTATACATGTGTTATTATTTTTATTGTGTTATTGTATATATATATATATATATATTGACATTTTGAAATAAAAATAAGATTACTAATTGAGTTAATATACCAGTGTTTACTTTTAATTGTCTTAATATAGTAGTTTTGACTTTTATCTGCAGAATGCTATAATAAAGAAGAATTCCTATTGGTCTGGGAATAAGAATAAAAAGGGAAAACTAAATTAAGTATTTTGATATTTTGGCGGTTGTTTTCTTTTTAAGGGGGGTACATTGTAGTGTTAAAATATTTACTGATTAAGCCTTTTGAAAATATCTTTAATTTTATTATCGAGAGAATGTATGTTTTGAAATGGGCAGAAACAATTGCTTTAATTAAAATGTTTTTTGAAACAAATTCGAAACATCTACTAAATTATCATATTATATTTTGAGCTCTGACGGTGTATACACTATTGAGTAACTACCCAAGTTTTTGTGTGAACCTAAAAGAACTTTATAGTATATATATATATATATATATATATATATATATATATATATATATATATACATTTTACTTACAAAAGATAAACACAGTTAAACATGTAAAAACATGTCAAAGAAAGAAATGTGTGGTATATCATTCAACCCTAAAAAACATATTTGCATCAAATTGATCACTCCATCACTGCATTCATATTGTTGGGAAAAATTATGTTCATTTTATGATTCATCCGTTTTTAATATATTATTCTTTCTATCTTTTTAAAATAAAAATTAGATATGATAAGTTGATAATCTTTCATCACATGTCATTTAAACACCATGCCATTTTCTTTCTCGAATAAATCCAAAAGTTGTTCAACCAAAGCTAAAAAATGTCCAAGCTTTCAAATTTTCACTCGTTTCTGTAAAAATTTACGTAAAAAAATGTGTGTCATCCTTCATTTATTCATCGTAATTTATACTTTTTATTTTCATGTTTTAGCTTTAAAAAAGAAAATATTTTTTTTTACATCCGATCAACTTCTCATATTTCACAACACTGACTCGGACTCCTGAGTTTTGAAATTCACCTTTACAAAATACCCCCAGAGAATTTGGTTCCGTCATTGTACGGCAACTATATTTGAAACGGAATACACTCCCTAGATAATTACAATTGTTAATCCGAAAAGCATTCCAAATATCTGACTTATATTTATGTTGCTGAAACTTAATTACCTCTATCTCTTTCTTTCTCTTCTCTCTCCCTCTTTCTCCCTCTATAAAGCTCATATATCTTACTTATATATATAACTTATAAATTACTTATATATATATATATATATATATATATATATATATATATATATATATATATATATATATATATATATATATATATATATTACTTAGGTATAGATAAGTCAAATGCAGAGAGTTAGATAGTATAAAAATGATAAAACATTAATCTCACCGTAAAGATATAAGGGCGACTACGTCAAGTTTATAATAACATATACTAAAAAATGCTGCAGGTATCAGCTCAATCTTTGATCAATCAAAGCTATCATATAGTAAATTGAAATGAACAAAATGATGACATATTATTTATATCAGTTCTAGGAATTTAACATCAGCAATATTTTTGCCGCACGATTGTTTCTAAAACGTTTCTAAGACAGCTTTTTTGAGTTCATTCCCAACGAAGGTAACAAGAATTAGCGATCGTTTATGGTTTAAAATCCTGAATTGTTTTGACTGTTGTAATCATTTCTGGTTTAGAGACATTATTAAATAACTTCCGTGTTTTTGAACTATGAACTTTTCAAATTAATTTGAGTAGACTAAAGATTACTGTTTAGCGCACCCTTTTTTCGATAAGCATAATGTTATAAAAACATTCCATTTGATGTATTTTAATATCATTTTACGTATATATATATATATATATATATATATATATATATATATATATATATATATATATATGTGTATATATATAGTAAGCAATGAAAATATACATGGCAATCAAGCTACACAGAGGCTCCCGTGTTTCATCCCCGGGGGGAATCGTCAGGCTAAATGCATTTAGCCTGACGATTCCCCCCGGGGATGAACCACGGGAGCCTCTGTGTAGCTTGATTGCCATATATATTTTCATTGCTTACTACCTAGCTCTACTTACGTATCGAGCACTGTTGAAGTAAATACTGAAAACTGACACATAAAAAATGATATCTCCTTATAATATTTTATGTGGATACATGAAGTACTAATATATATATATATATATATATATATATATATATATATATATATATATATATATATATATATATATATATATATATATATATGCGTGCGTTTATATATATATATATATATATATATATATATATATATATATATATATATATATATATATATATGTATATATACATATATTATATATATATACATATATTATATATATAAGTATATTTTGTAGAGCATTGTCCAGATATTCAACTGTGTTTGTTTTTTTTAGACGGGCAGCGCGCCTGGTAAAAATATAAAATAATGAATAAAACAGCCGACAGACGCAAATAGGTCGCATCAGATAGTTAGAATGGCGGTTTTTAATTGTGGAAAATGCATGTCACCACGAACAGGAGCATTTCTGATGGAACAAAAATAGAAATTGCCACAGTATAGACGGAAGTGTCTGTTTTTGTGAGATGTTTACGAAATATATTTGTTTCAAATATGGGCGTTCAAAAAGAACTATTGTTCTTTCGTACTTAATTTAGAATGAAAAAGTAATAAAATGAATGTATCTAAATTATTGGATGTGTATTAATTGAGCAAATGAAGTCGGTCAGTAATTATTGTTTTGATCACGTAAATTGTATGGAAATGTTACTGTTTTTTAGAGAAATGTAACGTGTTTAATATTTTGTAAAAATGAAAATCTTATTTATATCCTCTGATATTATAAATGCATGGAAAAGTAGAAATGACTTAAAATGTTGCAAGTTTAAGTAATAATTGATATTAAGAATAGAATACAATGATAAATTCTAATCCCGCTTGCGCAAATAGGTCACATCGTATAGTCTTAATGTTTAGACAAATGGTCGGTTTTTAATTGTGGAAAATGGATGTACCCACAAAAAAGACAAAATTGCCACAGTGTAGAAGGATTTCTACTTCACTGATCGATTATAGAAAAGGATACTTCTGTCGGACTGTGATATGTGTTGGATCTATTATTGTTGTTTTCTCCTCGTTCATTGAAGGAAAACCTTTCTAGACTGCGACAATTCTTATTTTTGTTGGTAATCTGCAAAATATAATGAATGTTTGTGGATTTTCGCCACATTAAAAGTGACATTGAGTCTACCTATTCCCGCGTTTTGAGCCAAATAAACTTAATAGGACAGAATTTGAGAAATTCCGTAAACATTGCTGTACCATTATTTTTTATTTTTTGTTCACTATTTTTTTAATAGCATTGAATATTTTTTTATTATTGAAAAGTAACGTGTTGAATATGTATTGAAAATGAAAATTGTACAATGATAAATCTTAATCTCGCTTGTGCATAGTTCAGCGAATAAGTACTTTGTGTATGTTCGAAATCGGTTTTTAGTATTTGTAAAATACGAAAATAATGAATCATGAGTGAAAAGGTATATATCAATAATAGTTTATGAAGTGGAATATGCAAGTATTAATCATGTTTTAAGAAAATATGAAATCATATACATAATTAAGTGTAAAAAATAGGTAATCGTTACGCGTTGAATATCAATTCCGGTATTCTATCAATGTTGTTAAGTGAGTGCTGATTGGTTTGTTTCGTAATCTGAAACCGGTTTTTGCAAGCATAGTTCCTTGTAAAATAATGTTACCGGTAAAATGAGCGTCGTGGCAGGACTTTAATGATAGAAGGAAATAAGTTTGCTACCCTTTGAGTCGAATACGTTTTTGGGAGAGTAAGACTTGGGGGTCTAATAGTAGTTTTTAATGTATGATAATTGTATTTATTGAAAGTTTCTGTAAACATGCTCGAGTGAAGTTTATGAAGGAAGGTGTCAGTTTCTTATCGTAGGGCGAATTTTTTTCTGGATACCCTAGGAGAAAATAGACGGGAAAATCAAGTCTGCTTTATATATATATATATATATATATATATATATATATATATATATATATATATATATATATATATATATATATATATATGAACGAGTTTCTAGCGGAAACCAAGTCTGTGACCTCAGCAAGAAAACTACTTTAATGAGACAAAAGTATGTCAAAAGATTTTTTATATATGTGTGTGCGAGCCGGCGTAAATTATCCGCTGATGGGAAATAAAGAAAACCAAAGTTTTTCCATATACGTTCTGTTCTTTGTCATTCTTTTTGGATCTTACCGGGTACCCCGAAAGAACAGATAATGTAACAATAATAAAGTAAAAGAAAGATAGAATCATAATAGAGATTTAAAAATAATAATAACAATAACAATTAATAAAATAATAATAATAATAATAATAATAATAATAATAACAATTAATAAAATAATTATAATAATATGAATAATAATAATTAAATAATGATAATATTAATGGTGAACAGGACAAAAATATATAAAACGAAATTATATAACAGGTGATAATAATAAGAAAAATATAAATAGAGAAAAGAATAATGATAAAGAAATAAAAAATAATAGTACAAAGTAAAAATAAGAGGTATATATAAAAAATAGGAAAATATATAAATGATTTTTTAAATAAGCAACATTATCTTAGTAACATTAACCAAATATAATGTTACTAAACACAAGTGATTGTATAAGACTCAAATTATATGTATATATAATTTGAGTCTTATACAATCACTTATACAAATATAAATTTATATATATATATATATATATATAGAATATATATATATATATGTAAATATATATATATATATATATAGAGAGAGAGAGAGAGAGAATACATATATATATAAATATATATATATATATATATATATATATATATATATATATATTTATATATATATATATATTCTCTCTCTCTCTCTATAAGTCGTCCAAAAGCTGATGAACCGTTGCTCAAAACAACAAGATACTACGAGCAAGCTGATTTTGAGTCAATCAGAGACCACATCAGTGACGCCCCATGGCGGGAAACCTTCTTACTCCCTGCCAACCAGTGTGCAAACGAATTAACTGAATGGGTCAAAGCAGGCATTGAAGCCTATGTCCCCATGCGAAAATTATTTAGCAAGCCCCACTCTCCTCAATGGTTCACTTCGGAATGTGCAGCTGCCATTTCTGAGAGGCAACAAGCATTCCGTAAATTCGGCCGCAATAAGTCAGCTACTAATAGGCATAAATTTATAGAGTCAAGAAACAATTGCAAGGCTGTGATAGGCGAAGCGAAGAGAAGGTATAATGAGTTAACAAAAAAACGCATCCAGTCACAGAAACTAGGTACTCGCGATTTCTGGAAAATCTACAATAGTGTAGTGAATAATGGTCAATCTACGATTCCCCCACTTTCAAACCACAATGATGTCGTTTGCACGGCCACTGATAAGGCTGAACTACTCGCACAGCGTTTCGCTTCTAACTCTACTTTAGACTCGGGTAACCACCCTCTCCCTGAATTACCATTGCGGACTGAAGCCACACTTGATAACCTGGTCATCACCCCATCCCAGGTCAGAGACATTATAAAAAGCCTTGACACCTCTAAAGCTTGTGGGCCTGATCTTATACCTGTAATAGCAATAAAGAAATGCTCTGCTGAACTGGCCCCTGTTCTCTCCAAACTCTACAACAAATGCCTAGCCGAATCTTGCTTCCTCGATAGCTGGAAAATTGCCTCTGTGGTACCAGTCTACAAGAGTACTGGGAATAGAACCGACCCTCAGAACTACCGCCCAATCAGTCTACTGCCGATCTTTGCCAAAATCTTTGAGTCCTTAATCAATCTAGCGATAGTACGTCACTTAGTTAATGCTAAACTTCTATCCGACCGCCAGTATGGGTTTAGACAAGCACGATCTACTGCAGACATCCTAACGGTCATCTCTGAACGCATGTATCATACTCTCGACAAGGCAGGTGAAGCTAGGGCAGTAGCGCTTGATATATCCAAGGCCTTTGACAAGGTATGGCATAAAGGGCTTCTCCTGAAAATACGCTCATACGGTATTACTGGGCAACTACTTAATATAATTAGATCCTTCCTAAACAAAAGAAAAATCCAGGTTGTCCTCGATGGCCGTTCATCTAAGCAACATGACATAAATGCTGGTGTGCCCCAGGGATCTATTCTTGGACCTTTGTTATTCCTGATCTATATAAACGATCTCCCTGATGACATAGTGTCTGAGATCGATTTATTTGCTGACGACACCACGCTTTACTCTCGCCATGTTGGCAAAACGGACGCGATCATATCTGAGGCAATGGCTGCATCCTTAGAAGATGACCTCCAGGCTGTAGTGGATTGGGGCCATAGATGGTTGGTGACTTTTAATGCCGCAAAGACAAAGCTCCTTTCCTTCAACAACTACAAGAAGCCTCTCCAACCACCGATCATCATCATCATCATCATCATCATCATCATCATCATCATCATCATCATCATCATCATCATCATCATCATCATCATCATCATCATCATCATCATCATCATCATCATCATCATGTACGTATATCTGATGTATGTTGTCTTTTATAATAATTATGTACTTGAGGATAATAATGTTGGTGTTTTTTGTTCGACTTCAAATTATGATGTTTATTAATCGGTGCTGACAAAGCACCACATTTGGTTTAAATAAATAAAAGCAACATTTCGTACGCCAAAAACATTGTTGAAAAATTAATGAAAATAATATGTCATAATTCTGTTTATTTCAATTTACTATATATTACTTCAGGCGGTGCTAGTCTTGGTGTTTTCACAACTATGTCCTTACTGATGAGTATGGCTTTTAAAATAAACGTATGTGGTGATGAGATGCTGCATGATACACCTGATGACTTGTAGAGGCGCGCACAAAAATTCAAAAAGATGATTTTTTTGTCGTTGCTAAGAATTAGTTAATGCTAAACACTTTAAAAATCTGTGACTAGTTTCGTAATTAACATTATTAGTTGTGATATGTCTGTTTTTATGCAAAAGTCCTCAAATTAAAAGACAATCTGTTGACGCTGATATCGTGTTGTATTATCTTTATATTATTAACTAAGATATGTCTATATTGAGAAGGGGGCCATTCATGTATTTTTAGGTCTTGGCAAATTCAATTAGTATCGGAAATATGCGAAGTTAACCTTCGGTATAGTGTTGTGGTTGTAATACCGATGTAACAATTAATTTTATTATTATTATTATTATTATTATTATTATTATTATTATTATTATTATTATTATTATTATTATTATTATTATTATCATTTTCGAAAATAAATTCTCTAATCGGACATTGCAACTAGTATATTAGATTAGTTATTTCTACTGGTTTTTAGAACTGAGAAATGTTATTGTTAACTACGCAGTTTGATGCTTCCAATTTTAAAAAAAATATTAAATAATGGATCTTATTTTATTATTATAATCGATTAGGAATATATATCGATGGATTATATTTTTCAGAAAATTTTCACCTAATCTAAAATTCGGATTACATGATTACAATAGAATAGGTTAATATAGTGAGAATTATTTACTTGAATATTATTAGTATTGTCAAAGGCTCTAATAATATATTTAACATTATATATATATATATATATATATATATATATATATATATATATATATATATATATATATATATATATATATATATATAATTACTTCATGTATCCACATAAAATATTATAAGGAGATATAATTTTTTATGTATCAGTTTTCAGTATTTACTTCAACAGTGCTCGATACGTAAGTAGAGCTAAGTAGTAAGCAATGAAAATATATATGGCAATCAAGCTACACAGAGGCTCCCGTGTTTCATCCCCGGGGGGAATCGTCAGGCTAAATGCATGGAGTTATTTTTGTCAGCTGTTTTTATATACATGGCTTGCTAGTTAACCAATCAGATTCTTTGTTGTTCCCTCAGCCAATCGTTGGGCTTCCCGCGAACGAAGGCTTCCCGCGAACAAAGGCTTTGTTGGTGACGCTCCTATGTCTATTCTATTGTTTGTTAACAATGGCATTTCCTATATCCTGTTTCCTTTGTTTAGTCAATGCAGTAGGCGAATTTATTTTAACACGTGGTTTCTTGTATTTCTATTTTAGGTTTTAAATTTTAACTTGTTCAGTTTTTTATTTATTTATTTATATATTTATATATATTTTTATTTATTTATTTATTTATTATATTTTTTTTTAAATTTATTTATTATATGTTATCCTAAGGTAAATTTATTTCTGTGTAAACAGCTGTTGGCTATTTCGCTTCTAGAGTTTAATAGGTTTCGGGGATCTTTAAAATTTAGGATCTCATATTTTTCATTCAGGCATAATCTACACGGGTCGTCTAAGTTTCTACATGTACTGGCCTGTCTTACTATTTTCCATTCAATTATTGGTGAGCGTCCATTTTCTTTGAGTTCCCAATAATGGTTAGCTAGTGCTGTTTTAGTTCGACGTTCTTTGTTTTTAAATGTGCTTTTGTGGTCATAGTATCTGGTCTTAAAGTCCAGGGATGTCATACCCACGTAGTATTTCTTGTTATTTGGTCTTTCGTTGGCAAATATCGTTGCTTGATATACAACACTTTTAGTTAGGCATTTATTTTGTAGTGGACAAAGTTTACGATTTATGCAGTTACATCTTTTCTCCTCATTGCTAACTATTTCGTTTTTATTCGGGTGGTTATTATTAGTGTTTTGTTTATTTCTATTAGTATTGTTTATATTTTTGTTCTTCGTAGTGTTATTTCGTGTATATTTTCTACTTTGTTTATTTTATATCTCTGTTGTTGTCTTTTAGTATTTTGTTGTTGTGTGCCTTAATTATCATTTCTAGGTTTTCACAGCAACTGTAGGATAGTTTTAGATTATTTTTATTGAATATTTTATGTAGAGGGTTAGTTACGGGGAAGTGTTTTTCAATAAGATTGAGGAATTTTTTGCCTAGTTTAGTTTTTAGCATCTGGTTATAGGGAGGGGTATAGTAGATTATATTTCTTTTTCTTTTGTTTTTATTTTTAATTTTGTTGTAATTATTGGTGTCCTGTTTTTTATATTTAATTTCGGTATTATGGTAACCACTATTTTTTAGAGCTGTATTGTAAATGTTGATTGATTTTTTAAAAACGCTTTCGTTGCTAGAATTGTTGATAAGCCTACTTTCGATCGAATTCGGGATATGTTTTATGATTGATAGGGGGTGATTAGACTTTGGGTGTACGTATATTGGGTTGGCGTTATCTTTTAGGTATGGTTCGTAGGTGTTTTTACTTAAGTTTAATGTGACGTCTAGAAAGTTCGTTGTTTTTATGTTAGCCATTACTTCTACTTTTAGGCCTAGTTTTTTCATTTCATATGTATAATTTTCTTGAAGTTTTCTCCTTTAACTTTGTTGGAGTCTCTTATTATCGCTAATCCATCATTTCTATAAAGGCCGATATCCGTATTATCGAATATATTTGTGAGTGTATATAAAATGAATAACCCCACAAGATCAGATGCCTCCGCAGAGTCAAGGGCACCATGGCCAAATCAAAGGAGTTTGTCATATTCGTTTTAATCCATTGGTCCTCGTTGTTGATTAAAACTGATCTCCTACATTTTTTAATGATGTGAATTTCATCCTTGGATATATCGGTATATATCCCGGCGAATTCTAGGGCGATATTGAAGAGTTCTTCTGATATGGATGGGTAGAAGTCCACTATGTCGAATTGTAAGAAGGTACAATTGTTCTGATTTTCTTTTAATCAACAACGAGGACCAATGGATTAAAACGAATATGACAAACTCCTTTGATTTGGCCATGGGTGCCCTTGACTCTGCGGAGGCATCTGATCTTGTGGGGTTATTCATTTTATATACACTCACAAATATATTCGATAATACGGATATCGGCCTTTATAGAGATGATGGATTAGCGATAATAAGAGACTCCAACAAAGTTGAAGGAGAAAACTTCAAGAAAATTACACATATGGAAATGAAAAAACTAGGCCTAAAAGTAGAAGTAATGGCTAACATAAAAACAACGAACTTTCTAGACGTCACATTAAACTTAAGTAAAAACACCTACGAACCATACCTAAAAGATAACGCCAACCCAATATACGTACACCCAAAGTCTAATCACCCCCCATCAATCATAAAACATATCCCGAATTCGATCGAAAGTAGGCTTATCAACAATTCTAGCAACGAAAGCGTTTTTAAAAAATCAATCAACATTTACAATACAGCTCTAAAAAATAGTGGTTACCATAATACCGAAATTAAATATAAAAAACAGGACACCAATAATTACAACAAAATTAAAAATAAAAACAAAAGAAAAAGAAATATAATCTACTATACCCCTCCCTATAACCAGATGCTAAAAACTAAACTAGGCAAAAAATTCCTAAATCTTATTGAAAAACACTTCCCTGTAACTAACCCTCTACATAAAATATTCAATAAAAATAATCTAAAACTATCCTACAGTTGCTGTGAAAACCTAGAAATGATAATTAAGGCACACAACAACAAAATACTAA
>OY744521.1:164650860-164688360 GCA_963556195.1 Sepiola atlantica | reverse complement strand
AGAGAGAGAGAGAGAGAGATATGATGATGATACCGTTTAAAATAAGATGGACATTTTTTTTTGAGTACCTAAAATCAAACGGAATTTTCATGAACAGTTTCTTTCCAAGAACTTCCTTTCCGTGGAACACATTACAATGGGACTGTTTCCCTGCAGACTACAACATGGTCGTTTTCAAGTCTTATGTAAACAAATACTTATCGAGCCGCCCTCTTGAGTAATCACACTTTATCCATTCTACTCATCGTTTGCTAATCCTCTCATAGTATTACTCATCATCCAATTGGCAATTTCGTTATCCCTCATCCTCGAGTGTCCTTTGGTCTTTTTAAATAGTGACTCATCAGTATACAAAAGTATATTCAGCCGACCCAGCTTTTTAGATATTACCCACTTATTCCACTCCTCACGAATTGTTGCTTAACCTTACGATGATAATATGGAAATAAATATTGACGGTGTAAGTTACTGGTAAGTAGTAATTTAAATTTACTGATATCACATGGAAGAAATAAAAAGAACACACGCACAGAAATACGAATAAAATAAAATGAAACATGCCAGCTCCATTGCCTATGAAGGGGTCATTACCCACTGCTGCCTTAATTTTTCATCCGTCCTAAATCACCCGTAAGTTGACTGACTGACTGACAAATCCTTCAAGTTAACCTCTGATCTTTCTCAAATTATAAATCTCCAGCTGTGAATACTTTAGCTGGAAGAAGAGAAATATTTCTCAATATCTCTCTTGTTGTTTTCATTGGACTTGTTTTTAATTTTGTTTTATTTATTTATGTATTTATTTTTAATTCTTGTTTTATATTTAAAATTTTTGTATCTTCATTTCAGTTAGATTTCTTTAACTGATCAGGACTTCCATGGAAATTCAGCCCGTCTTGGATAAGTCCCCTTTTTCCTTCTTTCTGTACTTTCTACGACGCCTTAACCACATGCGTATAGACCGCCAACCCACCCTTACACGAGATTCATTTTCATCCAGTCCCTAAACCGCAACTCAATCTATTCAATGTTTTCCTGTTTCGTTGATGGTTTCATTTTTTAAATAAAAGTCGTTAATCACACAGAATTAGGGCGAACCTTTCCCGTCAACTCCTAATTTCGAATTTCTTTGTAATTTTTTTCTAATGGATCTCACGCAATTACACCACCACCACCACCACCACCACTACTACTACTACTACTACTACTACTACTCTATATCATAATACGCTAAGATATTTCGTACATGTAAAACAAATGAGATCGTCTTTTTTATCAGCAAAGATCTGATGTCGCTCCTGTAAAACAAAAATCCGACTGTACCCATTTTAAAATGAACTGTTCCAAAAGCAAATTATGTCGCCCCGTCAACGAAAACAGCAAAATCTTAAATAAATACATCTAAAAAAAAAATGCTTTTCTTGTATTGATTTGAAGAATATATAGCTGACAGGTATTTTTACGGTAATAAGACAGAGAATATTTATAGCTTTAACACTATTAAATTGCTAATATAAATTAATAAAAATACATATTCGTTTTATTTTCTAAATGATATTTAGCTGGCAATGACAATTATTTTATGGAAAAAGAAAAGGTCATTTTCTCTATTGACTCTGAAAGACATTTATTATTTCAAAAGGAATATTAATATTAACAGTAAATGATACGGATTGATGTAGAAAGCATCGTGGAATTTCCACGGGGTTTCGCTAGTCGTCGTCGTAGTAGTAGTAATGTAATAATAATAATAATAATAATGATAATAATAATCCTCCCATTACCCCCCCCCCAAAAAAAAAACCGAGAGGACATAAATTTCGATTGGTACTACACACAATGGCCGTGAAGGGTCTAGGTAAATAAAAAAAAAAACGAGGAGGGAGAGCGCCACTCAGACCTCCACTGGAAGGGCACAAAGAGTACTGAAATCCTTAAGAGGCCTATTGTCACTCAAATTCCAGAGAAAACGCCAACAAACGTTAGCAATGACGATTAAATGGTAAACGGTTGTTACAAGAATGCAAACGATTTGCAACTAGTCGAGAAAAAAAACGAGAGTGCTGGAAATCTAGAGACTTGTTGTCACTAAAGTCCCAGCGAACACGCCTCTTTTTGCCAGTGAGTGATCATTTGTAATGGCTTGCTAGAGTACTTATAAGGAGTAAAGAAAAAATTTCTATTTCTCAAATGATCTGATCAGATATCGTGTGTATGTGTGTTAATACACAAATAAAAATTGACTGATTAATTAATTATTCGTTTCAAATAGCTTTATTAAAAATAGAAATGTAATGAATAAATGTGTCGAGATACTGGCAAACTAATGTGCCTAATTAGCAATTAAGTGTCAGAGAAAGAGAGCCTATATAAACTAGCACTAAGAATAGCTACTTAAAGAAAGCTTGCCCAGCCACTAACCAGTGGTAAACTTTTTGCTTCACAACAATGGCGTCGCCGATAGGATTTCAATTATCTCTGGAAGATTCCGGTTTTGCCGATACTTGGCTACAATGTTTTGCTGCGAGTCTAAAAGATAACAAGACATGAAATAACGGATTTATTTTGGGCTGCAGCTTAGCGTGAGACAGATCTAGATCTAAGAGAGAGAGAGAGAGAGAGAGAAAGAGAGAGAGAGAGAGACAGATCTAGATCTCAGAGAGAGAGAGAGAGAGAGACAGATCTAGATCTCAGAGAGAGAGAGAGACAGATCTAGATCTCAGAGAGAGAGAGAGAGAGAGAGAGAGAGAGAGGGAGAGAGAGAGAGAGAGAGAGAGAGAGAGCAAAGTTACCCTAAAATGAAACAATCAAGAGAAGAAGTACAAGACCTTCTAGGGGCATAACACCTTTACGTTTCAGGGATATGTAGTGATACTGGCAAATTAATATGCTTAATCAGCATGAGTGTGAGTGAGAGTCTATATAAAACTCTCACTAAGAATAGCTAAGGAGAATCTTTACTAGCTACTAACCAGTGCTAACCTTTCACTTCACAACAAAATATAAGTTTAAATATTCTATTTAAAAGATAATTTATGTAAAATCAACCATCATGCACAGGTCGTTTAGTTTCTCGTCTTCTATAAATGTAAGAGTAAAAAAAAAAAAACTCAAAAACATTTATGGAATTCTAAAGTTTTGCAAGCTATTTATTACCAATAATTTTATAAATAGAGATTAAAACAACATTACCTTAGCATAATTAATTATAGTTGCATTACAATTTGGTTCAATTCATAATTTAATGACCAAATAAACAAGTAAAGTCATCGACCGTAGTCGAGGGCGACCTGAAGGCTCCCTTTTCATTAGCTACTACACCGATATGTAAGGAAAGTCGCCATATAGAATTACTATAAAAATATTTTACCTATTGCGAATTTGTTATTGGTGTTCTAATTTACTATTTATAATTACTGGTTCCCATATTGTATGCAATTCTATACTAGGTCTACTTATCGGAGGCGATTGTCGCCCAACATATGCGTTGCTTATTAGAGACGTCTTATTCTACACCATTTTTATCTATATAATTTTTACTTCATCCCACAAGGGTATGTGTTTTCCCCTTGCCATATATATGTTGTAATCCATATATCCACGTATTACGGCTTTCCGATGTTCTTCTAGCCTTTCTTTTAATAAACATCTTACCTTTGTATATATTTTCCACATTTACATGCAGTGTAATACACACAGCTCTTGATTATGATGTTTTCTCTACGAGACTTAACTTGGACAAAATATTCTCGGCGAGTTCAGTTGCTCCTGAATACTGTCTCATGTCATATGGATCACATACCCTCTGAATTACTTCAAGTAAGTACTTCACATATAGTAAACACATAGTTGTACGTTTTCGGGTAGTGTCCTTTGATGTTTAATCAAGATATCCTAGAGCCGATGTCGTGCTCTCTGAATAGTTATTAAGTTTGACATCTATTCTTTCTATGTATTGGTGTTTCTAGATATTGCTTTTCTTCGATATTGTAGACCACGGACGATTCTTTTGTTTACATTGTATAGATTGAGGGGTTGCGGTTGAGGTATTGTCAAGAGAAGAGTGGACCTCCAAGATACGTATGACATGCATCCCTGCTAAGTTCAAAAATATGTATCCAAAAAACTTCGGCCGAAATATATATAAATATTTACAATGTTTCGGATGTTTTGAATTATCCAAATTGTAGTTGTCATGCAAACCCAAACACACATACACAGACGCATATATATTTTAGCATAAACATTTCCCCCGAGGATGAAACGTGGGAGCCTCTGTGTAGCTTAATTGCCATAAATATATTTTCATAGCTTACTATGTATATATATATATATATATATATATATATATATATATATATATATATATATATATATATATATATATATACATAGTAAGCTATGAAAATATCCAGTTTTAAACTGGAATTGTAATTTTATTCGGAGGAAGAATTTTAAATTGCAGCACTGACGTAGACGAGACAGTTGATACTGCGACCGGTGTCGGAATCGAGCAACGACTTTGGATCAGCACAACGAGTGGACGATTAGGACCTGTGCAGTGAATACGCACAGACACACGCCAACAAATACGCACAAAAACATATATATATATATATATATATATATATATGTATATATATATATGTATATATATATATATGTATATATATATATGTATATATATATATATATATATATATATATATGTATATATACATATATATATGAATATATATACATATATATACACATACATATATATACATATGTATATATACACACATATATATAAATATATACACATATGTATATATATATATGTATATATATACATTTATATAAAAAAATAATATATACATATCTATACATATACACACATATATACACATATATATACATATACACACATATATATACATATATATACACACATATATATAGATATATATACATATATACATATATATAAATATATATACATATATATATACATAAATATATATATACATACACACATATATGTATATATATACATATATACATATATATATATACATAAATATATATACACATATACATACATATATATACATATGTATATATATATATATACACAGACATATATACACATATATATATACACACATATATACATATACATATATATATACATATATATATATACATATATACATATATATACGCACATATATATATACATACATATATATATACACATCTATATATATACATAAACACATATATACACATATATATATACATATATACACATATATATCTACATATATATATACACACACATTATATATATATATAATTCCCGAAACAGTTTTTCATGGTAAACAACTGATGATCTCTTAAAATAGTGTTAGAAACTAACTAATATAATAACTGTAAAAAATAAATTGACTTACATGAGTGATTTTCCACTGGAAGACTTGAGACTATAAGTTTTTTGTTTTTTTTGTTTTTTTGTTTTTTATATAATTTTTTTTATTTTTTATATATAGTTTTAATGGTTGAGAAACTTCCGAGACTATATATATATATATATTTATTTTAAGAAATGAGGCTACCAACATTTGCAAAAAACTTTTTTCAATCATTGTGTGTTATTTTATTATTTTATCACTTCATAATTTTGTGATTTTATGGAAAATATATCTGCAGAGAACCGCACGAGGCTTGAAACGCGTTATAAAATCACAAAATTATAAAATAATGAAATGACAAACAATGGTTGCAAAAAGTTTTTTCCACATGTTGGTAGCATCACTTTAAATATACATTTTTCTCCCGTTGGAACTCCACTGCTGCTGCATTACTTTCTACTCTTTCTTTCTCTCTCTCTCTCTCTCTCTTTCTCTCTCTCTCTCTCTCTATATATATATATATATATATACATACATATATCATACACACATATACATATATATATATATCATACACACATACATATATATATATATATACATATATCATATATATATATATATACATACATACATACATACATACATACATACATACATACATACATATAATTAATATTCCCTTTATTATATTGATGTAAATATGGAAAATATACAAAATCGTTAAAGCCATTTATTTTACCAAACCGAAAATTTGATGATATTTTAACTCGGTTATGAAGAGATAAAACACAGTTTTATTGGCATGGTAACCCATGTTATGGCCAAAGAATGAGGATCTCAAGTTTGGAATCGTAAAGCTTTCTGACATCTGTGTTTTACGACAAGATTCTGTAATACAAACTCGGTAACTCAACGTCTTGATGAGCGTAATTAAAACATGACAACTGAGACGAGGGCGAGCAGAGTAGGGATCGTATGTGACCCCTCTTTCTCACCCCCCCGAACCCAACGCTTTCACAAATACAAGTTCACCTACCGCACATTTCTACTGACATTATATATGACAAAATGTCGACTCGGAAAGCGGGCGGAGGTAAAGGAGCCAAGCTTCAACGACCCTAAAATTTCTAGTGACACGAATACCATTAGCCGAGTTCATTTTTTTTCTAAGGTGCGTCTAACTTTATATTGAGAATGCTCCGTCCGCCGATCATGTTCAATTTGAAAATAGCATTATATATTCGTCTGTCACGCTTAAGTTTGAAATAACATGTTTAGTTCTGCCACGCTTAAGTTCAATATAGCATGTTCAGTCGTCCAAAATAATCCATGCATATATATAATATCCTCTGTCCGTCTACCGGTCACGCTTAATGTTAAAATAGCAACTTTTGGTCCAGGTGACCATGGCTACACCCAGACATCATACAACGATTAGCAAAACCTTCCTTCTAAATTAACACGTATCATTGTTCAACCAATCACATCTTTGTATCACTTAGCTTCTCTAATAGGCAAAAAAACTGCATTTCTAAACATAACTGAAGGGAAATATGGTCCGATGTGCCGTGGGGGTCACTCAGGGTCATTCTGAGTCTCACTGCATCAAATGTGGCCAAGTTGTGTCATAGAGGTTACTCAGGATCATATCCTGGGTCTTATGTTACCAAAAGTAGTCCTATGCTACGGGGGGGGGGGTCACATGTATTCTAACTTGTTGTCGTGTTGATCGTTCTACGCCCGCGATGTGCTTAAAAGATCCACAGAATGTTAGTGTTGACGCAACTTAGACGGACACTTGAGTAACTGGGCCGTCGGCAATTTCATTCTGCTTTACCCCAGAAACCGTTGCCTTGATCTTAACAAAACGATTTAATACGTACGTGAACCTAATAGATCTTAGTGGACTTTACTAGTTTCAAAAAGCTTCTGTCGTCACAAAGTCTGCGAAAATAGTCGCGTTGTTAAGAGAGATACAATTCGAAGTGTTCGATCGTCTTTTCAAGTTTGTTCAAGATTACCAAGGTATGATAATAATTGGAAGACTATGAAATTGAATATATAGAATTCAATTCCAATCAGAGATATAGACAGACACGTAAGAAGTAAATAGACAACTTACAAAAAACATACGTAAACTTTAATGTTTATACTTCCTTTATCGACGGCCAGCACTCAGAGCCGTACAAAGCAACAGAAAATGTTTGAAACATCGTTATTTTCTACTAATTGACATTTTTTGTGTTTCAAATATCAATATGTTTATTTATATATCACCATTTAAGTATGGCACGGGCCAAAGAAGCATTAGAATTATGAAAGTTTCAAAGGAGCCATATTATAGGTCAATCTGAAAGAGGAAGTTAATCAGCGTCAAATCGTCGCAAACTTCGGGATTCAAGTTTCCACTGCTTAACGAGTAAGTGTCCAATTAATCAGCGAGAGTAAATCAACAATATTATCTTTTCTGTGCCCATCGGGATACTGTAATAGCAGTCTTGATTATTAATGATAATAAGGGTATCGATTTACTTATTTCATGTTTGTGTATGTTTAGTTACGCACTAATATTGTTTAGAAAGGTATGAACCCTGAAAACTCCCAAATAATGGGGGAAATAATCTTCCGTTAATCGTATAGAATGAATCATTCAAAATGGGTTTTAGTTTCTTCATTAAATCTTATATACTGTAAAAGAGACGAGTGAAAGCAAACCGGGTTTACACACTTACCATCGACGCGGAAACCGATAAATGTTGACATGAAAGTTTAAAACAACTCATACATAAATCATGAATCACCTCCATGAATTTAAAATAATCATCAATATTTAATTTTTCCTCAATAAAAAGGCGTCAGGATATTCTGTTCAGTTTTTATTAAATACTAATAATCGTACATACCACTGCAGAAAGATGTGGCAAAAGGCCGGAAAGTAGGGAAAGTCAGCTCCCCCCTGAGAGGGTACTTTGGTTAGTATAAGAATAGCCGTGAACGGATCTGTCGGCATTCTCAGTAAGGGCGCCTCAAACGATCAGCAATATCATATTAAAAAAAAACGAGGTTAAGCTTGTGAGCAGAACCATACCTCACCCCGAGAAAGAAGATTCTGATGGTTCAGGTTAGTCTCTAGGTTATTAAAATGATAGCCAAGAACCGACACTCGGCTGGCATAAAAATACAGTTTTCATTTTCCCCAAGTTAACTATTTAAACACAAAATTAAAGCATGAAACGGACGACCTAAATATTGAAATTAATGTAGAATTTTATGTCACATTTAATCTGTTAATAGCATCATTATAGAAGTAATTTACACATATTAAGTTTGTAAGAAAATAATATCGGTTTTTGACTTCTAACTTTAAATACTTATTAATCAGCCCTCAAGTCTTTCTGGTGCATATCGCTAATTTTATGCCATCTTTGCAGTTACCGTTTGATCGGGATTATATAAACTACATTTGAATATTCGTCCCGTATACAACCAATCACTTCCACCGTATTTTGATGCTTTTATGCTTTAGAAAATCTTCCAGTTCTTTACGTTGATCGATCTCACGAGCTGTTTTGTCGCCGATTATTATAAAGGATCCACTTTTCATTGCACGTGATGATATGATTGAGAAATATGTCGTTTTTTGTCTCCATACAAAAAAGCGTCGACGACGCCGTAAACTGTGTGCGTGCATCGACTAACGCTTTCAATTTGTCCTTAACTCCGGATTTGACAACGACGAACATCTTTATTTTCGAAGTGATATAAAAGTAAAATATTAGATATTCCATTTTATATATTTTCTGGCAACGCATACAGTGGACACTTTCTTTATCACGGGCGCCGCCATCTTGGATAAGCATATTTTTGGGTAAACATGATTGTCAGAAATAAACGACAAAGACAATGGACGGCAATGATGAGGGAATGACTAAATTTACATAAATAAACATACGTTTATTCTCACACAAAAAGTTTGTTTACGGCAAAGGTACGAATGACATACTACACAAACAGGAGAATACGCCTTAACGCACATAATTACCAAATGTCTATGTTACCAATCCCTAACACAATCGATAATATACATGAATTGCCTGGTAAATACGTGAGAGCTTGAGCATGTAACACAGTAAACAATTTAATTACGCAGGTGCCATTTTGAAATGATTAGCTGTCTGAGTGTCCTACCTCAACACGCAGAAGTCATTTCTATCTAGACAAGTGAGAGCCAAGCGATGGTATGTAATCATATACAAACAGAGAGTTGGGCCAGACGCATTTGCCCAGCTCCAGCCCAAATCACCTCAAGATAGAGTCCCTAAATTTCCATGCTCACACTACACATGTGCGAATCTTTTTTGTACTTCAAAATCAGAAGATGCATTTCTCACTGTAGCCAGTATAGATCAGGGGTGATAACTTGAAATTTATTGAAGGTAAAATAATTTAAATATAGAGCCAACAGTGGTATCCTATAAATAAGTGTATCGGTTCAGAGTATGTTATTTGAAGATCCCCGCGTTCTTTTATGAACATGTTTTAACTCATAAAATAACATTTATCAGATTAGCTTCTTTTTCATGTTATTTTATTTGAAATTTAAGCACAACTTCTGAAGTAGACATATGAACAAGGGAAAATTCTGCTCTAAACTGGCGTATAATTTTAAATTAGCAAAGCATTTAAAATTTGTCTTGCAAATTCTAATAACACAAAACACAACAAAAACAAAACTAATATTTTTGGTATATTTACGGTTATCTTATATACACACACTTTCGTATTATATTTCACTAGTAGGACCCATGGAAATTCCACAGTTGTATCCTCATTATATTGCATATTGTTGCTGCGCTTAAAAATATGTCAATTCTATGGACGTCCGGCGCAGATGCAGATCCCATTATATTATTGTACCACCTTTGTTCAAACTAAAACATACTTGTCTAACTGCTCTGGTTAATAGAGTTTCAGAATATAAAAAGAGTGGAGGATGATAAGGTATTGAAGACATTTACAAATATTTTGGTATATTTATGGTTACCTTGTAGACACACACTTTGGTATTAGATTTCATTATGAATACAACATAAATCTAAAAAAAAAGAAATAATAAGATTAAAAAAACAATAAAAGAAATAAAAATGTCGTCTGTCAAAAAAGAAGGATTCTTTCTGACTAAAATGGTAGCATACACATATCTGGACCCGAAGAATTACGGAATAAACGAAATGCCCTGGTCGACCCATTTCTTTTTTACGTTTTTGGTTTTTACTAAAGGGGAAGACTATATTTCTTTTTTTTATAACTGCTGATATAATCGAGATAAATATCAATCTAACAATATAATTCACAGCATGGAATCATTTACTATGAAGTGAGAAGGTAACCTCTCTGTAGGCACTTGAAAACTAAATATCAGTTGCTTCTGGCCATTTTATTGGAGCTGAACGCTGAATGAGTAACTCGACAGCCAAAGAATCAGCTATTCAAAGAATCTTTCTTTAAATACATTTATCTCCCGAATAGACTCATTTTGTGCAAAACCCTATTTTACACTGTGCACATTTATATATTTAGCTGCCATAAGTAAAATCTTTCTAACGAAATAATACTCAACTCTATAAGAAAAGACAATACTTATTTGGCGCTTCTAATTTCGGGCTGAGCACTCTAATGAGTAGTATTAACACCACCTTCAAAATCATAGCTTTAATACATGTTTCCTTCATTAGTTGAACACTGCTGATGTCGACTGTCTATCGCGCCAGCGCCAGCGTTATAAGTTTAAAACTCTCACCGATTTATGTGGTTGTGGCCATGTGGGCTATAGCGTCGGAATTTGAGTTAAAAACTTGACTCGTGTTTCAGGGTTTCGAATTCTGCGATCGAATTGAATAATTATCTCTAAACTGATGATTCTGGAAGGATGAAACGTATCTGTATGAATATACACGGTAAAAAATATGTTTATTATTCTTTCCTTAAGCCAAGGCTATTCAAAGATTAAAATCTTAAATCGAAGTTGATATAAATTTGTCATTCGTACATGTTGATCCCTCTTCTTTCATCTATCTTTATAATTGCTCTATCTCGTATATTGAGCTTAAACCATTTCACTATAGGTTCTATCTACTAAAAGTATACTTTTAGTTTCATATTTTATATATATATATATATATATATATATATATATATAGATATATATATATATATATAATGTTAGTTGAAATCAATATCATTTGAACATTATTCCAAGAATTCAAAATTAACGAGCATTCGGTGTACGATCGTTTCCAAGACTTTTTGGAAATATGTTTTTGTTCATTATTTATTGTTTTTCTTTGATAATACCAAAACGTTTCTTCGTCAGCGCCTTTTATAACATCGCGTACATAAGTTTAATGAAAAGAAACATCATATTTCAGTACAAAGGATTAGTTCCGACTGATAGGATTATTTGGAACAGAAGGAGAACAGCGAATTGACATTCAAAACATTCAGAGTATTCACATATAGGTTGAATAGAAGGGGAGACAAATTACATAGGTGTAAAATACATTAATGAACATTCTTCAATAAAAATAGAGTAGAAAAGTGAATAAAGGTAGCATTGAACTCTATTAGGCGCGATAAGATAATTTTTCCCAATGATAAACAATGTTAGAATATCATAAAAAGAGATAAAATAAAATAAAATGGAGTGAAGTTAGATTCGTTATATAAGATGGCTATATTGGGAAATAGAGTAGTAAGATAATACTATTATTAAAAATAATTATAGTTATAATTATTATATAAAGAGTACGTCGAAAGGCAACATTCTTAGATATCAAAGATGATCTTAATATGATTAGCATGTTCGATATTACAAATAGAGTATAATTATCGTCAAGAAATAGATAAAATATATAAAAAAAAAACAAATTAAAATATCATTTAAGTTTGAACATATATTTACTTATTTTATGTTTATTAGAAAAGTTTAAAGCCCTTATATTCGTACATTCAAAAATAATAAATGTACACATCTTCAGAGGGAAACAACTTTTTAACTGTTGTTTCTCATAGTAAAATTGACTTTGCTTAATGACATTGTTTTACGATTGTATTAAAATTAGTACATTATATATTAGACTAAAACATATCAGAAAATAGCTAATGTTTCGCCCAAAGAAGAAACCCCCCCACAATTTTTCAAAGGATAATCGACACTTCTTTTTTAATAACCTACAAAGTGTTTCCCGCTAATGATGAGTAACTTTATTACTTTGAAATTTCTGGATATAAGGGCTTTAAACTATTCCTAATGAACATCTAAAATCAACAAATATTTGTTAAAAATTGAATAATATCTTTGTTGTTTTTTTTATATATTTTCATATCTTTTTAACAAATTTAATTTCCTTAATCTCTACTTTACTCTGTTTATTTTTAAAATAAAATTGTATTTTATTTATATTAAAGTTAATCTTTATTCATTCATTTATTTATTCTCATGTATTTATTCTTATTTTATTTTATTATACTTTATTATATTTTATTCTGTATAATTATTATTATACATTATCATTTTTATATATTTATTTCTTAATTTAATTTTCTTTTCTTTTTTCTTTTTTAATTGTATTTTATTATTATCATTTTTTTCCTGGTTCATTCTGTATTTTAAATATGTAATTTGCTGTTTCTACTGTATTTTCATTACTATTATCATTTTTGAACTGACTGATGGAGAATATATTGTTGCATAATAAGAGGTTATGTCTCCAATAATGTCTGGATATTTGCTTTAAAAAAAATAATACTGAAATTTGATGTTTTGTTCTTGAATGACTTCTGCATGTGATGTAGAGGGCGCTAATGAAGAGACGATTTGGAGTCATCAAAAGTATAATACAAAATAACATTTTTCCAAATTGTCTTGGAACCGATCGTACGCCAAATAAACTTTGTGTTTGAATTCTTGGAACTGATATACATAATGTTTTGATTTTGTTGATTTCTTCTCTCACTTAGAGAGAAAAAGGAATTTTCCTTAAAAAGGAATTTATATTAAAGTAAATCTTTATTATAATTATAGACCTTAAATGGATTATTTAACCTTAAACTTAATAAAATATTTTTTATATTAAAATCGTAAAACTTTGTCTTTTAATTGTCGATTACTTAAATACTACATTTAATAATATTTGTATACTAATAGATCAGCACTTAGCAAGGCCAAAAGCCACCCGAGCATAATAATAATTAGTGAGATTTTCAGTTGGATAATGGAATAGTACTATGAAAAGATTGAGAACTATGATAGATTCACAGAACGACGACATATATTTGTTGACATTGGACTTGAAAACGAGCATGTTGTATTCTGTAGATAAACATTAACGTGGTAACGTGTTTCACAGGTGGGGAGTTATTGGAAAACAAACTCTGTATATGAAACTTCCGTTTGATTTTAGATACATAGAGAGAGGAAGGGGATTTCTTTGCAGTTTTGGTAGGAAGATCAGTTTTTGCTGAAGACGTTTTACAGTCGAGCACCTACCGTAAAGAAGGACTGCAAGGAAGAGAAAAGATAATCTCCCACTAGATTCCGAAGTCAATGTTGTACTATGTCAAGGAAAGAAAGCATCTTCTAAGTGGCACCTCTCCAGATGTGGTAGCAGCACTCCATCTGGAACCGGATCTGACTCTTATATAAGTAGAGGATTGCCTCATATTAACTAACGCACTGTTTGGCTTTTTAAACATCCAAACACACTTAAGCTTAAACCTAGCCAAGTTTCCGTACTTAAACAAAATAACAATAAATCTCTTTAAAAGTGAATCTATATTAGCTTGAATTTTTATTATTATTTTAGATCTTAAATTGCAATGTTATTTCAGACATACAATTCGATTATTTAACTTTAAACTACATCAAATAATTATTTTATTAAAATCGTACGACTTTGACTTTTGATTCTCGATTCACAGAATAACAAATTTATTGTTTTTTTTTACTATTTTCCAACGTTATCTTTGCCTTATTTATCAACACATTAATCTATAACACTGGATCACAATTAAACATTTGCTAACCGAAATTCAAACAAACCTTCAAACAAACTATCAATGTCGTAAAATACGTTTTTTATTATCATTTTAGACGATAGATCGTAAAATATTAGAACCAAGTTATTCAGACAAGTTCAGAATATTACCCGTCTAAGAATGATCTTGAACAGGGTGCGATTTTTGAATATGTTCCTAAAACATTGTTGATCTTACCCAGGAAGATATTTGCAGGCAAAGACAATGATTTGAAACTTGCATCAGTTGGTCAAGCGATAATGCAGGCTGCTAGACCCAGAGTTCTTGCACCTTTGCAGTTTGGTTTAGCAGTAGAAATGCATGCCCAATTTAGATCGACGTTCTTAATTGACACTCTGAATAAGCATGGGTTCTCTTCATCTTACTCGGAAGTCCAGAAATTCGAAAGAAGTGTTGCTCTTGTTCATGGCGCTGAAACTCTCTCCCCTGTTGAAAGTAATTTGTGTAGTTCGTAGCTGATAATGTGGACCATAATGTAAGGAGTATTGATTGATTAAACACACGCTAGCATCTTTTACGCCCGGGAAAGTTAAAGCAAAACAAGTTCCAAGGATTGAGGTCTTTTCCGAAGATATAATAAGGGTTGGAAGGATCAACATCAAATACCTAGATTCACAGCATACCAACAAACCACCAGTGCCTATTAAAGAGCTCCAGCCCAAGAAAGTTGTCGATTCCACTGCTAATGTTGACATCCTTTGGGACGTTTCACTAATTTCACATCCGTTCAGACCCGCATGGTCAGGTGTTATGCAGTCAGTCCACAAAGGAACATATCCTGGGAAATCAGCCAGTTTTTTTGCCAATGATCGACATGGACCCTGGTAACCCAACCTGCGTGTGCTCAACGTTATGTTACATTAGTGATTTAGCCAGGAAAAACAACATTACACCAATTGTAACATTTGATCAACCACTTTGGTACAAAGCAATGAGGATAGTCGAGTCATAGCCTGGTTCCAGTTCCCTGAAATCATTTGTCTTGCGACTTGATGGGCTCCATACACAGATGAGATTTCTGGGGTCAATTGGTCATTTGATGACAGGTTCTGGATTGCAAGAACTTTTTGAACTTGTGTATGCTGAAAACAGTCAAGCACATGCTAAGTGGCAAAGCAATTGCAAGAGCCATTCGTGCTCACTTCTTAGTTGATGCTGCTCTGAATGCTATTTTGTTAGCAAAAGCCTATGATTTGCCAGTTCCACATGTCACTGAGGATGATCTACCCAACACTGATGCAAAAGAGTCATTTCCTCAAAATGAAGACCTAAAGGAAGCTCAGGGGCTATTGAAAAGTCTCTTTGATGAGACTGAGACATTGAATAATGTTCTCTTACCAGAGTCTCTGACCAGGATGGCCCAGACAATCAACCATGCGAAGGATGCGATAGTTGACCAGCGAACAGAAAAATTGTGGATTCAATACCTTGATATGGTGAAGATCATGCAATTGTTTATCAAGGCAGAGCGCACCGGGAACTTGGAATTGAACCTTGACGTTGTAAAGAAAATGCTGCAAATATTCGCTGCAGCAGGACGCATTCTATATTCAAAGTCGTCCTACTTGTACTTGTAGCAAACGAAGGGCTGTCGAAAAGCCATCCTGAAGTGTACCATTTCTGAAGGATTCCATGTGATTAGACGTGGTGATCGCTACTGGGCTGGCTTGTCGACGGATTTGGTTATTGAGCAGGTACTAATGAGAAGCATGAAGACGTCTTGAGGTCTTACTCATGGCAGAGGAATGGACGAAATTCAACGATTGGTTTGGACTCTATCACTGCAAGCGTGCGCTGAAATCAAGTTTACAATGCAAGAACTAGCAGGCATTCGTTATGGCACTAGTGACCAGCACCGAGCGGCTACTTCAGCAAGAAAAGAGCGAGATGTGAGGGATACATGGTAGCTCCTTGCGTTTCTCCAGACATATGACCCTTTCACGGAAGATACGTCAATTCACAGCCTTTCAAGAGGAGTAACTAGAGACAAAAAGGTGAATGTGCACAGAGCAAACTCCATAGGAGAGGCAATCATAGCTTTAATGGTTGGAGAAAATGTCCACGACTACACTTTTAAAAGAAAGGATAAGGCAATTACACTTGGGTCAACAGTTTCGCTCAACAAAGAATAAGCAGTTGAGACTGATCCACAACTCTTATTCCAGAGACTGTGTATCCTATCAACCAATGAACCCTCAACTCAGCAGCAGCAAGAACATTTCCAGTATGAGCTTCGTGGTTACCCACATGCACTATTTGATTCTTTCGAACTACCGCGAGAGGAAAAAAACGGCTTTGGCAGACGCAATATGGGAACTGATTTACCCTGTACAATAAGGTACACAGTCTTCAGATCCACAGTATCCCTTAGATGGTGGAGCACTACTTCAACGCCTCCCATAGCAAAAGGGTCACACATTTGATGTGATCTATGCCCAATACCGCAAATATGTCACAACTAGATATAGAAAAGCATGCATTGTCTTTGATGGGTATGAAAGTGGTCCATCCTTTAAAAACGCGACTCACCGACGCCGAGCAGGAAGCTTTGTTGGTGTTAATGTGTCACTAATCCCTTTAATGGTGTTCAAATTAAAAAAGAATGCTTTCCTAGCTAATCAACAAAACCAAAAATTGTTCATCAACTTGCTGGGAAAGAGTTTGTGCGGAAGCAGATTGTAAAGTAGTCCATGCATTTGGAGACGCTGACCTATTGATTGTGAAGACTGCTCTAGAACTGGTAGCAGATGACACTGACCTATTGGTCATTCTAAGTTATCAGACCAATAGA
This sequence comes from Sepiola atlantica, assembly GCA_963556195.1. Lineage (NCBI taxonomy): Eukaryota > Metazoa > Mollusca > Cephalopoda > Sepiida > Sepiolidae > Sepiola > Sepiola atlantica. The sequence goes on along the minus strand of OY744521.1, from coordinate 164,671,074 downwards.
GATGATGGTTACATCTTCTTCACGCCACAACCAAAGGATACTGCAAAAAGTGTGAAAGTCTGGAACATCAAAGAGATGAGGAAATCTTTGGGAGATGGGGTCTGTTTCAACATTCTTTTCATCCATGCACTACTGGGTTGCGATTCTACATCCAGTGTTAATGGAATTTGGAAAGCAGCATCCCTTCGAAAGGTGATGAACAATAGAAACTTCCTCAAACTGGCAGAAGTGTTTGGCAAGGATAGGAGTGCAGAAGAGGTTATTGAAGCTGGGAAGAAGGCTTTAGTGTGCCTGTACAATGGTAATGATTGGGAAAACATCAATCAACTCAGACTGAGGCGCTTTAAGGAAAAGTTCAAAGTATTTTGAGGCCAAATTAATGCCACCAACAAGAGCAGCTACGAAATTCCACAGCCTTCGAGTTTACTTCCAAATTCAAGAAACCAATAAAACCTGACGAGTGGGGATGGAAACATTCAGATGGTAAATTACAACCAATCAAAGCTGACTTGCCAGCTAGTCCTGTAAATTTGTTACCTATAATTAGGTGTAACTGTACTTCAGGGTGTACTACAGCAAGATGCAGTTGCAGAAAACATGGCATTGACTGTTCAAATTTGTGTGGTAATTGCTAAGACCCCCACTGCAGAAACTCACCACAGCCAGATCTTGATAACGATGAAGTTACCTTTGACTAGTTCTTGACAAGAAATGGTTTTGGTCCGTTCATGAACTTGTTCTGTGGTGGTTATGCAAGAGCCTTTCCCCAGCATTCAACCAACTGACCATTCCTTTATTGTAAATTGTACTTATTTTGTACCTATTTTTTATGAACTATCAGGAATTAATGTGACAATTGTTGCCTTGAAAAGGGCTACTTAGTCTGTTTTTGTACCTTTTATATTCATATTTGTATAAGAAATAAAAAAAACATGAAAACAATGGCAGGGCCTAGTCATTTTCTGGTATTAGTTTATATTAAGCATATAGTTACCTATCATTACAATTTAAAACACCAAGAAAATATCAAGCTGGCCTAGAGTGGGTACTGTGTGGGTGTTCATGCAAAAAATATTTTTCTATTTCTAATTTAATAAAGTTTTTTTTTTTGTCAGGAAAAACGTTTATTTTGTCAGTAATTGTCAGGAATAATAGACATACTTGTCAGGAAATGTCAGAAATTGTATGTCTCGAAATTTTAATATTGTTCAGTTGGATTTTAAAGATGGCGCTCGTTGACCCGTTTCCACAAGACTAATTTTGGTAAACTTTTTTTTATCTGAAAGAGAGGTCATTTATGCCCAATATCCAAGTTAAAAAAATTTGTTAGCAATTTGTTTGAGGTGCAGCTACATTTTGACTGGACTACAACTATTCTAGCATGTTTTACAAGTATAATCAACGATCTTCATGACACCAAATGGATACGTCTTTCGTCTCCTATGTTAAATAAACACACAAATTTCTCGTTTTCTTTATAAATACCGTCATGTTTTAAACTTCTTTGGATGCGTGATGTTTCTTTGTGGTACGTGATGTTTTCTGCTTTTGCTGATCACAACTCTATGTCGACTATTGAACGTTGTAGTGTTTATAAATATCATGTAGAATTTTATTTGTTTTTCTTTATCTGATTGCTTTTAAGTTCGGAAAAAATGTCGTCACTCGTAATTGGTTATATATGTCGGATAAACGACTTGTAGTAAGGTTTAGGAAGGAAACTAGACAACAGCAAGTGCTTATTAAGACTTAATTAACTGATTGACATGGCTAATAGCACTCTACCTGAGAGTTCAATATTCAAACTCTTCGGCCTAACATTCACAGGCCATATTAGTTGGAACAAATACATAGAAGACATTGCCAAGGCTGCTGCAAAAAGTGAACTCTCTCTACCGCGCTAGAAAACTACTCACACCTGTCAAAGCTAGTATTTGCCTATGCATGGGGTATTGTTGCCACATCTAGGCTAGTGCATCAGCCAATAGTTTCTCCTTATTAGATAGGATCCAACAAAAAGTCTCCAATCTAATATGGCCCGCACTGTCTACCAAGCTTCAGTCCCTGTCCCATCGTGACAATGTTTCGTCCCTGTGCTTGGTTTACAAGTACTTTAATAGAATGTGCTCCAACAAATTCGTAGCCCTAGTGACTTCTCGACGTAAATACCCCAGACAACCCCGACAAACAGCAGGGTCTCACCCTTCACTGTAAAGGTCCCCAGATGACAGAAATTTTTTTAATCTAATAATTTCTTCCCTCGAACTGCTAGACTTTGGAATTCCTCTCTCCTGTTTCCTGTTTCCCTGACTGTACTAACATACAGAAATTTAAATGCAATGCGAACAGATATCTCGCTGCTCAACTTCCTTACTTAGAGTGTCTCTATAGGTATGGTTCCTAATTCGCAGTAGCCGCTTTCGTCTTGTTTTGGGTAAATAAGAGTAAAAAAATCATGTGTTTCGGAATAAGATAACATTAGTAGCAGCTGTGACGTATAACAGCCACGTTGTTATGAGTGTATATAACAATGTGGACATCAATTTAAAAGTATTTAAAAAAAATATTTTCGGAATATTTTATTAATTACATTGTTTTCTTTGGACTACTGCCCTTATCGGCGTTTGTATTTATAATGTTACTGGAATAACCGCCCCAGGAAGGGTAAAATGACTCCCCCCCCACACAGAACAGTTTAGCACCAATGGTATGTCCCTTTACGAATATTAAAATCAAGATATAATGCTACAAACCATTATGTTTAGAATCCTTATTCCAATTTTCATCGAGATCCATTACATGCTTTTTATTAAGGAAATTAAAAAAAATTAAGGCTTAAGCTTAAGAGGTCTTAAGAAGAAATTGAACTTCTGAGAATCTTTCTTAATAGATGTCTAATAACTATAGATAACATTTAATGCGAATCTGAATTATTTGAATTTTCAAATGGGACGTTGATTCCATATTATGCCCCCTAAAACCACTTCGAAATACACAAAACGGACTGAAATTTGGGGAATATTTATGAATTGATGTCTAATGCATGTTGTTAAAATTTCACAAAAGTTGGAGGTATCTGAATTTTCACGAAAGTCTTACAACCCCTTTTTCCTCTTTAATTAAATCAAAATAAATATAACCTAAATTACCAACCCTTACGCCTAGCAGCTGTGTTACAAAATTAACAATGAGTGGTTAATTAGTTTAGGAATGTAAACGTTAAAATCATTAGTTAGTCCAATTTTACTAGGTCAAAGCGCACATATAATCATAAACAATCATATTAAGATAAGAAAAGTACCATCGTAGATGAACTATATACTAGAAGAAGGCCGGAGAACACATCGACCGAAACGTACTAGAAATATAGATAAAAACGTTGATCTTGACAACAATCAGAATAAAAAACGATGTCAATAGCGATAGCATTTATGGTTATATCTCTTTCTCGGAATATTAACACTTTTGTGTGTTATTTATTTCCATATCAAACCAGTAACAAATGATTAAAATGGTTTCTTCCGCTATTTTTTCTTATTGTAGCGCTATGAGAATCTTGACTTAATTAGTTGATTAATATTCATATTTTGCAAGACAAGTTATAAAAGATTTTCTCGATTATTCCTGGGTAAGTTTTGGGGTCAACCCAACATTTTATGCCGTTACTAATAGTTACCTGATAAGTCGAATAAAGTAGAATGTCCATGCCAATGAATGCTCGGCACATGGCCTCACCCGTCTCCCACTTGTGTCGCTGCTGATGTGCGTGGATTGAAAGGACTAGAAGGCCGCGTAGCATCGCCACTACAGTGACACTGAGCACCAGCTTGTGCATTGGCTTCAGCTTGCCACTGTATAGTCTGTAGGCGAGTATGATTAACACTAAAAGGTTCGTCTGAAGTACACTGTAAGTGGCCGCCAAATAGGTGTAAAAGTAATCCTTCCAGTGTAAAGATCCGAAATATTCCACGAACACCTGAAAGGAAAAAAAGAAATAGAAAATAAATAAATACGATGAGCTTGCTAAAAATACGAATCTGTGATTGGTCGAACAGACCACGTGATATGTTAGAGAAATGGATTTTCATATAATCAGTTTAGCTCAAGAGGCACGAAGATAGCAAAAATCAATCATGTGGAACACTATTCTCCATGGCTACCGGATTAAGTCATTAAATGTCCTAAGAAAGTGTGACGCAACAAACCGGACGGTGATTGTTTGTCGAATTCAATTGATTAATTACCATTTTAAATATCCTGCGCCGATCTTAGTCATCAATTAATCCAAATGCAGATACAAACCATGAAGATGAATTTGAAAGCGACGAAACGGTCCACATATATGTAATATGAATGGTAATCGAAAACACTATTAAAGTAAAATAGGGTTTATTTCATTCGTGTTGTGTTTCTGTGAAATCTTTTCCCTCTTTCAGGTATAGAAAACCCTAGAAAATACTAATATTAACTTTGAGAAAACATATATATGGAAATGTAAAGCGATACGCTTCTAAAGCAAATTATAGTTAGCACACTCGATTGCTGGAAATGCGGCATATAATTTTTCAGGTTTACCTCGTAATGCTGTTCGTAATAACATGAACCACCCCTCTAACGACAAACTGTAACTGAAAAATAGTTTTCCAAAATATAAAACATATTTGTCTATCTCATTCTCATCAAAGTCATGTGTATTACCGCAAAGTGCATTCGGTGGTGACGCCACAATTTGCAAGTGTTGAGTTTTTTTTCTTACTCACCACAAAAAAGGTGCACTGCATCTGAGACGTAAGGGGCTACTGTGAATTAGGGACCAGATTTATAGGGGCATCCTAAGTGGGGAGTTGTGCAGCGAGATATTCTTTCATATTACAGTCAGGGAAACAGGGAGCAGGAAGGGAATTTAAAAGGCAAGCGGTTCGATGAAAAAAGCTACTTGAGTATAAAACCTTCCGGCATCTAGGGAACTCTACAGCGAAGCGGTGGGATTAAACTGCTTTTTGGGGCATTTACGTTCAAGTGCAGCAAGTTCGTCGGAGAACATTCCGTTGAAATACTTGTAAAACAAGCATAGGGACGCAGCATTGCAGCGATGGGATAGGGGCTGGAGCTTGGTAGAAAGTATGAGACCTATTAGGTTAGATACTCTCTTTTGGGCAGTGGTCAAGAGGGAAAGACTAGTGGTTGGTGCATCTTTTTTATATTTTTTAATTCAATTTTCTTCAACAAAAACTCTAAGTGAACTGATCAGCCTTGGTCTACCTCGTAAATATAGTGCTACGTTCACACAAGAACAATTACAAATCCTAAAAGCAACTCAACAAGACAATACAATTATTGTCTTAAAAAAACTAGATAAACTACTAAATCAAAGGGATGAAATAGTTATTAACTGTAGGCACTTAAAACGGTTCACCCTGCATAAATATCGTAATAACTCAGTAAATTAACTATAACATTCGATCCGGAAACTAAAACGTACTTTCCAGTATAACATAGCAATTTAAACATTCCCGGCTAAGTATACAACTAAGGTTACTTTAATTCCTAAATAAGGGTAGTTGAATTAGGCTTTAAGCTAATTAATAAATAGCTAATTTAATTTATAAACCACAATGACAAGTTTCATGAACAATGAAATTTAGTAGTGCAATTGGACTAGATTATAGTTAGTAATCAACATTGATGAATAATAGTTAATAATATCTGTTTTGTTTCCACTATTTTTATACGCTCATGAATTAATAATTTTTTTGCATTTCAAATGTTAACATTAATTTGCATACCTGTGATATAATTCTGTGGATGCACCCTTTGTCGCATGTAAGTGTTATATTTTTAAAGAATTTTGTTTGGTAAGATTAGGGTTTAAGGATTGTGTTATTTCTTGAAATAGGAGCATTGAAATTATCATCTATGGATTTATTATTGTCTCAGTATAAGATTAATAGGTTTAGTAAATACCAATGACATCTAATTAGCAGATATTAGTATAAAACTATCTATTAAACCCAAGTCAAATATTATATAATATTCAATTTAAGATCAATTGTTCCTAAACCCTGCTTAGAATCTTATCTTAACTCTAACCTTCTAAATCTAACGCTTAAACACGATATCGTGTGACACTTCAGCTAATTATGTAACGAGAAGTCGCTGAGGGCTCACTAATCTATTTCTTTGTATATATCAGGCCAGAGTAAAGAGGCGTACCGTGTAGATATCTTTTCCGTGTAAATATCAAGACAAAGTAGCATCGATTTAACTCGAGCGGAGCGATTCGTCTAATCATGCGGCACTTCATCAACCACATGGTCCTATTAAAGAAGTACCACCACGAGGGCCATCGTAAATTTATTTGGCTCTACGAGCGCCTCATCATCAACACTATTTGGGGCACTTTTTTAACTTGCTCTCGGCCTAGCAAGCCATAAGTAAGTGTGTTCGTTAACTACTTCTGATATGTAAGACAGAAGAATATGCCATTTGTGTATGAATGATATCCTGCATATGCAGACTCTCTTGAAAGGGGATCCCAATTATTTTGTATTTTCAGAACCCCGCCCATATATAAACACCCGTCTTTTTCTTGATCACACTTATTCATTTCGATCCTATCATCCCTAATATAACACAAATTATATAATCTATTTTTTATTGCTTTGAAATATTTTGGGGTATGGACACTTAAGCTTATTCAAATGTTGCAGTTTGTGACAGTATTACGAACACGTGACATCTCGTGCAGTTTTTACTATGTTCATCCTCAAATCCATTGTCATAAGTAATCAAACATAGTTCATTCCATTAATCATTTCAATCCTCTTATAATATTCTTCATCATTTCATACGTAAAACATAACTGAGCACGATAATTTCTCCTATACTAAACCAGAGTATTACAATATATATATATATATATATATATATATATATATATATATATATATATATATATATATATATATATATATATATATATAGTCTAAAGAAGCTTTGAGTCATTTAAAAAAAAAAGAAGTAAAATGCAGTTTAAATTCACAGAGAAACTAACTAAATCCAAGATGTTGCAGACTTAACATTCGTTGGAAAATTAATAAATAAAAAAATATATAAAAATATATATATAAAAATATATAAAAAATATATAAGTAAATAAAAAAATAAAAAGGGGGGTGCTAAGTATCTAAGAGTGAAACAAAAACAGGAGACCTTAAGCGTCTAATATTAACACGGGGATCATCAGCTGTTTACCATGTAACTGTTTCGGAGATTTAAAAACAGGACAGTTATAATATTCATGGCTCTCCAATGGTACTGATAAACCACCATTTCCCCAATAATCAAGTGTCGAAATAATTCAGCTTAAAATTTCACTAATATATACATAAATAACAATAATAATAATAATAATAATAATAATAATAATAATAATAATAAAATAATTATAATAATATATTACCCTTAAGACTACCGTATGATATGATAATTTGCATATCAAATAACATTAATTATAACAATAATAATAATAAAAATAATTAAAAAAAAAATAATACTATCAAAACACTACACCCAAGAGCCATTCTGTAATATGGTAGCTAGCAATAAAATTATATAGGAATTAAAGTTGCATTAAAAAATAAAAAATAAAAAATAAAGCTTAAGTACCTTAGGTACCAGAAATATATATATATATATATATATATATATATATATATATATATATATATATATTATATTAATACAGTTCAGCGATGTTGATAAAATCAAACTAGAACTAATATGTTTCCAAAAGTGCTCAATACAAAGTAGAGCTTTTTACATAAACTTATATAAATATTATAACAGCCTACGCGAGTAAATCTTGTCGGGGGCTGTAAGACCAACTAAATATTTAATTTAAAATTGTTCCCCAAAAATCAGACAGAATAAAATTGGCCAGCAGAAAATAAGCCATAAAACTAGATATATAAATGTATATGTATACAAACATTTTGCTACATATATAGACACGTTTCAACCGAAGCTTTTGCAAGCTCAGTATCCTCAAACCGAAAATAATTGTCTGCTCCTTACATTTTCATATCTAAGAGATTATATATATATATATATATATATATATATATATATATATATATATATATATAATATAATATAATTATTCAGGGACACGTGTTTCGTAGTTTTTACCATTCATTAGCGTGGTTGAACCTAGCGAGATTCGAAACCAGGGCCCCTAAAATCTGAAGCCTAACGCGCTACCACTCAGCCAATCCCTGCTAGTGCTGCAGTATATCGCTTTTTTATATATGTCATTTACTTGTTTATATAAATATTTATAATAAAAAACAAGAAAACAAAAAATAGAAAACAAGAAATATATTCTTCAAAATCACATCACTAGATTTGAAATCCAATAAACGCAATTAACAAACTAACTCACCAATCCACCAGAGAGATCGAACATAAAATAAACACTAAAAGGAGGCAAATACGCAAAAAAGGAAAAGGTATTCTACAAATCAATCATCGGACAGATATCTCTTTAAAGCTCGTTTGCTAAAAGTTATAAAATATGATGAAAATAATTTATTCATTTTCTTTTGTTCTTCCTTGATTTCCGAAATGAAAAACATGTCTTACTGATTTATTTGAAATGTTATACAATACATTATTATCCTGACAAAATCATTGTGATGTTGAATGAGTTCTATTTCGCTTTCTGTGAAATTGATACTGTTTGATTGGTGGTCGTTAGGTCAAACAATAGGCCCGAAAACGAAATTTATATAACCTGGTTCAGCGAACGAGCAGATACGATATGAAGAGGCCAATTAAATCGGGGTGAATAGCGTAATGCGATATAATGACGACAAAACGAGAGTCTGAAGAATGAGAACGCTCTACCCATGTGAATTAAATAAAAAGGTCCAGTTCGAAAGGATCTTGAAGATCGTCGGAGTGAAACACTCTTAGTAAATATCATCATGATAGTAAACGAACAAACAAAAAAACACCACTAATGAAAAACACACGCACATTTTACATACGTTTGTGCGTCTTTCTAAAATGCTTCGTGTTAGGGTTAGGGTTATGGTTGGTGTCCAGGTCTGCGCATTGAAGTTGATGAAACTCATATATCGCTGTACAAAATTCAGAAGAAACACCACTGAGGAAAGTATCACTAAATGGTGGACAACTATATGTGTAAGTGTATGTAGAGGCAGACATATAAAGGAAGTCGTCTTTATATACAAACCCTCAGTGAGATGAATGAATTCATCGAATACATTTTTTATGCGACCTGATAATTATTTAAGTAAGATACATTTACAGAGATTCATCGATAATGTTAATTGGATAATTAACAAAGACGATTATCCAATGAAATCGCTACGTTTGTGAACACTGTTAAATGAAAATGCCGTCCTAATTTACTGGTTAAATTTTTTAATCGAATCTTTCTTTTTATTTACATCATTCTTTCGTTTTCATACTTAGAATTCAAACATTTATAAAATTATTCGTAATTTCAGATCGTCTTATCGTTTCATTAATATAGACATTACTCATTTTCTTCAAATTAAAAAAGTGTAAACGCACAATATGCACGGAAATAAAAAAAAAAGCAATTTCATTGACATCTCAAATTTTAAACCTTTTTGATGACCATGCGCACCTATTTTGCTATTCTATCGGAATACATAAAATAGAATGATTGTTTTTGTGTGTAAACTATTACGTAAATGTTTACGAATGCACGTTATTTGTTACATTGACATGCAATAAAGTGTTTCCTTTTATTTGCACATAAATGTCTACATTTAATATGATGTAAATATTTTAATATTATGGGGCAAAATGAGCAAAAACTGAATGAAAGTAATTCATACGTGATTTATACAATTAAAATACTACGAATCGCTCTATTTTATTTACAAAGAAATTTATGCCTGTCGTAAGACGTAAATATTTTAATAGTAAAGTGGTCTCAATAAGCGAAACAAAGGAAAGAAATTACTATATACGAAGACATTCACGTCGTTTAATAATTATAAACAACACGTTTGGACGTTCTCAGACGATCTATAATGTTATGATTAGGAGAGTTACACAGATCTCTGATTTTCAAATAACAACATCAGCACCAGGAATAACAACAAAAATAATAATAATAATAATAATAATAATAATAATAACTAGAAGCCCTAGGATCGTCTAGTAGATAGCCCGTAACCCAAAAGTTCACGTCTAAATAAAGAAGCTCTTATCCCTTCTCTCTTTCTCTCTTTCTCTCTCTGATTTAATGAATGCTGTCATCATTCTTTTGACGCCATCAACTGTGCTCGATTATCGCCATCTCTATTTAAATTGATGTTATCATTCTTTGTTGATGTCACCATTTTGATGAGGTGATCAAGTGTGCACGGGGACAAGTTAGATAACAAGATAACACGATTCACATAGTTTTAGCCTGATTAGATATAGACTAATATGAGATTGATATTATTTCCTATTTACTTAACCTTCGAATGTTATATCTACGCATGCACGGTAGGTGGACTAAAAAGTCCTTGCATTTGGAAATAAAATAATTTTTCCAAGTTGGGAGACGAAACATTATGGAGAGCATCACTCGATGGAAAACATCGTAATCTTTGCGTTGTTCTCGGGAAGACAGACACCTGCACCCATGGCTGTTGCGTTTGTGATTTATGCTTATTTAGACACAATTATTAGCAAATGCATTATGTAACTTATGGTCCAACAATTTAATGAAAAGGTTTGATGCATATAACTTTGTGCCATTTTGTATACACATTAAAAGATAGTGCAACTAACGTTGTGTTCATGTGCATATTTAGTGCTGGTTTATATGCAAGGATATATGCCCCGGCTTTTGAAAATCCATAAAAAAATATCACCCAGCAGATAACCACTTTAAATAGAAGACGAGGTTCTTTCTAGAAAAAGGGATGTCAAGTTCAAATAGTCGCGCTCGATGAGATGCATTTTTATGCCGAAAATACAGTTTAATCTAAAGATTATATATGTTCTTTCTTTCCTTTGATGTCAGCTTGAATTTCAATTTTAATTAAACATAGATGATAAAATCTATATAAGTTGCTGGAATATAGAAAAGATCCTAGCTGGGCACGAGAAGAGAGGGTCAGAATGGAGGACAAACGATCTCGTTAGTAATTAAATTAAACTTAACAAAAGTTAGATTAAAAAGTTGAAAAAGAACAAGCGTGCAAGAGCAGTTTAAACATATTTCGTATTGTAAACAGACATTAGGCGGCGTGTTTAGTGAGTTGCATGTTGGCAATGCATGTGAATAATAGGCTTGCTGCGTCAAAGAATTATTTAACTAAGAGACGGGGGAAACCACACAAAAAATTGGAAATATGTCTAATCTAGAGTTTGACTACCCAGAATTCGATTTTTCGATTTGAGAAAATAATGTTTCCTAAGACGTTAGGTTCTTCGATGTGGTTCTGTTCCACTTTAAATTTTCCTAAAAATTATGTCCGGACAGATACAGGAGCTCCTAGACATTAGGTTATTGATGTCCATAAATAAGAATTATATTGGGGTTTTTAGTGGGTTTCACCTGCTCTAAATGACATAGTATCTATCTATCTATCTATCTATCTATCTATCTATCTATCTATCTATCTATCTATCTATCTATCTATCTATCTCTCTCTCTCTCTCTCTCTCTCTCTCTCTCTCTATATATATATATATATATATATATATATCTATATATATATATATATATATATATATATATATATATATATATATATTCCAGCAGACGGGCAGAGAGGTAGCTTGGTTTTCTAAGGTTTGACAGTCAGTTGATTTTCGATGGTCATCGGAAAAAGATGACCTGTTAATGTTTGGTTATACCTGTGGTTATATTTGGTTAGGCTAAACATTTTCACTAGTAAGTATGTTGTTTAGTAGAAGAAAATGAGTATTATTGTACCCCCCCCATGTTACTTGTTTTAAACTGAAGTTGTAATTTTATTTGGAGAGATAATTCCTATGTTACAGCATTGACGGGGACCACGCAATTAATACTGCGATCGGTGTCGGAATCGAGCAAGCACAACGAGCGGACAATTACGCCCGACCATAGTACTACGTAGTTAAAAGAAAACAAACGTGAAAGTATTTATGAGATTTTAATATTTTTTCATAAGAGAAATTAATTAACAGAAAGAGAAGCAAAAATTAAAGTAAAAGGACTCCCGAGCAACGCTTGGTTGAAACAGCCCCTTTAATATATTACAATTATCCCAGAGGGAATTTTATTTTTCATTCTAAATTTCGGTAAATGTAAAAACTAGTGATGGGACGATTGCAATATTTTCCCAATTCCGTTACAATTATCGATTCAAATTCTTTTAAAATCTCTAAATATGTAGCTATAGAACTGCTGTTTTAAAAAAAGATTTCGGATTACCGTAAACACCCATATAATATGCACATATATTTTCGCAAACGTAAAAATACACGTGTTGGGGATAATCTATAGATTTTAGTTTTACTGGTAGTTTAAAATCATTTAATCATTAGTAAATATCAATAAATATTTATCATTTTATCATAAATACCAGCAATGGAAAATTATTTTTTTTAACAAAAACAAGCAAAAGAATAAAAGAAACACAATTAAAAGAATCGTTTTATTACATCGGAAAAAAGGCACACATTTTTTTAATTCCTATTCAGATTCCGATACCCCAAACGTTTCGATTCCCGATTCTTATTAATCGTCCCAACACTAGTAACTCTGCTGTCACAGATCCTCTCCCTAAATTATTCAAGCTCGATTTACCATTTTTTTTAGATTTTTGGGTTAACATTTTTTTATGTTCAAATTTCTAGGGCGAAAAGTTTATCTAAGCGGAAAACGTTAACGTTGTTTAACTTTTAAGGGTTTTGGGTGTCACTAAAATATGAGAAGATTGTTTGGAATGTTCTCAGACATCAAAGTTAAACGCCACAAACATTGGCCGCTTTAGTTTAATTTCTTTTTTTTAAAACAGATGTTAGGAAAGTGAGTGTTCATGGTGTGTAATCTTAAAATTAAAGTGAAATAAAACTGTATCGATATCTATATAAATAAAAGAGAATGTGTTTATGATGTTGGATACCCGACGAGGTATAGACTTTAGTCACTTCTGTTACGTCTGATAATAACCGCTGTTATCCGTTTAATAACAGACCCAACATGATCAATGTACAACGTATGAATGTCTCTGATACTATAGACGTCCCCCCCCCCCAGAGCCGAGGAAATGATTCAGAAAAAGGAGAAGAGCTGTCGGAAGTAGGATAGTTAAAAATACAATGATAGGAAATGACTCATTAATGCACACAAAGGGAATCGGAAACAGTAGTACACCTCAGAGTTGGTGGTCAATTTTCGCTTATCAGTCACTCTTGGACAAAAATCAGGCATTTAGGAGTGTCCAAGCCATGCCCGCTTGTCAGTGACTAAGACAAAACACCGAACATGGGATAGAGTTTAAAGTGAAGGTTGTATGCGACAATTTTTGCGACAGTTGAGTTTCACGAAAGTTTAGTTTACGGCAGTTAACAGTCTTCGGGAGTAAGCGAGATTTGTAGCAGTTTGCGGCTCGGAGAGGACATGATCAGATCGGAGCAGACTCGAGATGAGCTGACGGCTTTGAGTACCCACAATATCGTCCTCGACAGTCTGCGACTGCGTCACACACGACCAGAGTACAACTGACTCATACACAACGTATCTGAGTTTGTGTTCTTTCTTATGAATTTCTGTTGTTTTGTTTTGCTCGACTTGTAAACCAGTACTCGCGCCTTCAGCGATCGCCAAGACATTAGACGACGACGACACGGCCAGAATGAGAACAAAGACAGAAGGATAAGAAAACAACGGCGCACACAACGTCAGGGTCGATGGTCGTCGAGTAGCAGCAAAATGGTCTTACAAGTTAACATATATATTAAACAAATTTACAGGTTGAATGAAACGTAAGAAGCCGCTGAATGCGAAACGATAATGTTAATGTTATATATATATATATATATATATATGCATACATATACATATATACATACATATATATAAATATATATATACATGCATACATATACATGTATTATATATGCATACATATACATATATATATATATATGAATACATATACATACATATATTATATATGTATACATATACATATATACATACATATATATATATAAATATATATATATGCATACATATACATATATTATATATGCATACATATACATATATATATATGAATACATATACATACATATATTATATATGTATACATATACATATATATATATACATATATATATAAATATATATGCATACATATACATATATTATATATATATATAAACATATACATATATATGCATACATATACATATATTATATATAGAAACATATACATATATATGCATACATATATACATATACATATATATACATATACATATATATATACACATATATATTCATATATATACATATATATACATATACACACATATATATATACATACGCACACACACATATATATATACATATACACACATATATATATACATATACACACATATATATATATACATATACACACACACACACACACACACAAAAAAACAAGAATAAACAAACTTATTTCTTTTGTTACTTGATAAACGCCCTTGGTGCGATGTATCCACGCCGGTGTAGTTGGCGGTTATGAATTCAAATTCTGGTGTCGAACGAAGAAGAGCGTTTAAAAACATTGCTGGGTTTGTATTAAAATTGAAAATATAAGCCAATATCAATGCAAGATTAATTTATTATTTTTTTATTATCTTAATCTGATTAATTTCGGAATAAACAAAATGACACAATACTGGCCAACTCTGATGATGAAATTAATAAGATTAAAATAAAATAAAATAATAATAAATTAATCTTGTTACCCTTTCTTTAATATATATATATATATATATATATATATATATATATATATATATATATATATATATTGAACACATTCTTAGGAAACCGTTTTTTGAATTGTATTATAGAATTTTGGAAAAAAAAACAAGAAATGTTATTTATTTTATATATATTTATTAAATGAATGAAATCATTTTTTAAAATAAATATATGCCTGAGACTTTCGCTGATAAAACAGCCTTGCCAAAGAGTCATTTCCTTTCTTTCTTTCTTTTTATTCTCTTCATCTTGCGGGTGTTAAAAATTGCAAGTAAATCTCTTTGTAGTCTCGAAAGATTATGTACGGTCTGGTCTTGTTGACGAACTCGGAGAAAGTGAAATTGGATGTGTAAGGCGCAGTTACGAAGATTTGAACTGAAGAGGAGCACACATCCGTAGGAAAACGTTTTTTGAATTGTATTATAGAATTAAAAAAACAAAAACAAGAAACATTAATTTTTTAATATATATTTATGAAATAAATAAAATTATTTTTTTCCATAAATATATGTTTGAGACTTTCGCTAATAAAACAACTTTGTCAAAGAGTAATTTCCTTTCTTTCTTTTTATTCTCTTCATCTTGCAGGTGTTAAAAATCGCAAGTAAATCTCTTCATGGTTTCGAAAGATTATATATCGTCTGATCTTGTTGACGGATTCGAAGTTGACTACAGCATGGTTGTTTTTAAGTTCAATGTTTAGAAATTCTTGTTCATCCTCTAATTAATCATTTTCAGCCTAGATCCAACCATTATCTGCAACTCTCAAGGTGTTTGTCTCACCATCCATCTGACGCAAATCATTAACCCCTGTACTTGAGTGACCTTTGGGCCTTGATGAGCGATGCCTCGTTTGTAAAAAGAGTCTTTATATTTCTGTGCTCGCAATAGGTTCTGACAAGTGGACATCATATTCCTGAAAGCGACGATACTGTCAGCAATTACTACAATATTAATAATATCTCTTCAGCGGTTTCCAAGAAAATTGAATTGATATTTTACTGTTTTACGACGAAATAAGTACATACGTAAATAAACGAATGGCGACATTTAACTGAAATTTTATCTGTGATTTTCTGAAGTTAAAGTTAGCGTATTTCACTCGATGTAGACAGGTACTTTTAGCAGCAGAGGGTCCCACTCAATTTCAAAAGATGATAGACACCCTTGTAAGAGAATTTTCAGGGGAAATCAATTGTAGAGCAAATATGACTGACGAGCGATACGACGGATAACACCCGGCAAATGTTTTGCTAGGCTCCGTTTCTAGTCATCTTCTGTAAAATCCTTATATATATATATATATATATATATATATATATATATATATATATATATATATATATATATATATATATATATATATATATAGGATAAAAAACGTGTGCATGTGGATAAGAATTAGATACAAATATTTATCATTATATTGTTTATAGCTCCCTTAACACATAGGAGGGGACTTTTAAAGGAATTAATAATAAGCTTAATAGAATTCATAATGCCAAGTTCCGTCCGTCTGAATCGTTGGACATTTTATGACAGCCTACTAAAATAGGCCCGCTTGTATAGACATAAACATGGGTTTAATTCTAATTTTTACCCCATTGCTATTGGTTTGGCCGCGTTGTAGAGGTTCAGACTGGAAAGTTAAAAGTTACCTTGGTTGTGGGTTCAAATCGTGCGACCAATTGAACTTTAATCCCCCACACTGATGATTCCAGAAAAAGGATGAAACACATGTGTATGTGAATAAAAATTAAATAATTATTTTTATCATAATATATATATATATATATATATATATATATATATATATATATATATATATCCTTCTTTGTGTGTCCAGCTAAAACTCAAAATCTATCAAAGAATATTCTTATTCAGTATAATCCCGAGCTGGTTATGGAAAAAAACCCTCAAATACTTGTTCACTCAAAATCATCAGGAACTAAATTAGGCGTTCAGACAAAATTAGTTTCTTTTATTTAAAACTTAAAAATTTATCGGACTTTGATGCGAAATGATAGAGAGAGAAGAGGTGATAGAGAGAGGGTAAACGGAGATGTGGGAGGGGCAAGGGTATGAGATAGGGAGAGCAGGGAGGCGAAGATAGAAGGGGTACAACGTAAGAGGTAGACACACACACACACATATATATATATATATATATATACATATATATATATGAGAGAGAGAGAGAGAGAGAGGGGGGGGAGGAGATACTTTTTAACTCTTCTATTTTGGTGTCTATGTCTTGAGGTAACGCTGGCTAGCCATGCTAGTTTATAATAATGGAATCCCAGATGGGTAAACATGGATAGATACAAAATAAAGCAGTAGTTAATGTTGCCCGTCCTATATAGATGTTGATAAACCGGAAGATGTACTCTACATCGCATCCAAATTTGATGTGTACAGCAACGTACACATTGAACGTCAACTCATTTATTCAGTTTACGAGTAAAAATATGCGAACATTGCTAATATATCGCTATCCCTCCCAACAAAACAAGAATGAGCAATCCCTGGGAAGATGGTATCATGACCAGAGAACAGATGCTACACTTCTCCCCCCAAATGAGGAGGTAATGCCGGGGAGGATGGCATCATGACGAACGAACATATACGACACTACCCCCAAAGGAGAAAGTAATGTCTGGGAGACGTGGTCTCATGACTACAGAACTGATACGACACTTAGGCCCCCTTCCTCCCAAAATAAAAAAGTAATGCCTGGAAAGGGTGGTCCCATGTCAACAGAACAGATAATATTCTACCATCCCCTGAATTGAGCATTAAAAGACAATATAATAGTACGATTAAAAGAAGTAATAGTATAATATTTTCTTCAGACAAACATATACCAAATCTCGATTAGTAATACAAGTATAATAGTACCATTAATAAAAATAATAGTATAGGGTCGACTCCAAGCAGACAGATACCAAATCTCCATTAGTAATAGACTAACTTGCTTTGATGGCTAGTTATCGCTTTGCAAATTTAGTTACTTAAAATACTTGAAACATTAATTTAAAATAATAAACATTTCAGTCATAACTTTGTTGTAAACACGAAACAATATTTTTATCATTTATTTATATAGATACACAAACATTAATAGTTTGGTTAATTTCGATATAAATTTATTTATCTTTTAAGAAAGGAACAGAAAAAAGAAATCAATTTGCCTTTTAACTTTCGATTTAGAAATAGATCGCAACTTATTGAAAATTAATTCGGTCCCTCTAAAGAAAGGAACATTTGAACACAACTACTAAATATTGTCCAGGAAATAAAACAATATAGCGAAACAGAAGTACGTGTTATACTAAAATCAAAACAATCATTAAATAAAAATAATAATAATAATAATAATAATAATAATAATAATAATAATAATAATAATAATAATAATAATAATAATAAACAATGGTTAATTAATAAAATGTCTTTTTTCAAAAGCAATATGTAAATTAGTTAACCTTGCGACTGATATCGCATATACATAAGCAGTATATAAAAAAGATTGTGCGTGCATTGTGTGAAGTTTGATTAGTTTGAAATAGGGCGTCGTGACTTTACCGTTAGCGCGAGAAACTAACTTTGTCATTTTTTCATTTAGATAACGTTAAAGGTTAACGTGATTAACGTTGGATGAATTAAAACAAACGATATTTTTGTGATTATACATATTTTAAATGTAAAGAAAACGAACCTACTAGAAAAGGAATAAGAATCACATTTAAACAAAAAGAAAAAGAAAATAAACAACTCTTGTCTATTAAAAAAAACACGAAAATCTTTGTTCAGATGGTTTGCACGTGCTTTTAATAAATTTATTTCTGCTTGTATACATAAAAAGCTGTTAGATGATACCATATAGGGTAGGTGGAGCTCGTCGGCCTTGGAAGCTAATTCACCTAGGGGAAGCTAACACCTTGATTTTAAACTTCCGCTGCCTTGTGGCATATCCACACATGGGAAATGCTTCAAGAGTAAACGTAGAGAAAAAAAAAATCCGGAGTGGAGCCCCTAAGGCAGGTTGATGTCAGCTCTTGCGACTGCATTAGTGCCAAACTGTAACACTCTTGTTGTTTCTTTGGATCTATCAGCGACGTCGAGAGACGGATGTGCTACATGGGCAACAGCCTGTTCTTCATATCACACTGTCCAGGCTAGCATCCAACAACACCCCACCAACTAAATCTACAGTCTACAAACTGGAGAAGACACTCCAGACAGCCAGGGCAACTAGGCTGAGGATGCATCATTCATGGATGATTCTGACCGACGAAGGTCTGCTATAAGATTCTTGCACACATCTCCGTCTATCGGTTGGGGTTTCGTGTTTACGTTTGAAATATCATTTTCGTCACTAATCGCGCTGATTGAATTACATCAGAGAGTAGCTGAAGTATGTGATTAGTTGGTCATTTTTAACAAGAGCCCACGAAACAAAAGGGTGGTGAAAAACAAATATACAACAAATAAATGTTATCAAAGGCAAGCTAAGTTACTCTTCTTCCTACCTGAATAAGGTTTTTGTGTTTTAACGTATTTTAAACGAGTAAGTAAACACAAATAAATTGTTTTGAACTAATTTAAAATTTACCTTAACACTTGACACTAGTTTTGTATTGAACTAAAAAAGACGCTTTAAAATAAGTTAAAACACAAAAACCTTAATCAGGTAGGCAGAAGAGTAACTTATCTTGCCTTTGGTAACATTTATTTGTTGTATATATTTTTTCACCCCTGTTTTTTTTTTTGTTGGCTCTTGTTAAAAATGCTCGAATAGTTTATTAGACGCGACCACGTATTTCTATAGGAAGCTCTGTTCGTAAGTCGGTCCGTCACGCATATGTTTAAAAAATATTTTCATCGACAAACGCGTGAATTAAGTAGAACCGTTTTATTAATGTCGATTTATCCAGGATGACCCTTAAATATGTACCCCATGGAATCATTAATAAAATTCACAATCTTTCTGCAAGCAAACCGTATTTAGTAGACATAAACTTTAGTCTATGTCTGATTTCTTCACAAAGTTCCAGCCGTAAATGTCCAACAGCTTTTCTTTTATCGCCATTCAATGATATTCAGGGACACTTTGGTGATCGTCTCATCAATAAAACGTGTGATCCTGAATCGGCTTCACCCCCAACGTTTTTGTCTGTGGCGT
>OY744521.1:164580860-164645860 GCA_963556195.1 Sepiola atlantica | reverse complement strand
CAGGTGTTGTCAATCAACCCTTTAATTTGAAGTGCCAATGATCTTCCACCACAACAAAGGATTAACACATGTATACAATCTCCACCAGGTGCTCCACATCTCAACTGCCATATAGTCTCCTCCACTTCCGTGAGGGAAGGAACAGAATCCATTTCGGCAATAATAGCCATCTGAGGCAAGCTATCTATCACATCAGTACTGACTATCTGCAGATGAGTGAACAGCTCAGTATAATGCTCTGTTCATCTATCGATTAGCTTGCTTGGATCCCTAATGAACTCTGTGCCATCCTTGGATTTTAATGAGGTTACACTAGAATCGATAGGACAATAGACTGTCTTCATCAGGTCATACATTGTTTTACCTCCCTTAACATCAGCGGCATGCTGAATATCACAAGCCTTCTATCGCCACCATTCATGTTTCATCCGTCTAATTTCTTTATGCAACTCTGATTTAATAGCTACGTATGACTGTTCCACAGGCCTCAAATCATGAGGTGACAAGCCGCTATCAACTGCCTTTGATGAAGTTTATCCTTTTTCAGTAGCAGTTGAGCGATGTGAGCATTATTGTCATCAAACCAGTCCTGCTGCTTTCTCTTCGTCAGCCCAAGAACATCTACTGCGTTTTCATAAACACACTCCCTAAAACACTCCAACGTACCATCGACCGATATCTGCTCAAGCCTATTCTGTAGGACTAGAGCAGTTTTCTTATCCTTCAGCTTTACAACATTTATTTTATGAGGGCATTTGACGTTGCCGAATCGCCTCTTCAACCTAATTACGAACCTCATGTCAACACACACCAGACGATGATCGGTCCAGCACTCGGCATTCCTTTTCACTCGAACCTTGCAGGCGCCCTTTTGATCGTGTCTACCGGTGATGACGTAATCGATCAAATGTCATTGCTTGGATCGTGGATGCATCCATATGTTCTTATACTCTGGTTTCCGGTGGAAACACGTATCAGTTATCACTAAATCCAGTTCCGACCACATTTGCAGCAAACGCAACCCGATCTTATTCATACTTCCAAATCCATAAGGTCTGAGTGGACACCATGTTTGATATTCCCGACCCACCCTCGCATTGACATCCCCCAACAAGACAATTTTATCATCTTGCAGAGCAGTGAGGCTAACTCTTTTAAGATCTTCATAAAAGGGTCCTATTAGTTCAGGTAGTCTGTCCAACGTAGGAGCATACACAGAAATAAGAGTTGCATATCGCTGACCAGATAGAGGCAAACGTAAGGTAATAATGCGCTCATTTAGACCACGAGGAAGATTCTCGAGTTTAGAAGCAACCCATTTCTTAAGAGCAAATCCTACTCCATGGTCGTGTCGTTTGCCTTCCTGCTTCCCGATCCAGTGAAATACATATTCAGAGCCATCCTCTACACAACTACCCTCATCCAACAAGCGTGTACCTGACAAGACTGCTATATCAATGTTGAAACGTAAAATATTTAGTGCAAAAAGTGCTGTTCGTCTCTCCAGTCGGTTAGAACCATGACTATCAAGTAAGATTCTAACGTTCCAACACGCCATTTTTACATTAAATTTCGTATTACTCATTACATTCATCCCCCTAAGCGAGACACATAGTTGGTATCTACACATGGATAACATACGCCAAAAGTACAAGCTCAGCAACAGGATTATAGTGATCAACGCTTGTGTGAAACAACGATCACTCTCTGAGTATCGGCGACTATGAACTCGGTGACAGACAAACAGCTTGATGACCAGTAGTCACTTAAACCGCACATGTAAAATCGGAGTTTTCCTTCTCCTAGATGCCTGCCTTAACAAAGGCTAAAGAAGACATCTCTCCCAGTAGTATTGTCATATACCCTTAGCTGTAACTCAGAATGCTTGGCACAAGTGTGTGATCTACATGCCGGTGAATCAGGCATGCCTCAGATGACAGAGCCTAAGCTCCTCTGGGTGATTCTGTCATGGTTGCCTCAACCGTAGCCTTTCTGGCACACCATAGCCTACAAGGCAGTAGGGCAGGTCGATTTTGGAATCGTGGTGATGCGATGGCAATGATAGTTGGGGTTTGGCATGATAAATAACGACACAAAATATGTTTCCCAAATCGTTACCGTTAAGTGAGGAAACCACTTTAAAGGTTGGAAATTAGCGTTTTCGCATATGTTTTCGGTGATCAGTGAAATATTTCCCGCCGTAAAAACATTCCGTACCGTTTGAGAAATAAAAATGTGTAAATATCATTTAATAAAGATTTTGTCAACTAAATTATTTACATTATTCTCAATAAATCAAATAAAAATAAATAAGGATCATAAATAATGAAAAATATTCACTTGTAAAGGCAAAATTGAGATTAAATATACAGTGTTAGTAAATACAGTATTTTACTGTTTACGTAAGTGCCCGATAAAAGATTGCGTCATGTTTTTTCTCTCGTGGAATTCAGAATTTGTGATTTTTCAGTAGAAAAAAAATTAGACTAATTTTAATTATCAATAAAACACCATTAAACCGAAAAATGCCTTCATTTTAATGATGAAATAAAATAAATATAATGTTTTTATTAATAGTGACGCTGGAACTTTCTTTTGGGGGTATTATTTAAATTCACACCGTTTTAAATTCGTGCTTTGTTATTGTGTATCGAGTGTATGAAATATTGACCGCTATTGGATTTTAATTGTAAAAATAATTAGTAATTTTGTATTTTTATGTAAGAAACTTAATTATTTGACATAGAAGGAAAAAAAGCTTGTTTAATCTACATAATTTTATATTTTAAGCGTATCTGGCGTTTCAAACGCGTTTGTTATTCTCCGTCGAAGAAATATTTCCATTTTTAGGTAAGTAATTTATTTTCGTTCTTTGTATTTTTTTTCGTGTTTCAAATTAAATTTTATCAATGAAGATTGTATTAAAATACCATAATGTTTCAGTTTTGTATAAGAAAAAACTAATTTTTGGCGCATTTTAAGTTATTACCTACCATTTATTTTCTATTTTACGGACCATTTTTTTCTGTGTAAAATTACCGATTATGTCGCTAGAGTACCCGTTTTTTAAATTTTTTTTTTACCCAATATTTTAGATTTTAGAGTATTTTATTTTTAGTGTGATTGTCATGAATTGGGTGCTCATTTTACATTAAATGTATTTGGGAAAGTGATCCCCCACTCTAAAATCTAAATTATTGGGTAAAAAATAAAGAATTTTACCATAACTCAAACAGTATTGAGTCTGTTTAAATAGTCCTGTCATTTTAAGCCACACTTTTAGATGCAGCCTAACCCTAACTCCAACATACTATCACTAAAGCTAACCAAAACTCCTTACCATAATTGTCAGCCATTTTTTAAAATATGAAACTAGAAGATATAAATAAAACTGTTTTAGACTTATTCATTTATTTTCTTTTTTTTTTCAGATAAAAATGTATGTAAAAGGACGTTCTGTTTTAACTCGCAGTAAGAATTCCAAAAGATTTGCTGGTCCACCTTGTCCTTTGGATAAAACGGAACCCCCAACTTTACAACAAGTTATCCAGTTTAGTTATTTCCTTGAAAATACCTATCCCCACTTTTCAAATAATGATATTTCCAAATTGATCGCAAAGGAAATAATTAATATTTGGCAAGCAGTGAACCCACAATTGCCTTTGTTAAGGGAATATTATATAGGGCAGAGGGTGAATGTATTTTGCTTCAAGAGGGCCAAACTGATTAACAGGAAAACTCTTACTGCACCCAAAGTGAAAATAATTAAGGAACAGCTGGATAAATTATTTGATATTTCTTCATGTTGCTGCAAACTGCCTATCTTAAGATGTGATAACTTTGCTGTAAAGTGCAATACAGAAAATTGCCAAACAAGGCATATAGTCTGCACTTGTCCTAACAAGAAGGTAATATTAATTATATGGTTGTTTTTTGTTTGAATTTTTTAAATTGAACTAATTCATGACCCAATTTTCAATATTTAAATTAACTGAAAAATATGAATTTACGTCTGATAATCTTTCTTTTTCTAGTAAATAATATTGTGGCATTTTCCTTAATATTTGTCATGTATGCTAGATCTGTTATTAAACACATAAACATTTTGACATTTCAGGTTCCCATTGAAGAGAGAGAATATTTAAAAGATCAGAGAGAGAAAAAAGGACCAAAAGGCAGTTTCCAACTTGGACCTATTGACAAAGATGCTGTCAAAAATACTAAAAGGATTCAGCTGAAGCAGATAGATTAGACAGGCAAATTGCAAGACAGCAACAAGATTCTTCACATGTTGCTTCCTCTACATCAGAAATCTTTTCACAGACATCTTCCAGTGAAGAAACAACCGATGACAGTGTTGAGCCAGGGAGACAGTCTAAGGGACCTTACAGTCTTTTAAAAGTCCCGAGATATTCTATGGAACTGATTAGAGATGATATATCTTCTAACCTTGGGGCTTGCCTTGCTAATGCCTTTCTATTAGACTTACAACACATGGGCCTACTTCATCACACTATTAATTTAAAAGACATTATTATAGATAAATCAAAAATAGATAGGGAAAAGGCAAGAGTGAAAGTAACCAGCCATCAAAAACAACAAAAAGGAATATGAACATCTTATCTGCATTGGAGTTGATTGCAGAGTTGATAAGGACACTTTGTATTACAAGGAAGTTACAGGGGAAAATAGTGAAAAAATGATTAAGAAAAGCAAGGGACCAGAGCGCCACTTAACATTTACCTGAGAGATAGGAACTGCAAGTAAATATCTCACCCATAGAGTGATACCCAACATTGGTGCAACTGGTGTTCTTCTAGCAGAGGATGTTGCTGCTGTTCTAGAAGAGTACAACAGTGTAAAGGCAATTCTGGTGGACAATACCAGTAAAAACACTGATTGTGAAACCGGGATGGTTACAGCTTTGGAGAAAAAAACTTAAAAGAAAGTTACATACCATTGGGTGTTCACTGCATCAAAATGACCTGCCATTTAGAGCCATATTTAAGTTAATTGATGGAACTACAAGAAGCCCTACCACTTTCACTGGTCCTTTAGGGAAACTTTGTGGAACTAATTACCAGGATTTTCCCCAGGTAGCATTTCATAGTATTAGTGATCCTCTGGATAATTTATATCTTACTGCAGAGGTAATGAATGATTTATGTGGTGACCAGCGACTACTTTGGGAATATGCTAGTGAACCCTAGATTTGCTGCCTGGAAGATTGGGCCTCTGAATCAATCAAGATGGCTGACTTTAGCCATCAGGTTAATGTGCTTGTGGAGCAGAGGTGCCTATCCACCAGAACTCTCGGACAAATTACACACCATTATAAAATTTATAATTGAAGTATATGCAGTTAGTTGGTTTGAGATCAAAAGGGATATTTTTTAACCAACAATTGTATATCTTCAATATGATCCAGAGAGTCAAGCAACAGTCGACCGAAATCCAGAATGTTGTATTAAAAAGTTTATGATACCATGATTTTGCTTAGCTTCCGGAAAACATTCTGTTGTCGATGTTGAAGTCAAATGAATTGGAGGTGAGGGAAGAGGCCATAAAAAGATCTTGTCCATTAGGTAAGTAAACATTTATGTATACTCAATTAGTTATGTCAATTTACAAGAATAATTTTAAGTTTCATTAAAATTACATCAAAAATATGACCAAGTACAGGTAAATTTTCTAATATAAATATTTTTTGTTTTGTTTCAGAAGTAGCGAACCACCAAAGAAAGATTGAAGAAAATTACTGCCATCAATTTTGAAGCCACACATTGGTCAACTTTGATTGACCTCTCACAAAGTGGGGTCTGTGAACCTGCACTCGAAGAAAGGTTTTCAAACAATGAACTCATAGAAGCTTCAATGAATGGAACAACATTCGAATTTCCAAATTTACCTGCACATTCACAAGGCGTGGAAAGAGCTGTCAAGTTAATAACCGAAGCTTCACAAATTGTATATGGACAGGAAGCAAGGCACAAGCACATTATAACCAAAACATCGTGTCACCAAATAAGACCTTCATTTACTTCGAAGAGAAACTACAGGGAACAATTTAGTTCTATTATAACATAATTTGGTAAACTTACAGTATTGTCCTCACAACAAAAATTACATAAGCTAAAAAAAAAAATAACTTCAATGCAAAACAAATTTAAATAAATATATCGAATCGCATACTTTAAAAAGCGAAATTAACGGTATCAAAACTAATTATTATTTATCGTAGCTAGAAAAGAGTCAGCAGTTAAAACAAGAACATGGCGTTACATTTCGTGACAGTCTCAATCCAATATGGTGGTATTTTCTAAAATCGTTTACACTTGAGGTGAAAGACAAAACCGTATGAAATTAAATTCGGTTTTCACATGCTTAAACTATGCATGTTTGTAGAAAATTTCATTCTGATGCGTTTTTATATAAGGTAAGTGTTGTTTTATTTTTTTATTTAGAAGTTATGACCTGAGGACTACACTGTAAGCTTACCCATAATTGTATATGGTGCAGTAGGTTTTAGCACATTGTTCAATGAACAATTCAAATATAAAACATTTGTTCCTATAATCTGTTTCCAGTAGTATTATTGTATAATACACTTTTATTTATATATTTTTAAAAGTAATTATGACCAAAAATGTAAAAGTGATTAGCCTTTTTTGTAATTTTGTACAATTTCTACAGTTCTCATTTATTGAATACAGTTATAAAATGACATATTTTACATAGTGGTGATTCATACTTAGAATTCTGGTTTGAATATATTTTCTATTCATTGTATCTAACAAAAAATATCAATTTTATCTGGATTTATTAGTGAAATAGTAACATTTTGAAGTCAGTTTGTCAGCAAAATCCTGCGGAAATTATGTATTTCTGAACATTTCCGTACCCGTGCTTTAAAAATAAATGCTCAGTTAAGTTTTAAAGTTACGAATCTAATTTTTGGTATCAGTTCTCACAACACCAAACCTCAGCTTTCGCCACCATAGCAGCGTTGATTTTCTAAAAAAAAGTGAAAAATCGACCTGCCCTAACAAGGCAGTGGGGTCCAGTTTTACAGCACTGAGCACTCGCCGTTAACAAGAGCCATACGCATATATATATATATATATATATATATATATATATATATATATATATATATATATATATATATACATGTAAACAGAAAGAAGAATATATATATAAAATAAAAAAATAATAATAATAAAAATAATAATAATAATTTTTTGTATATATATATATATATATATATACATGTAAACAGAAAGAAGAATATATATATAAAATAAAAAAATAATAATAATAAAAATAATAATAATAATTTTTTGTATATATATATATATATATATACATATATATATATGTAAACAGAAAGAAGAATATATATATAAAATAAAAAATAATAATAATAAAAATAATAATAATATTTTTTTGTATATATATTTCGAAGATAGTTGTCATTCAATGCAGACGTGACTATAAAACGCACGAAAATTATTGAACATTAATTTCCTACAAGACGAAAAGATGTTTCCTTGCGTTATTTTTGTCACCCAAAGGCAATTTTAAAGTTGAACATTATTTAGTCTTTAAATAATTAATTTTTTTCAGAAGAAATTAAGCATCACTTATTAAAATATAATATTTGATAGAACTCTTTATAAACTATCTACCATCTATCTCTCTCTCTCTCTCTTTCTCTCTCTCTCTCTCTCTCTCTCTCTATATATATATAAATATATATATATATATATATATATATATATATATATATATAAATATATATATATATATATATATATATATATATAAATATATATATATATATATATATATATAAATATATATATATATATATATATATATATATATATAAATATATATATATATATATATATAAATATATATATATATATATATATATATATATATATATATATATATATATATATATATATAAATATATATATATATATATATATATATCGTTGTAAAATTTTAATCTCAGGATGACCTGCCATCGAAAGACAAAATAGATCAATCTTTCTTCGTGTATTGTGTATTTGGCTGTGCTGTGATTTGTGGAACTCGTACGAACATTTTTGTTATGTATTTTCTGGGGAAATCGATTTACACATTATTATCGATTATGCACCACATTCTCAATAATAATAATAGACAACTTTTGGATGAAACTACTTGATCACTTGGTTCGGTTTCTCATATTGATAATTTTTTACTTGCCTCTGCATGGGGCAGTAGGTATAATGTTGATTTTTAAGGTGGCGAACATCTTGGATTGCGTCCAAAATTAAAATTGTAACGTAAAATTGATGTACTTTATTTTTCGACACGTTTCTCGCTTAAATAATACAATTTTCAAAATTTCAAGCCGGGGTCAAGTTCTACATTAAAATTACATAGTAAACTAAACACGCTTCTAAAAATTGAACGGGTACAATTTTGAAAGATTTTTTTTTAATAATCTGAGAATTTCGTGTTGAATCGATACAGTAATACGAAGATTTTATCAAATAAATAAAAAGAATGAAATTAATCTTTTCAAAGATTCGTGATTTTTTAAAGAAAATATCAACTTTTTTTTATGTTATTGACCTCTCCCATCTCAATTTCTTTTCTTTTATTTTATAGATCTGAGAATTTGATGATCAATCGATACAGTAATCCGACCATCTAAAAAAGGGGTGCTGTTGAACTTTCTTGACTGGAACAATTTCCTTTTGGTTACTCTCCGAATTATATTGTCTCATCTTACAGATGTTGTCAATTTTGTACCCGACAGCAGCTCTTTCTCTGGCGACAAAATCATAAAAGACAAATCAAATTTGTCGTGATATACCTGCAATTCACCCTCTTTAATATATATTTATTTCAAAACATTCTTTCTCCTCAATACATTCTTTTTTTAAACATTCCAATATAATATTTTTCGCCAATAAATTATTTTTAAAACATTCCAATAAATTATTTAAAAAACATTTCAATAAATTATTTTTAAAACATTCCAATTAATTATTTTTAAAACATTTCAATAAATTATTTTTAAAACATTCCAATAAATTATTTTTAAAACATTCCGATAAATTATTTTTGTTATGACTCTTTTCTAACCTAACCCTAAATGGAAGCCCCTCGAACTTAGGGTAAACATTTTTTTGTTAACTGCTATAAAACGCTAGAATGGCACGGAATTAAGGGATCATTTTACGTAAAATTTATATACGAAACTTACCACTAACTCTGAATTCCAAAATAATTGTTTCTTTCCTTGTTTCCGCGAAGTTTTTTAAGAGAATATACCTGCCAAATAAATCTCAAAAGGTTAAATGAGAAAATTTAATAATTCGAGAAAATTTATGCATTTTCATTCATTTTGAAGTAAATTATTTTAATTTTTACATTTGTTGTTATAAGCAATTTTTAATTTTTCTAAAATTAGAATTTTTCAAAGAGGTCCACAGGTAACCGAATTGGGTAATCATTACTATTACCGACATAAAATGTTTTTTTAAAAATACAGTTTGGAAATTATTCATAAACAACTGATTTCGCTTTACCTTCTCATTTAAGAGCTATTTGCGTTTTAAAATGATTATTATTTAATATTTGAAAGAAGTTTAAAGCAATTTAATTTGTCATAAATAGTGAGTGAGTAAAATAATCCGCGTTCAGCAATTACAGGAAGTAAATACATAACCGGATTACTTTTCTCACAGTCGCTATTTACGGCGAATTAAATTGCGTAAAACTGCTTTCAAATATTAAATAATAATCATTTTAAACGCAAATAGGTCACAAATGAGTTGGTATAGCAAATACATTGTTTTTGAATGATTTCTCAACTGTATTTCCTTTTGAAAAAAATTATGTCGGTAAGGTAATAATTACTCCGAATTGTAACCAAATAGTGACCGTGGGTTCCTTCTTATGGCGTATAACCATTTTAATTAAAATGTTAACTGAATTCAGAACTACTCGTTAGTTATCGAAATGCAAAGAGATTCTAAAAGATTATGACTGTCAAAATACACACGCCCATATTTCCATTATTTACAAAGTAATAAGACTTTTTTTTTAAAACGGTGTTATTGTGTAGAAACGAATCGAGAAATAGCGGTGTTATAGTAAAGAAAGAAAAAGAGGAATCTTTCAAATGAATCAAAGAAGAAACTTAGAAAACCGAGAGAAAATAAAGAAATAAAACAGCGATTTCGAAACGGAAACTGTTCGAGGTCAATATTTTGGGCCTAGTAAAGAGAAACAAATTCGAGGAACATGGTGGCATTTGGGGGATTACATTTCAAAGAATGAATATAAAAACTTAAAAAAAAAGCTAAAAAAAGCTAAAAGTAGAAAAACACACACAACAAAAAATAAATAAACAATAAAAGCAACCCCATAACAATTGGGGTCGACGCTAACGTCAGCAGCGACAACCCTTTTTTTTTGAATTCCTTAGGAAACTTAACAAGTTTCTTGGCAATTCTTCACAAACAGAAAAAAACACTTATATAACTAAACTAACTCTAACATTAATATAAAAGCATTCTTTACTTTGGATATCATCAGACTTGGGTAATATATATATATTATATATATATATATATATATATATATATATATATATATATATATATATATATATATATATATATACATATCTATACACTATATATATATACATATATATACATATATATATATACATATATATATACATATCTGTACACTATATATATATATACATATATATACATATATACATATCTATACACTATATATATACATATATATATATACATATCTATACACTATATATATATATATTTATATATATATACATATCTATACACTATATATATATATATTTATATATATATACATATCTATACACTATATATATATATACATATCTATACACTATATATATACATATCTATACACTATATATATATATTTATATATATATATATACATATCTATACACTATATATATATACATATCTATACACTATATATATATATATATATATATATATATTTCTATACTCACTATACATATCTATACACTATATATATACATGTCTATACACTATATATATATATACATATCTATACACTATATATATATATATATATATATCTATACACTATATATATATATATACATATCTATACACACTATATATATATATATATATATACATATCTATACACACTATATATATATATATATATATACATATCTATACACTATATATATATATATATATATATATACATACACATATCTATACACTATATATATATACATACACATACCTATACACTATATATATAAACACATCTATACACTATATATATATATATATATATATATATATATATATATATATATATATATATATATATATACATATCTATACACCATATATATATACATATATATATACACACATATCTATATACTATATATATAAACATATCTATACACTATATATATATATATATATATATATATATATATATATATATATATACATATCTATACACTATATAAGTGTATTTTATTTCTTATATATTAAAGAGGATAGACAAAACAATTTTTTTCTTACCATTTTATACTTGGGTGTTAATAACTTGTTTAAATGGTACAGATCCTCGTCGACTTTAGTGGCAATCACGTTTTCTTTCTCTCTTTCCCTTTGATTCACACACAAAAAAAAGTGAGAAAACTTATCACAAAACGTTTCGCCGAGAAGAGCTAATTCAAATGATGTGGGCCCTTGTAGGGAACTTTAGCTTAAGTGGGTAATGATTTCAGACTATGGTGAGCCCCCAAAATAAAAAAAAGTAAAAAAAAAAAAAATACCCACACACACTCACACATCAACTGACGGACACATACACGCATGCGCACAGATAAAAGAACAGAACATGACACCTCGAACACACGCGCGTGCGCACTCTCATACCCACACACGCGCGAAAGCCACATACGCGCACAGACATAACACACACACACACATATACATATATATATATATATATATATATATATATATATATATATATATATATATATATATATATATATAGTGACACATTCTCATAAACCTGTCTATACATCTGTCTAATCTCACCCAGTAGACACATACATACATAGCATTCCTACACACCAGTATACATATCTCTGTCCAGACATACAAATTCCATTCAATCAACATGCTGATATCTATATACTAGTAGAAGTACCTCTCTAGATCCGTTAAAGTGGTTAGGGCTTAAAGCGTAAACGTTACATCCCTTCATTGATTTTCTGTATCTTTTCTGGACGGAATAGTAAACTTTTAATTTGTTTTCATTACAAATAACTGTTTGAATTTTTCCCCGAAAATGTAATTTAATGATCGTTTATGGATACAACCACAGGTGATTTCGTTCTCGTTTTGTCCCGTTTCGCATCTGTCACCACCTCGCCCCCCACCCCCGCCTTTCCACGTGTCTTTTCATCTGAATTTCATCTCTCTTTCTCTCCTGTTCACTTAAACCCCCTTGTCATCTCATCTGCCATCTAGGTGATAAAAGATTACCCCACCCACTGTCCTCGAGGCCGTACTAACTCAGATGAAGTAGAAACAAACCCCAAAACCGAAAATTACCCACATTTCTTTTAGACATACACTTGACATCCATACGGTCAATTTATATGCTTTCTCCTTTGCCATACATTTTCTCGCTATTCGACCATAATAACTATCCTCAAACTGACTCCAATGCCATAATAATAATCTTCCCACTTTTTAGTTTCTTTTTTAAAAAACATTTCTTCATAAAGTTTATACATTAAACTGTTACATATATTTGAAAACAAATAAACGAAATTAATCTATGCCCTAATAAAACTCTCGCCAATATCAATTAGACATAATAACTTGTTTTCTCCTATTCTGTAATAGCTCTCATGACACTCATCTCTGGAGCATAATAATAACTTTCTCAATAGTGGTCTAGGCTCCTTTGCTCTTTAGGATATAACTAGTCACAAGACTATATAGCGGTTGTCTCTGCCACAGTGTTGAAGAGAGACGTCGAACTAGTACATACAAGTGAAAGGTCGGTTCCCGACAATAAGTCCGGCAGAAACTACGCCATTTCGGCGGCCTTTTATCTGTCGGGCTGAAGTATTGGTTCTGTGTAGTCTTAGGGTTTGCCTCCACTCTTTGGGGTGGAGTTAGTTTATAGCTAACTCCCCGGGGCGCTCCGACCGGGGAATGCCGACGGGGTTGGCCAAGCTATTTTTAAGAGGCCTGAGTGCTCCTTCTTTCGGGGCACTGGCTTGACTTTCCCCTACCTTCTGGCCTTGTGCCACATCTTCATGTGGTGGGAAGTAAGTAAATACCTTGTCACTATACAACCGCGCAAGCGATCGTAACTGTCTACCGGCTGTTTTCTATACCAGTGGTCGCCAACCGGCTGTTCACGGATCACTGGTGTTTCGTGAAAAATCGTGATGGTTCGCAAAAACAAATTGGGACATTATTTCAATTGAACTGACACAAATGTTTATTTTTTATTACCAAAAAGAAGAACCATTGGCAGCGAAATATGTGGATAATGGATCAATTTGCAGCAAGCATTTAAAGTAGCAATTTAAGCACGAAAAAAAGAAAAGATTTATCGATCTCTATCTTGCGACGGGGATGGCAATTTTTATTCAATTTCCAACAACGTATTTGCCCGAAAAGTCCTTTTCATCTGTCACAGAAATGAAAACTCGTTAACGGTCTCTACTTAAAATAAACACTTGCAATGACGTCATTGAAGCCAAAAGTTCACAAACTTCTTCAAACGAAGAGAAACAAATATCACGCTAAAAATCTGTAAGATTTCAATGAATTTCAAATTTTCTATTTGTTATATTTAAGTAATTACACTATAACTTTGCTACCATCAATGGGTGAATTTCACATCAATAAGATCAAGGTTTTCTGAGTATTATTATATAAAAGTATCTACGTTTTTTCTAAAATGATATGATTGGTCCGACAAGTTAAAAATTATGCATTTGGTAGTCTATGAAATTCAAAATGTCGGCTACCACTGCCCTTGCTTGTAATAACTCTTTTCAAAGTCATCTAGATAATTACTTTCCGAACATTTCCCTATGTGAAAATAACTTTCTCATTACTGTCCTCTATGTGATAATAACTCGTTTTCTACTGTAATTTAAACCAGAGTAACTATCTGTCTATTCTTTTCTTGACTATGTTAACTTTCGACAGTCTTATGGACACTAATAATCTTTGCCTTCTATTCCAGGCCATAATAATAATCTCTCTACTGTCGTCTACATAATAATTATCTATCCACAGTTATTTTAGATTCTGCCCTTTATTTCTTCACTCTTCTCTAAGATGTAGTGATATTCTCCACTCTCATGTAAACTCTCGCTCTATCCTCATCTATGAAACAAAATCTCAATATATTTTCACAAAAATGCGCTCGAAAAGTTTCACAAAGTTAGTTTCGTGTGGATTCGAACAAATTTCAATCTAGAATCTTTTATTTAAACGTCTATTAGATCAAATGAATTTACAACACCCCAGAAAGAGCAACAACAAAAAGGACACTTTTTGTCTTAACATCGATTTTTATTTTTGACTTCCGGTTTTATCGTTTATTATAGATTAAAGATTTTCATAACGAAAATCCAATATATTAAAAACGTATAATTTTTTTTTATATTAAAAAAATATATATTTAAAAAATAGATAATTTTGAATACAATCCAATATTTAAAAAAAGTATATTTAAAAACATTTTTGCCAAACATCACTGCACAACGTCCTATTATTGAAATGTATTTTTTATATTTGTTTGTTTCGTTTCTTTGTATATTTTGTTTAAATAAAAATAAAACTATGCATTTTTATTTTTTCATAAATATCCAAAGTTTATAAAATGAAACGTTTTGTAAATAAAACTGTTTTTTTTTATTAAACATGTGCGTAAAACAAAACGTGCTTATAAAGAAAAATATATATTTTGTCGGCTATTAGTAAAACATTTTGTAAATTAAAACAATCTTTTTAACAAAAAATCTGTGAAAACAAAGTAACAGATGTCCACAGATGACGTATTGTTTTGCCATAATTCAACCGGAAGTCGAACAATCGATATCATTTTAGTTGTCATTCTAAGGTGCCTCAAATCCATAGCATTTTTATATTACTGTCTCACCACTTACCAAGGCTAAAAGCCACTCAAGGATGAAGGTTAGTGAGACTTTCAATTGGAGGATGGAACAGTGTTAGGACATGATTGAGAACTATAATTAATTCACAAGACGACATGACAGATATTTATTCTTAGAACAAAAACTTGAAAGCAGCCATATTTTAGTCTGTAGAGAAACATTTCCGCGGTTACGTGTTCCGCGGGTGGAAATTTATTGGAAAGAAACTGGAACGTTTGATTTTAGGTACACAGAGTAAAAAAGAAGAGTTTTTGCCATAAGACGAGTTCTTGCGAAGAAGGTTTTTCGGTGCTCAGTCGCACACCCACCATGAAAATATCGGTAGAGTAGAGAAAGACTAGCAACGTTTCTTCTGTGAGAAAGGCGTAGTAGAGAAGAGAAGAGATCATCTTCCACTAGATTGTGAAGTCGATAACTTGCATGAACACCGTAGGTTAACGGCTACTTTTATCTTTAATTTTTATTCATTTCTCTGGTCAAAAAACACTAAAATTGAATTATCGTTACAAAATTATATTCTAGTAAAATACTACGCACTCAGACAGACACGAACACACGCACATACGTACTCGTATGCGTTAGTCATACAATACCTATATTAAAATAGTAAAGACACCTTTGATAAAAGCAAATGCATATTGTATTGTGAATGCAAGAAAAAGATTCGGTATTTGTTTAGTTTTTAAAAGAATTTCTAATATAATTTATACACTAACCTCTGCTTATCTATCAGAAGGAAGCAATACAATTAGAAATCTATAATAACGGGTAATTATTGATTAAAACCTGATTTCCAAAGAATCAACGTAAGGCTCCGGTACTCTGGTAAGTTACATTCTCTTTTATATGTATAATGAACATTACAGGTCAATAATCCGTATAAATACCTGTTTATAATGATCACGGTGGCTAAGTGGTTGTGTCGGTTTCGAATCCAGTTCGTTCCACAAAAACACTTTAAACACACCTAACGTTGTGTCTAACCTCCCGGAGAGGAGGTAAATAAAATGCCTGTTGATAATGATGCAATTTCGCTATGGAATTATTTTAGCCATCTAGGGGGTTGCCTTGGTCCATTAGACCATTTTTGATATAGTCTGGCTTGATCCTAAGGGATGCATCCTTCCAGGCATTACCTCAAATTTCAGGAGAGGTTGGTTTATTGCCAGTCGCATGAAACATTCCCTACTGAGAAATGACGACAGGCCTGTTCAAGACTAATTTTTTACACGACTAAAATGACCCCTCGTTGAGCTTGCTTTCTCCACCTTCTGGCCTTGTGCTACACGTTGGGAAGCAAGTAAATACCGATCATGATGCACATTTTTGAAAATTAGACACGGTTGCAGCGACCTTCTTACTTGGGGGGGGGCTGCTGAATGTTCATACCATTAGTCAATGTTAGTACTCCGATAAGGTTCCTCATTTTTTGGCCGGCAATAATTTCCGTCTCATTAATCCTTATCCTCAAGTAGCTTTTGGCTTTGATAAGTGGTGACTCAATGTTGAATAATTAATAGATCTGCTAATATAGATTTTAGCACGTGTGGATGAATGCGATCACAAACGGCCTTGCTGTGTGTAAAATAATGATTCACTCGTCTAGTTAACAATGCAGAAGGAAAAGACAGGAAACAAGCGAATCGGGGAAGGTTGAGGTCATGACCGGCCAACGATTTATTAAACCGACAACAGAATGAGTCGTTGATAAAATCTCAAAACAATGTAGTGAGGTCAGACGTTGCAAAGGCTTAGAAAATAATTCAGAGAAGGGCACCCGGATGTAACGTCACGTGGGACGAAAGTGAGAAGAAACGGTTAGATTTTTAGAAGTTTTAAGCGAACGGTCACTAACAAAATGTCTTAACAACAACAAAACTGTGAAGGTCACACACGTCGATGAGTGTTCATCTGTTTATCTATCAGCCTATATGTCTATCAGTCTATCCATCTATCTATCTATCTAATAGTTACTTAAGTTAATATAACTGTCTATTTCCGTCATAATTACGTGTAAATTGTACGTATGATTACTTAATATTTTTCTCTCAATAACCTCCATTTCAGATTCTGTCTTATCTTAATTGCTTTTACTATGACGCAATGAACAATTTATATTCACAGTGGTGAGCAACGCGAGTCCTAGCCACAGACGAAAAAGAAAAGAAACTGACAAGAGGAAGATAAGGAGAAGCGAGAGAAAAATAGACGACACAAATTTGAGAGAACTAGAGACTACACTACAAAGAGTAAATAACGAGGGGGAACACATTTCGACATAGAGGAATAAATAAATAAAAGGACAATGCAACACCAATAGTAAAAATAATCAAACCATGTGTAATGGTGCACGACCCACAGATACATTGATAAACTACAAAATCTATCGTAAACATAGCCAGGTTTATGTTTTATGATATTGTAACGAATGTTATCTGTTTGTTTGGTTAACATTTATTAGAAAACAAGCTGAAGTCTGTGACCCGTTTGGTTTCTGTTATAACATATCAACCCTTTTATTTAATGCCAAAACACAACACATTTCGTTAACGATTTATCATATACGATCAATTGAATACAAGCTGCTATTTTTCTCATAGCTGTGAGCGTGGGCAAAATAATGGGTTCATATTTTACCATGATAACAGAATAGATCTGATACGAATTGAAATCGCATTAGACAATTCAATAATCCGCCAATCAATCACCCCCGTCTATGCCAGGTTAGAGGTCATCACTCAAACAGTAAACATTCCGAAAAAAGAGAACTTTGAATGACTTGAGTAAAATTAAAAAACACCTTTTCACCGTAATGCGGGTACATAGAGTTTTATTTACTCGCGGAGAAACGTAAGGTTGCCTGGAAACAACAATCTGAATGTTGCTGGCAGTTTTTGTATAAGTATTTTATACTTTCTTTTGCCTGAAATATAAGCAAAAATGTAAGAACACACTGACGTCAAAATACTCGCTACACCAAATAAATGATTTGAGGAATAGGAATATAAAACAATCTTTTGTTGTCCGGAAAGATTAAATTCAAATAACGAACAAGTATATATATAATATTTCTGTCGTGATACGGCTAGTTGCTTTGGTTGGCTTCGTAATAGTTTGAATACACGTTTGCATGAATTAATTCCTCAACACAGCGTGAGTAACGTGTTCACATTATTTATTTTTTGTAAACTTTAACATTTAGGGAAGTGGGCGCCGAAACCGTACCATACCCCATGAAGAAAAAAAGATTACAATTTTAAACTAATACTACATTTATTGCTCATACCCGTTTTGGAACGGGTATTGTACTAGCTATTTACTAAATATATGTTAGTTAAATATAGGGAAACTCTATTCGGCAAAGACGTTAACCAAGATGGTTTCCTTATTATTTTTTCATCTTACTTTCTTTCTTCTTATTTTCTTTTATTCTTATTTTTTGTTTTTTTCTTTCCTTTCTTCGTTGGTTTTTCTTTCTTATTTTCTTTCTATGTTTTTTACTTTCGTTCTGCATATTTTAGTTTATTCAAATTATTAGTTTTATTGTCTATTTTAAATTGCATATCTTTTTTTTGTCTCTTTTTATTTCTTCTTTTTTCTTTATCACTTCTTGTTCTTATTTTCTTTCGTTCTTGATTCTTATTTTGCATTCCTATATCCGTTCTTTCTCGGTTTCTTTTTTTTCTTCTGTAACGAATACATTAATGCCTTCCAATGTATTTCCCGCCTTGATAATTGCCAAGATGTCGGCCATTTTTTTCTCCCACTATGATTGTTTACGTTCAGTCTGTAATTATTTCCGTTCTTTATTTTGTTTAATCCTCTTCGATGTGTTTATTTTTTCAACCTGCTTTTTTTTCTTCTGCTTTTA
Source organism: Sepiola atlantica (assembly GCA_963556195.1). Taxonomy (NCBI): domain Eukaryota; kingdom Metazoa; phylum Mollusca; class Cephalopoda; order Sepiida; family Sepiolidae; genus Sepiola; species Sepiola atlantica. The sequence continues at coordinate 164,626,694 of OY744521.1, read as the reverse complement.
TATCTATAATATATGTGCGGTGTCTGTCTGCCTCTCTGTCCGAGGATGCAAAAATAACTTTTCAAGAGTAAAATTTTACGAGGACTCCGCTGGTAGTATTAATATTACATTATGTTCTCCAACAATAATATCGTAGGTCATTTAAACCAGGTAATCTGTAAACATCAACGCCGACTTGAAGATTGAAATAATAATAAAAAAGAATAAAACTGTAATGTACAGTTCATGGCAAGGGAAAAGATTACACTGCGGTTTTTATCCATTCCCACGCAACGCCGGATAACCTGCTACATTAAAAATAACATACATGTTTATATAATGTATATTTATAAAACTCTAACTTGTATTGAGCACATTTAAAAAAATTTTTTTTAAATTAAATTTATCAATATGTTAGAACTTGTTTAATACATATATATATATATATATATATATATATATATATATATATATATATATATATATAAGTGAGAGAATCTAGAAAAATATATGAGACAAATCGCAATTGTCACATCGCCATGTATAATTTCTCGAATCAAGAACTGTTTTGTTTTTCTAATGAATTAAGAGATGTAAGATCCGATATTGACATAAAATTGTTGGTTGATCCCCTACTGAATGAAATAGAAGAGTAACACTGTACTAAAAGGGGTTAAAAAATGTTTCGTAAGATAAATAAAATGTGGTCTTTGGAATGTAACAAAACCTTGTTTACTTATATATATATATATATATATATATATATATATATATATATATATATATATATATATATATTATAGCAACTATCACCGGAGAGACGAAAGTTTGCTTGCTGCGTCGAGAACATAACCAAGAAAATAACCTTGAATATTTAGTGGTATAAAACGATACTTGAATAAATAACGACTTATATATATAAATATACATATATATATATACATATATATTATTAGAATATATATATATATATATATATATATATATATATATATATATATATATACTATATATACGTTTATAAACATAAATATACATATATATTATTAGAGTAATGTATATATTACATATATTACACACACACACATATATATATATGCATACACACACACACACACACACATATATATATATATATATATATATATATATATATATATATATATATTGCTTATTCTTTTTTATGTTCCCATCTCCGATAATTTCTATTTTATATCTAAAACTATCTTTAGCGTTGAAAGAAATTATAAAAGTCGAGTCTATTTATAGAAAAGTGTGGACAGAATAACGAAAAATAATAGTGTGAGAGTGTTAGAAAATATAAAGTTCTTTTTTCAAACATTAAACTAAACGGCAAATACCTCTTAAAAACCACCCTTGCCATCATTCAGTATCATAGCCCGATAAGAATCTTGCCATCGAAGAAAAGGGGAGAAGCAGAAGAAGGAGAATGATTTGAAGCGCATGTCTCATAGATAGAGTTCCGTCGACCTCATTCCCTGGCCGTTACCTTCGTCTTCGCCTTGGCCCACTTTGCCGCCGCCGCCGCCGCCACCCTTTGCCGTATCGTATCACTGGTAGATAAAGATTTCGTGGCCATCTTCGAACAAGCGGTTTTGTCCATTTTTCACCCGTTTAGAGTGACAAGGAAGGGCAACATAGGGACACCGCGGAGAGCTTAGTAACTTAACCCGTCGAGTGAGACAGACGGAAGTGGTGACATAGGAGAAGCGAAGGAAAGGGCCAACTCGGCATGGCGAAAACGGAAAGGGGAAAAACTAACGGCGAGAGGAATACAGAAGTGTGAATTCGAAAAAAATATATATATACAAAGTAACAAAAGAAAAAGAAGAAAAAAAAAAGAAAATCGCGATTAAACTCATGGAAGAAAAGAAAAACAAATACTCGGCCATTACATGGACAACGTTTTGTACCACAAACTGCCGCAAGTTTGCAGAAGCATTCGACGTTAATCTGGTTTTAAAAAAATTCTGTAACAAAAAATGGACGGAACCGTCGATTCTGAAAGAGATGTCGTCATATTCTCAAGTATTTAAAAGATTGAGACTTTTTGTTATGTAGCGGTTTATATTATGTAATGTACGCATAAAAGCGAACACTCAGAGGTGAGTGCCTTGTGCCAGAATAAGCGTTCGCTCAAGCGACAAAGAAAACAACACGCGATTGACTTTTAAACAAGATGTGAATACGGAGTCACAGAGTTAACGGCGAATAAGTAATGACAATTAGAATAGGTCTCTTTTCTCTCCGTACAGGTCGTGGATACGCCCTCGACAATCAGTCCGAAAGATTCTTGATCATTTTTAGGTAGGTGATGACCTTGCTTATGTCGGCTGAGGTATGGTTGTGTGCAGTTCAAGGATGTTCACCCTCACAGGCTTTACCTCTTTTTGAGAAGAGTGGATTTATTGCTAATCACCTGAAGCGCCCCTACCAGAGAATACCAACACGGCTGCTCAGAGATTTTCTGGACCAGACTGCATCTCTTCTTGTGCGCTGGGGTTTCAATCCCCACCTTCCGACCTTATGTTACATCTTCTCGCAATAGGAGAGTGGTTAATATTTAGCGGTCATTAACATAGATCAATTTTCTCCCTCCGAAAAATGCCCCCATTCAGTGAGCTGGTCACACACTGACAAATCAGCTTGTAGAGTGCATGGATTTCTTCTGTCGGTTGAAGAACTACTTCATCCCCTTTGGGAATCACGGTCGGTCAGCATGAGAGGCTCCTGCAAGCAACAAGGAAACACTTCTTTCTCTCTATCTCCTGCTCCTGTCCATTGGACGTTCTTGCAGCTACTATCCTCGCCTGGAGGAAACTGCTCAGACTTTCGGCAGCCCTAAGGAATTCCTCTTCCTCTTCCTCTCTCCGACACTGCCCAACTTTCTCCACCTATACCAAACGGTATAGGTAACTTTAAAGAATAAACCCTTTTCGTTGTTGTTATAAAGAGGTTCTGTTATTTCTTTTCGTGACTTAAACATAAGACAGGGATAACGTTACCTTCTTTACAATAGTGACCCCGACGTGATTTGAACACGCAATGTTACATCGATATCAGCGTTCTATTGATTCCGCTTTGGCTCGAATACTAATCACCAAAGATAGATTTAAGAAGCTAATCAAAATATATCATGTATTATTTGGATTGGTCGAACTATTGTTCTCATCGTAGATGTTATTCTCACAACGTTTCGGTCGATGCAATCTCCGACCTTCTTCAGGTGCATCTTGTCCAAATAAATTTCGAACAGGATCCACGGGAGTAGCTTGCTCTCGTTCAGTCGGCAATGACCTGTAGAAGTCTTAAGCAATTCGTAATTGTATTCTTAGAATCGCTCGCACTGAGGATTGAACCTTCAACGTCCAGAAGACTGTCACTTAGAACTGAGTGTTACTTAGCACTTATATCCGTTATGTCAAAGGTCATTGCGAACAATTATAGCATGAATTTTAGGAGTATTTAACCTATTTTTGTTTTAGATGTCTTACTAATTATCAGTATAAATTAATACTGATCGAAACGTTGTGAGAATAACATCCAAGATGAGAACAGTAGTCCGAATAATACAAATAATACAATTCATCAATTTCCCTCTAAACAAATCCTAAACATGTAAATATATCAATTAAATTAAGTTCAAATGATTTTTCTCACTCTACACTAAGAGCCAGTATTCAGCATTTCCATCAAAATAGTCGCTGAGTTACATTTGAAAATAAACGTTTTTTGATATTTACACACTTCTCCACGAAGAGAAGATGTGACACGAGGTCTTTAATGTGAGTGGCAGCGTTTTGGGTACTCAAAGCCATTGAAAAAATAACCTCTTCTTTCAGCACTTTTGCCTATTTATCTAAGTATGTGGAATAAGCTGATAAGCTAGAAAACAAACACATTGGGTTAAATAAAAACATTAATACCCAACGAAGACAAGAAGAGACGATTCATCCGGAAATATGGCGTTGTTAGATTACTTAATATGTATCATTTAGCGACTCGCGAAGAAACGCCATAACAAAATAAAAATATCAAGTGTACTTGGATAACTTTGTGGTGGATCGAGATGCGATTCGAGCGAACGCCAAAAAGCAAATGGCTTGAATAGCTACCTTCTGTCTATCTCTGGTTCGTTGGGATACGATCTCCACTTAATTTTCAAAACCAAGTTAAAGTTTTCACAGAAACGTTTTAACAATATTTTTCAACCAATTAAAATCGTTTTAAATCCCAAATCTAGCAAGCCTATGTCAAATTAACAAAACTTATAAAACAGTGACCTTATAAATCAGAGTTATCCACAGAGACCCAACCCGACGCACCTCGAAAGGACAAAGAACTTATGCATCCCACCACCCTGCACCTTTGGCTGGGGGAGGCAAAAACAAAAGAACACTTCAAAATTACGTACCAGCTCACTCATCTTTCGCATAGCTACACACGCACTAACAGAGCAAAGAAAAACTACGCATACTTACACAGTGCCACATTCCCTAATACTCACATACGCATATTAATCACACTATGCCGCAGATTGGTGACCCCGACGTCCATGCCATAACTTTATATCACTTTAATTAAATAAAGAACAACAATATCCTGAGGTATGCGCCGTTAACAGATAGGTCTTGTTTATATTATCTGGTTAACAAAAATACATTAAAAAATCACAATCGATTTGTGTGTGCTATATTTCTTTAATCATTCCGTAAGTTCATTGTTTCTCTTTACACAATAACGTCACATTTGACTGAATTATTCCAGTTTTAGTAATCATTACTATTGGTGACATAAAGTATTTTAAAGGAAATAGAGTTGGGAAATTAGTCAAAAACAATTTATTTGGGTTTCCCTAATTATTTGTGACCTATTTGCGTTAATAATAAAAATAAAAAAATCACATTGTTTATTTTGCTTTCAAAAATGTCGAATTATTCAAATATCAAGTAATGTTTAAAGTTCATTATCTCAACATACGCAGCTACGTGATCTCACATGCTGACATTTCGACCGCTAATACCACCGGACGGATTCATATACCCAAGAGACTAATAAATGTATATTACTTATGAATTAGGACGCCTTGCGTCGTAAGTTAATTAAATTTATTAAAAAAAATTAAATTGTCTATTTGACTTTCTAAAATTCTAAATGTAATTCAAATATCAAGCAATGAGACTATATTTTTTTAATTAAATATTTAATATAAGTTATAAGCCTTTAAAGGTACCGTAGATATAGATTCTGAGCAAAGTAGCCATTTGTTTAGCCAATTGTTTACGCTATATACCTTCATTCCACTGACTTGCATGGAATCGATATTTACGGTAACTTTAAAGGCTTAACACTTATATTAAATTAAATAGGTAGCAAATTAGTAAGTAAAAAAATGTTTTCGACTATTTTCTCAACTGTATTTCCCTTAAAATAATTTATGTCGTTAATAGTAATGATTACTCATTTAACAAGGATTATTATAAACTTATTAAATCAGGCTGTCTGTGTATACTTGCCTCCCCACACAGGCAAAGTTAGACACAAAGTCAGTTTTTAATATACGTAAACTAATTTTGAGTAGATAAACGCCGGTGTGTACCGACTTGCTCTTCCTGTTAAAAGATTGGCCGGCACATTTTGTTTGTTAACCTTCTTTAATCATTAAAACACATTAATCCGTAATGTTGTTCCCTTTAACACATTCAAAACTTAACATCAAATTCTATCCTTGGCGATCAGGGCCGACTACTTCCTGAATTTCTCCCTATGACTGAAAATACTCTGAGCCGCATCCATATATCTATCTGGGATGTTGTCAAACTTATTAAGAACTTTGATGTCAGCAAAGCTACTGATCCTGACAACCTTTCAATCGTAGTGCTTAAAAAGCTGCAACCAGAACTAGCTCCCATTTTTACAAAGCTCTTCACTCGTTGCTTTAAGAATAAATGCTTCCCAACACTTTGGAAGACTTCGTCAGTCTGCCCAGTATTAACAAAAAAATACTAGAGATCGGTCTTCTGCATCTCAGTACAGACCAATCAGTGCGTTATAAGTAAGTTGCTTGAATCTGTGATAAATAAAGATATCAATCACCTCAGCAGAATAGCCTATTCAGTGACTAGCAATATAGAGTTTGTCGTGCAAGTTCAACAGCTGACGTGCTGACTAATATCACAGAGGATAAGTGAATCTATTGACGGGGGCTTCGTTTCTAGAGTAATGGCTCCCGACATATCAATGCCCTTTGATAGGGTTTGTCATAATGGTCTACTTAACAAGCTTGCGAGCTATGGAATATCTAGAAATGTCTTCTCAACAATCAAATACTTTCTCTCTGATAGGTTCATAAAAGTAGTCGTTATGGGAAGAAGTCTTAAGCTCATAGTATCAACGCTGGTGTGCCTCAAGGGTCCGTTCTGGGCCCAGTCCTCTTCATGATGTTTATCAATGATCTCTCAAATTACATTCTAATATCATGTGTCGACATTTATGCAGATGAAACAACCACCTATGGCAACACTTCGAAGAGCATTAATGATCAATATCTTTCTGATTCTCTTTCATCCGACCTTTAGCACGTCGTCCAATAGGGAAAAAGGTGGCTGGTTACTTTTAATAGGTCTAAAACCAAGCTTCTCTCCTTTCACCACCAACGATCTGATCCTTACTTTGCCCCAATTGAAATGAATGGCTCTCACCTTGAGTAAATCCCGTGCCTTGATAAGCTTCTGGGACTGACCTTCACTCCAGATCTGAAATGGAAGAATTGCATCAAATGAGTTGCCAAAGTTGCTGGAAAAATGATTGGATCATTCAACCACTCCAAATATCTCTCTCTCCAGGCGCAATCCTTTACCTGTATAAGAGTCAAATACATCCTAAGATGGAGTACTGTTGTCACACCTGGGGAGGTGCCGCTTAGAATCACATTTCCTGCCTAGACCGAGTACAAAAGTGACTTCAAAATCTAGTTGGCGATCTCTTATTCTCCACCCTACAGCCTCTTTCTCACAGAAGAGCCGTTGCTAGTCTTTCTCTACTCGATCGTTATTTTCATGGCAAGTGCTCGACTGAGCTTCAATCTATGCCCCCCCTGTAAAATATTCACAACAAAAACTCGTCTAGCTACAAGCGCTGTCAACAAATTCTCTTTCTCTGTGTGTGTGTGTACCTAGAACTAAGCGGAACTTCCATGATAAAAACCTATTTCCTTGAACTGCCTGTCTGTAGAACACAGTACCACGGGACTGCTTTCTGGCTGCTACAACATTGCAGTGTTCAAGTCCAATGTAAACAAATTCTTGTTGAGATGTATTTTTAAACAATTTAATTTCTGGCCAGTTACAACCATCGTTACTAATCCCTTCGATGTTTCACCGTCCACCTGTCCAACTCAATAACCCTTTCATCGAGTGGCGTTTGAGCCTTGGAAAGCGGTGACTCGTTTGTAAACAAAAATCAAACGGTGGCGCCCCAATTCATCTTGTCTCACATATTTAATGAAACTTTTACCGACATTCTTACATCGGCCGATACAGTTTTTATAATTAAAACCAAAAAAGGCGATTCTTAAAAGAAAACCATTATTAAGTATGACTATACTTTGAACTTTTTCTCTAAACCCTCCACCCGGAGTATTTCTGGCTAAAATTATAGTTTATAGGTAAAAATGGGTTGGTAATGACTTACACATTATTGCAATAATATCGTAGTGTATAAGTTCGCGCTGAGCACATTATTTACCTCCTTGCCAGGAGGTTACCCACACGATCAGGTCCAGTTTTTAGAAGCCAGTACACTAGTACAAGCGCACTCTGGCCTACAAAAAAATTCTGAGTAGAAGGGTTGTCTCTGGCGATTAGCAGTAAATTAACCCCTTCTCCGAGAGTAGGTAAAGCATGGATAGATTTACCCCTAGAACAGAACCATACCCCAACCCGGCAGCAACAAAGCCACTGTCGAAACATGAGATTCGCACCTATATTTACAATTGCAACACTTAACACAAATATTAAATATTTAATATAAAATAATAATAATAATAATAATAAAGAAAAAGTAAATAATAAATTAAAAAACAAATAATAATAATAATAAAAAAAGAACAACAACAACAAAAAAAATTAAATCCAAATATTATTAATTAATCTAGTAATCTATTACATATCTTAACTATTGCATTTTCTGCAGGTCTTTCTTTCTGCGAATCTCATGTTTCTATTTTTGAATAGCAGTGTCCACTTGGCTCTCCTTGTTACATTACCTTATTATTATTTGTTTTATCAATAGTCATATAGGTATAATGTACGTTACACCTATTGATTATTAACGTTCGGACTGACGAGGCCTCGAGGCCAACGCTTCCCGCAACACGAAAGTTTAGAAATAACACGAAAAGTTTTTCGGAAGCGCTGACCAAGGCTTGTCTCATAAAATCGATACAAAGTTCTTACTATTTTTTAAACAACTTATTTTAAACACTGTTCTTTTTAAACAACCTTCCTTTTATGAAACATTTCTTTTTAAAAACATATTTACTTAAACCCTGTTCTTTTTATACAACTTCTTTTTAAACACATTTAGTACACTTTTTCTTTCTTTTTAAAATGTCACAGCTTTTCTTTTAGTTTTTCAAATTAGGACTCGAAAATGTTACACAAAAAGTTACCTAACATTTTTTCTTCGTCTACTGATCGTGATCGCTATCTGTGCCGTGGATTTTGTTCCGTCCCTGGCCGTGATCAATTCTGGTGGTCTTGGTTCTGTAGACAAACTTTATTTTGAGGCAGGAGACAAAACTCGGTGACAGTTTTTATCAGAGAGTAATTCTATTCTATTATTTTTCTGTCTTGGTTGTGGAGGGATTTCTATCCATTCGTCTCTTCCATTCGTCTCAAATTATGTAAGAGACACTTGCCTCCGTCGGCCAATCAAATACGACATTCACAATCGTTCCATACCTGACCTTCTCTGATCCGAGACTCCCTGTGTCGGCGCCGAATTTGTAACTTTGTTATGGTTTGATAAAAATGATTCACTCATAACAATCCCCTCCAGTGCATGTCAGCTTAACCCGCACTTATTGTCTCAACTGACCCCAGCCATAATCGATACTAGCTAACTTAATCATTTCCAAAGATATGGGGCCCCCTCCATAATATAACACTCAACTGACAGCCAGCCCAACTTTTCTTTTCTTTTTGAAAAAGAGATGTTGTTAATCTCGAAATGATTAAAGTCTCTACCATTCCAGACCTTTAAATATGTAACAGTAAGCCCACCAATTTTACAATTTACTGTCTTTATATTTAAATTTTGAAATATAAATGAATTGATCTGAGATTTTCCGTCTCTTGTCATTTATTTTTGTTCATTCTTATTCCACCTTCCGGTTTTTCAGCATTGCATTGCTTCTGCCTCGTAATTCTCACCTTCATATTTACCCCCCCACATATATATATATATATATATATATATATATATATATATATATATATATATATATATATATATATATATATATATACACACATTATATATATATATATATATATATATATATATATATACATATATATATAATCAAATAACTTCCAAATATGCCTATATGACTATACTGTATTGACCCGGTTTGCGTGACGTAAGCTAAATTAAATGTGAAATAAATCGGCACATGTGATATAAAATGTCAGATATTTACATTAATGTCTTACTAATGTCTCTTTCACTATCATTACATAGATTGATTTCAATGGAATCTTTAATATGCGCAGAAGAGATAAAAATATAAACAAATCGTTAAATTGGGCATCTTTTACTTTAACCTTTTACCTGGCACCATTACATCACTTTTAAGTACGAAATAGGTATATGTGCACTATAATATAAAACTTCGGAAAATATCACGCGTATACCAAGACTGTTCTTGACACGAGGGCATGTTCCCGTATGGGAATATTGCAGAGTTTACTTTCTACTTGCCACTATTACATTATATTTGAGATTTTCCTTTAAACTAACGAGTTCCCTCGTATCAAAGTCAAAAGCCACACAAATTAATAGGATTGCCAGTTGGATAATGAAACAGAGTGGAGAGGGCAGCATTTGATTATTTAAAAAAACGACTCGACAAGTATTTGTTGACATTGGACTTGAAGACGACCACGTTGCAATCAGAGGGGAAGCAGTTCCGTGTTATGGTCTTTAATCGATGGGAAGTTATCGGAAATAAACTCTGTTCATGGAGGTTTCGTAAGGTTTTGGGAACACAGAGGAAGATATATTTGCTATTTGCGCGTATTTGCTATTATTATTATTATTATTTACTCACTAGGAGTTATCACACTGGTCATCGTCAGTGGTCACCCACTGCCGACAACCTGTGGTATTACCTGGAGTCTGAGTGACAACAAGTCTCCTCAGGCCTCCAGTATGCTCCACCTCTTTTCGTTCATCACCGCTGATGACCTTGCGGTAATCGCAACAGCCACCTACCAACGATTTCCCGCTGATAAGGGCCATTGGTCCCCTCTGGGGCCCGAGTGGCAACAAGCCTTCCCAAGGTCCCAGAGCTGTCCGCGCTCTTCCAGTGGAGGTCTGGTTTTGCGCTTTCCCTCCTCGACCCTCTGTCCATAATTTTCGTGGCGTCAGCCTATGCTTGCGCCTCTCGTGCGGTTGTATTTTCCCCGGTTCTGTTGTCTTGTGCTTCCATGTGTTTGTTCTCCATTCGTTGCTTATGTGGGTTGGTTTCCGCATTCGAGGACATTTCTCAGGATTGTAGCTGTTTTGATCATTACTGTCCTTTGTATGGTCTCAGTTATCCCTTTGATTCCTATTTCTCCTAGTCTTTTCTCCATGTTTTTGGGGACTGTTCCTAGTGCTCCTATGATTATTGGTGTTATACTGACTTTCTTCATGTTCCATATTCCTTTCAATTCTCTGGCAAGTTCAGTATATTTGCTTCTCTTTTCCGTCTCTTTGATCTTCACTCTGTGGTCTGCTGGAACGGCAAAGTCCACGATTTTGCAGGATTTTTCTTTCTTGTTGATTATTATCATATCCGGTCTCCTTGCTGTTATGGATTTGTCTGTTTGTACATTCATATCCCATATGATTTTGTGTTTTTCGTTTTCTAGTACAGTTTCTGGTTTGTGTTTGTACCGTTTTCTTGCATATTCGAAATTCAGTTGTTTGCACATTTTCCGGTGTACTTCTTTCCCCATGCTGTCATGTCTGTTCTTGTATTCACTTTGTGCTAGCTTGCTGCATTCACTTATTATATGATTTATCGTTTCGTCTCTTTGTCCACACAATCTGCATTTGCTGTTTTCCTGGGTTTTATCTATCTTTGCTTTAATAAAGTTTGTCCTAATCGCATTGTTCTGTGCGGCCGTCAGCAGAGATTCCGTTTCTCTGTTCAGGTTTCCTTTTCTTAGCCATGCCCAGCTGTTTTCATTGGCTTCATCGCTTGTGAGTCTTATAAAGCGTCCATGTAGTTGTTTTTCTTCCCACTTTTCCTTTCTTGTCTTTTTGTTTCTGGGTTCAGTGCTTCCGGGGTTGTTTGTTGGGCTGGTGTCTCTTGCTGTGGTGATCAGTCTTTCCGTGTTCTGGGTTACATATTTCTCCAGCTCTTTTTTGGTGTCTTCCACACAGTCTTCTATACTTACCAGTCCTCTACCTCCTTCATTTCTTTTCACGTAGAGTCTGTCCGTGTCGTCTTTTGGGTGCAGTGCATTGTGCATAGTCATTAGTTTTCTAGTTCTTTGGTCAAGGTGCCTGAGTTCTTCTTTGGTCCAGCCTATGAATGGTCCAGAGTATCTTATTAGTGATACAGCCCATGTGTTTATCCCTTTTATTAGGTTTCTGCTATATAGTTTAGTTTCTAAGAGTTTCCTTGTTCTTCGTAGATATTCTTTTCCAATCTTCTCTTTCATTTCTGTATATTTGATTGTGTCTGCTTCCAGAACTCCTAGGTATTTGTAGCTATCTTGTTCTCCTAGCGCCCTCATCTCCTCTTGGTTGGGGAGTTCTATACCTTCTGTCGTCTCCAGTTTTTCTCTTTTGATCTCTAGCAGTGCACATTTTTCTATTCCAAACTCCATTTGGATATCCTGGCTGAATATCCTGGTTGTGTTTATCAGCTTTTCCAGTTCTTTTTTGTTTTTTGCAAACAGTTTAAGGTCATCCATGTACATCAAGTGGTTTATTCTTTGTTCTGTATCCGTAAACCTGTATCCGGCATCACACTTTCTGAGTATGTAGTTGAGTGGCATCATGGCTATTATAAACAGTAGTGGTGATAGGGATAGGGAGTCTCCTTGAAAAATGCCTCTCTGTATTTTTATCTCAGACAGGTATTGTCCTCCGGCTGTCAGTTTTAGTCTCCATGTTTCCATCGCTTTCTGGATGAGATTAATAATCCTGTCTGGTATCTTGTATATCTTTAAGCATTCAATTATCCATGTTTGGGGGATTCTGTCGTAGGCTTTCTTGTAGTCAATCCATGCCATGGTTATGTTCTTTTGTCTTCTCTTCACCTCCTTCAGGGTCTTTTGATCAATGTATAGTAGATCATGTGCCCCTCTTTGTCCTTTCCGGCATCCCTTTTGTTCCTCGGGGAGCAGTCCACGATTGTCCAGGGATTGGTAGATTTGTTCTCTCAGTTGTGCTGTGAGAATTTTCCACATTATTGGTAGACATGTTATCGGTCTGTAGTTGCCGGGGGTCGTTCCCTTTTTGGGGTCTTTTTGTATTAGTGTTGTTCTTCCTTCCGTCATCCATTCTGGTACGTCTGTTTTATGGATACATCCGCTCAGTTTCTGCGCTATTCTTTCATGCAGGGTCGTGAATTTTTTAAACCAGTATGCATGTATTCCATCGTGGCCTGGTGCTCTCCAGTTTGCCATTTTTTTTAGGGTTTTCTTGATCGTTTCTTTGTTGATTTCTGTTTCGGTTCCTTCTTCGATTTCCTGCAGTTAATCTCTCATGTTTTTCAACCATTGGGCATTCTTGTTGTGCTGTTTTGGTACTTCCCATATCTTGCTCCAGAATTGTTTTGTTTCTGTTGGGTTCGGTAACTCTGTTGTTGTTTTTTCTCCATTTACGTTTTTGTAGAACTGGCTTTCATTGTTTTCAAAGGTCCTGTTCTGTTTGCTCTGTTCTGATTTGTACCTGTATCGTCTCAGTCTTCCTTCTATTGCTGCTATCCTTTGTTTTATTTCTTCATGTTTCTCATTTAGTTTTTCCTTGCGTTTCTGATTTTTGCTTCTTAATCGTTTCATGTCCTCCTTCCTTCTGTTCACGGTTTTAGCTTCTTTCCGAAGTTTGGTGATCTGGGTTTCCAGTCTGATTTCCCATCCAGGTTTTGTCGGTCCTCTCTTTTGTCCATTCTCTTCGTTTCTTAGTTTCATACTTACCGATTTTGCCCCAGCATATATCAGGTTGTTTAGGTCTGTAATAGTTTCTGTTGGGATGTGTGTGAGGAGTCTGTTTACACTTTCTGTTTCTGCTTGTAACTTCTTCGCTACTTCATTCCTGAGAGATGGGAGTTTTGTTTTGTTTTCTAACATGTATCGTCTAATGTTCTCCACTTCACTTGCTTCTTTTTCGTTGAGTTCTATCTCAGTAGGTTCTGTGGTTCTGCAGTCTTCTATCTCCCCTGGTTCTGTGATTCCGTAGTCTTCAATCTTCTTCTTCTTCTTCTTCTTCTTCTTCTTCTTCTTCTTCTTCTTCTTCTTCTTCTTATTATTATTATTATTATTATTATTATTATTATTATTATTATTATTATTAATATTTCTGCTCACTAGGAGTTACACACATGTCATCGGCAGTGATTGTTCACCAACAACAACCAGTGGTGTTCCCAGGAGTCTGAATAACAGCAGGCCTCCCCAGATTTCCAGTACTCTCCACCTCTTTTCGATCACTGAAGTTAAATTGGTTTCCCAATTCTTCATGCTATTCTTTAAAGCTGTTTGAATGTAGGGGGCTATTCCGAAAATCTCGAAGCATTTGTGTTATCATAAATGAGGCACCATGTCAAATGCTTTCTAATGATGTACACACCCTATGGTAAGGTTAGTAGTTCTTCGTCTGCAGTTTCTCAGGATAATTTTATCGACCAGACGCTGACTTTGAGGACATGTGATCTTTTCTTTTTTCATCATCATCATCATCATCATCATCATCATCATCATCATCATCATCATCATCATCATCATCATCATCATCATCATCATCATCATCATCATCATCATCATCATCATCATCATCATCATCAGTAGTAGTAGTAATTCCATCATCATCATCATCATCATCATCATCATCATCATCATCATCATCATCATCATCATCATCATCATCATCATCATCAGTAGTATCATCATCATCATCATCATCATCATCATCATCATCATCATCATCATCATCATCATCATCATCATCATCATCATCATCATTTCTACATACGCGTTATTTTCCGATTGAAAAATATAAAAAATATACTACGCCATTATCTATATCCATGTAGCTGTTGTCAAAATAGGTTCGGAGAGAGAAAGGGAGAGATAGAGAGCGAGAAAAAGAAAAAAAGAAAAAAAGGAAAAATAAATGATATTTCGGCCCACGGAACATTTACTTCCGAGTAGGGTTTGTTTATAGACAGAAGACAGTTCCATAGACGTTTGTTATTTAAAAAAAAAACTATAACTTACACAATAAAACAGTATACAGTAATTAGGCGATTTAATTTTAAACAAATAAAATAACTTTTAGCACAAAAAATAATACTATAAATACAAGTTTACTTTGAATAATAACGCACACAATGCCTACTAGACACAACCCTCGGGTGTCATCGGTCTCTCTCTACAGGGGTTTGTCAGGACAATCTGGCATGAAGATACAACTAAACCCTGAGCAAATATTCAAAATAACAGTACCGAAGCCCAAATTATATCGCCTCGGTAAGTCTACACACTGGCCTATACAAGAAATAGTTCAGCTTCTCGAATTGATGTTACCTCAAGTAACTAGACCAGATAAATTCTTGTTCTGGAATCCTGAACGACTTAGGAAAGACCACAATAAAAAAAAAAACGATAAAATAGTTGTGGTCAAAATTAATATTCTTTACTAACTTACTGACGTAATGTTTGAAAAGTAGAGGAGAACCTTAAATGAACATTTGGATAACTATGTATACCATAAATAGATCAAGTGTTAGTCCCTTTATATTTTGAGAGCTACCCGAGGAAAAATTACACTCGGGCAACGACGGATGAGAACAGCTAGTATTTATAAAATAACAATAACCATACAACAAACCTCTAAATTGAAACAAAACCGAATTGAGACATCAGATCTTATATAAGATAAAAGGCTCGATTATATATCAGAGTAAGTTACATCAATAATAAATTAAAATAAAATTTACATAGCCGAACATTTTAGTGCAGTTTCATGGTATCACAAATCATCAGTAATGTATCCAACTGGCATCAATTGAAAAGCTAACTCGAAAACTACTCGAAGAATACTCGAAGAGTATTTTTTTTAACAAGTGATTTATAAGTGACATCGCTTCTCACTGGTCTTTATCCTTATGCAATATTTATTATTATGTTGTTATATTTTTTACTTACCGATGCGAATATGAACCGTAGATGTAGAAAATGAAAAAGAAGTACAAAAAAAAATACTGTAAAAACTGAAGTAGATATGTTAATGTATAAATATTTGATTTAAATAAAAAAACAAATAATTGTTTCATTTATTGAAAAAAACCTGCATCGCTTACCTGGCTTTTCAATCTGATTACACATTTTCACTTGTCGATGCTCCTCAAGTAGCCCTAACGGATTTCTTAAACTACTGCGTGCCTGTGTGTATGCTACTACCAGACTTACAAAAAACACATCCCATTGCCATCGGGAGTTTTCTTGATCTCTGTTGGCTTGGCAGATCGAACATCTCGACAATAAAAAAGATGAAAAAAGAAAATAATGACTGTAAATGCTGATTAAAACATGTTTATGTCGAAATATTTCATTTAAATAAAAAAATAAAAATGTTTCATTTATTGAATAAATCTCGCATCGATTATCTGATTTTTCAATCTAATTGCCCCCACCATATATATATATATATATATATATATATATATATATATATATACACGAAGTAATAAATGCGAAAGTTTTTTTCCATCTATCCTAACTATATTAACATCAAAACACGGTAATATTATCTAATTCTAATTAGATAAGATTATATTGAAATACCCTATAAATAGGCATCTCCAACTTACTCAAACAAATCTCGATTTTGCTCATTTGCATATTTATTTATTTTCAAATTTTTAATAAATTAATATTCTGTAATATACTTTTTTACTTTGTATTGTCAAATTTTGTTCTACATACGCAATCGTTTTATCGATAGTACTATTATTAAAATTATAAATAAAATAAGATGAAGAGATTTTATTTAAAAAAATGATAGCGTTTAAAAACTTATTAAGAATTTCATTTTCAAGGGAGATAATTTACTTCTGGCTGTAGTAAAGTGTCAAATATCGCTGAGATGTTGAGAACAGATACTGCACTTTGATCTTAGCAAAAAGGCCACGGAACCATACAACTATTTTTGATGACTAGGCATTTTAAATAAATAAAACAAATTTAAAAAAAAATGATTAAATTGGAATAATTTTTAATGGGCGGTGTATTGTAGTATCGGTTCTGTTTTCAGAAGACTGTCCTCCCAGGAATTACCTCCTCCAGTTGTAAGGGTGTGTAGGGGAAATCTTCCCAGAATGAAAAATAACCAAGACTCGATTTAGTCAGAATATCTTTTAAGGGGGTAGTATAGTATCGGTTCTGTTCTCATAAGACCGTCCACGCAAGAAGGACTTCCTTCTTTTTGGGTGGAGGAAGGTAGTGTACGTTCATCATGATATTATCCTCTGCCGGGGGGAGTCAGTGTAGTAAATGTTCGTTCACCATAATACTAGCTAAGGAAGAACGATAACTCAAGTTTATAATAAACATGTCTTTTTTAACTAGAACATTATTAAAGTTATCGTTCTTCCTTAGCCAGCATCTCTGTTTATAAAGATGGCGACTATATTTTTCCAGCTATTTTCATTTAGGCGTTTCACGTGGACAATGAAACTTGCTATTGTTTTTAATGTTATCTAAATAAATAAATGCAAAAGTGTTTCCACCTATTCTAACTATATTGACATTAAAACGGTTTATGCTTATTTAATTCTCTATAGTATATTTTCATTCATCATGATACATTCATCCCAGACATTACCTCCATTTTCGGGAGGAAGACCGTACAGTATGCATTCGTTCTCGGGATTGACAGTTTTGTGTGTGGGGGGAGTTAGTGCACTATCTATTCTGTTGTGATGATGTCATCCTCCCAGGCATTAACACCTCCTTTTCGGAGGAGGGATCAGTACATGTAGTTCGTAAATCATGATACCATCCTCTCAGCCTCTCATTTGCAAATTTATTTTTAAGTTTCTAATGAATTAATATTTTCTAATCTGTCAATAATTAAATAAATGCGTTTATTTTAATAAATTTGTTGTTGCTGTGGTTGTTGTTTTTCCTATTCCTATTTCCTTCCTTCCACGTGAGAAGAGTAAGGCCTAACCTTGACTGTTGAATTATTTGCTGCTTATGCTTTTCCGTCGGGAACCCATACCTCACGATGTTTATGTAATACATTCAGGAGTAGGCCTGCCACCTAGACTTCTGGGGGGGGGGGAGCTTATTTGTCAACCCAGACTAAAGGTTAGTGTTTGGATTTATAAAGAGCATTATTTCTTTAGAAAGTTCGGCAATTAAAAGTCAATTTCCTCGGAAAGAAAACAACCCTAACAGAATTAATTTATTTAGTTTTTTCTTCTGATTAGTTAGATTACCATCATCTTGGTTGCTATATCCACAACGTTTCGATCGATGCACTTTACCACCTTTTTCTATCGTCTGTAAATTAAAAAAAGAAAGAAAACGCCGTAATGGAAACACTTTTAAACAGAAGCTAAAAAAAGAAAAGACAAAAAAAGTACAACACTACCAAAACATATAAACCAAATTAAAAAATGCCGAAGCGATTGATTTAAATATCATCATCGTTTTTAACGACCGAAAATACTTAAAAAATACAGTTTGGAACCCTGTTTGTAGATGACAGTGATTCTATAAAATCCACTCTGTTTGGGCTGTATACTTTTAAAGTAAGGGTCATACAAATATATCGACGCTTACATTTTTTTAAAAAGAAATGAAAAGCTTGCTCGAACAGCTTTGCGTAGAATATTTGCGTAAGCGAAGTAAAATAAAAAAGTAACTAAATAAAATAAAATAGGAAATGTTTTGCTAGGAAAGGTCCAGATAGTAATTAACGACATTTTTTTTTAATTAAGGCAAGAGAATGCTGTGTATTCGAAAATAGATTTATCAAGCGTAATCTGTTATTCTCGAATGGCTGTTTCTGTAGAGGAAAAAGAGGAAATCTGAATAAGTAACTTAATGTATCCGGAGTGACCCGATAATGAAAGTTTGTTGTTACATAAATCGTATGATGTGGAAAATAAAAAATGAACTTAAATACACATAAATTAATATCTACAAGTATTAATGAAAGTGACTATTTTAGTATCACACAACTGCCATTCTTATATTCCATGAAACTTGAATCTGGAAGGATGTATTTTGAATAAAAAATCAGTAAAGTCTGGAACATGAAATGGGCGGTCCTAAATTTAGTTTGACAATGTATACTACAGTAGCAATAGTGTAACATAAAATACAAACGGTGTTAGGCTTAATGAATCAACCTATTAAGAGCAGTTCCGGTGAAATGGGTGACTGTAGGAGTATATGTTATCGTGAAAGTGAAAATACCTCAAACTTCCTGTGTAGATGACTTTGTTAGGATTAACTTCTTAAAAGTAAAATTGGCCTAAGTGCTTCCGAAACAGATTAGTGTATGCATGTTTTTGTTCGAAATCTATAATGGTCAATTAAACAGGGGAATATTTATTTGACTTTATTATATGGATATATGTATGCGTTGGTTTGTAAGAATATAAGATATATACAAATATATACATGAATATAAATTAAACATATTTATGGTAAAGAGGGGGAAAATGGGGTACTGGTCCAGATTATGACCCAAGCTAAAATCGAATTGGCGTCGATAGTTTCCGGATGTTTACGGAGACGGCCAGAAAATATTGAAGCGCTTATCCAAACAGAATGCGAGAAAATATGCAAGCGACAAGATAACATTTTAATTCATTGTATTTCGAAAAAAATTATTTCACTACTTTTTTTAAGAAAACAATTTTTTTTATGAACTAAAACACATTTTATTCCCCTAACTCTTACCCTAACACCGTTTAAACACTTATATTTTTGACGTGTAAAATATATTTTATCACCTGCTACATTTTATTTTTCTTTCACACAAAAAAATATTTTTCTTCGTTAAAAAATAAATATTTCTTCCGTGGGTTTAATACTAGCGAAATAAAAAGGAAAACAAAGCAACAACAAAAAATGTCTAGCTCTGTTGAAGCCACGGTTCTTTGCCGAAAGTCTCAGCTGATAAATTAATGAATTTTATTCATCTAAAAAAACTATTGTTTGTTGTTTCTAATTTCTGTAAAGAAAAAATATTATACCTTACGAAACAATTTGAGCGTAAGATATGATCAACTCTCTTTTTTTCTTTGTACTATTTGATTAAAACCAATCTTGTTTTGACTAATTGTAACTTTGCTTTAAATATTAGCTATTTTTTGGACGCATGCAACCGACTTTTCATTCGGCTTGTTCCGGCCGTCTATGTAAACATCTGGAAACTACCGACGCCAAGTGGATTTCAGCTTGGGACCTTATCTGGACCAGTACCGAAAATGGAAAAAAAAGTTTTTAGAATTAAGCGTTTAGTACATTGCCAAAGGCAATGGAATGAGCATTTTTATTCTGATGATAGCAAGGATGGATGCTGAGAAAACAGATATCTAACCAATGTAAGTGGTCAAGCGTGACAAGCTCCAAGTCTACGAATAACCTTCCTAGAGCTTGAGTCTCGAACAAAATATCCGGTTTGCAAACCTAAAATTGCTTGAAAAGTAGATGGGCTCTGCCTATCGCCCAGCCTTTGTACTCCTTCTTTGTCTATTAGCCAGACACAGAGGTACTAGCACAGGGACACCTAAAACACCCAGTGCTTGCCCTTGTTTCCTGACTAGGACAATAAACGCCGTCTCTTTTTCTCTCTATCTGGGCAACTTGGGGATAGTTTTTCTCACTAACTCTGAGTTGCTCTAGTTCCGACAGGTTTAGGGTACAGGTTAGGCAGATTGTCTGGATGCTGTTTTCAGACTTGTAGTGCAGGAGCCCAAACTCTTAGGTAGCGCTAAGAACGGCTGCTCCATCAACAGTTGTATAACACCATGGGTAACTGTACGTGTCATGTTGCGCATGGAAAGGGACTCTACAGTTATGCTCGATGGGCTTTCCCGAGGCCACAACCCCCATGGATCAAAGATGTGTGAGCTTATTGGCACTAAACAAGCCCTCACTTTGCCCTCCCACTCTATCTAAAACAAAAATATCTCGCTGCACAGCTCCCAATTTAGGATGCCCCCCAAACTTTCACCCTAATTCCTAGTAGCCTCTTACGTCTACAGTGGCAACTGGCTTTGTTTGGGGTGAACTATGTTAATAAAAACATTTTTTAATCCCACACCATATCAATTCTTACTGCGGGATCACCAACACTCAGCAGTTTCCATTCCCTATTTTTCTCAACTAACTATATTATATACTCGTGGATTTAGTATAGCTAACATCAATAGACTTATGACAATTACTAGAAAATATATGATCCCTTCGGTCACATATATTTGCTTGGCTGGAGGGATGTCATGATGAACGAACTACATATACTGACTCTCAAAGGAGGAGGTAATGTCTGGTAGGATGGTATCATTACAACAAACATATACCACAATACCCCCTTTAAAATAAAGGAGAAACAACCTGGGAGGGTCTTCCCCATAAAAAGAAAAGGAATAATAGAAAAGATACTACACTACCTCCAGCTCCTTCCACCCCCCCCAAAAGACAAGGTAGTACCTGGAAAAATTGACTCCTAACAACAAAACAGATACTACATTAATCTTCCTAAAAAGTAGGAGGAAATACCTGGGAGGATTAGCTTCACCCCTTAAAATAATGAGGATGTAAATCCAAGGGGGGTAGTCTTATGACGACAAAACAGATGCTACAATGTCCATCCCCCATTAAAAGATAATACAATAGAGCAAATTATTTTTTTAAATTCAGTTAAAATTGTCTGTCATAAAAACATTATTTTTATAGTTTCTTGGCCTTTTGGCAAATATCAAAGTTAAGTATATGTTCTCAATATCACAGCGACATCAGACGCGAAAATAAAAATCCAGCGTCATTAACTGGAGAGAGGAAGAGGTAGAGGGAGAGAGGGGAAGAAGGAAACAAACACATAAACAGCTAGATATATAGAGAGTTACAGATAGAGAGAGGGAGAGATAGAGAGAGGGAGAGAAATAGATATATAGAGATAGATAGATAGATAGAGAGAGAGAGAGAGAGAGAGAGGGAGAGAGATAGAGAGAGAGGGAGAGATAGAGATGGGGAGATAGATAGATAGAGAGATAGAGAAGGGAGAGAGAGTGAGTGTGTGTGTGTGTGAGAGAGAGAGAGAGAGAGAGAGAGAGAGAGAGAGAGAGAGAGAGAGAGAGAGACGGCCAAACAGTAGCTAGCTTGCTAACCAGCCACCATCTTGCGAGATATATTAAGAATAGTTTTTCTGAAGTTATTCATTTCTTGATTAAATCTTGGAATTAATTATTATTATCGGCGAAACTATTGCACATAGGAAATAAAATCCTCATGGCCTACGTCCAGTCTTAAGAGACAATAGATACCAAATGAAAGGGTGGCTGCGCTTATAATTGTGAAGCAAGGGTTGCGCAATCCGAACCACACTTCTCCTGATTCGGCACTTCTCGAATTCAGTGGCAAAGAGAAGTCTTGGATGACGGAAAACAATGCCGAGATAAGCGGAGAGTACATATATCACCTGGTATTCGCAAAAGGTCAGCCATTTAGTACTGACCAGGCTCAATGTCGCTTAACTTCGGTGATCTAACGAGAACCGGTGTGTCAACGGTAGATAAAATTGTACCATAAAATAAGATTATATAACATCAAATATTAATTGATTCTGAAGTTCTTAGACATACATATGAATGAATGTCCTTAGATTGTTCATCTCTACTATAGAATCTTAGTATCTGTTCCGATGGATACTGCACCCCATACTGCTGTTGTCTTGGCCTTCGGGTCTTGATTTACGCCGGTCAATGGGTGTGTCCTGTGTCCTTCCCAGGCTTTGCCTCCTCTCTTTGGGGAGGAGTAAGTTTATTGCTTACTGCTTGAGGCGCCCCTACCGGGGAATGCCGACGGGGCTGCCCAGGCAATGTTTAAACCCCACTTTCCCGACCCGACCTTGGGTCACATCTTACTTGTGGGAGTAAGATAAAAACTGGCCTGGAGAGGAGTAAATCAATACTATAGAATTTTACAAAGTTCAATTATGTATTATTGATTTAAATAACAGTAAACCGTTTTGATGGTAATATAAGAGTGATAGATCAAAACAACTTTCGCATTTATTCATTTAGATGATGTATAGGCTTATGTAGAAACGAACTCACAGTCTCATAAAAATGTACTTCGAAGAGTTTTTTAAAATTTTTATTGCACGCGGGTATACCCATATTGGAAGCTTATGTTTTTCTTTGCTGAAAAGAGTTCCTCGTGTATCTCTGGAGGAGATCACAGTTCAGATTTATTGTTAAGCTGGTTTTGCATTAAATTATAGATCAAGCTAAGAGCTGTCAAAAAAGACATGATCTCTATATTAATAAAATTGTGTTTCTCTGTATTTATGTTTGTCGTCTTTATGTGACTTACATATTATTATTTTATTTTATTTATCATTACTCGATTATTTCTTCATATCAAAACATAACTTTTAACGCATCCTATTTAAAAAAAAATAGTTTCATTACGAAATTAAATCCACCACAATGCATTTCGGTTTATTCATTAACAAGGCAGCTATTTTATACTTTTCTATATACTTAAAAAATTAATTACTTCGTGTT
Source organism: Sepiola atlantica (assembly GCA_963556195.1). NCBI lineage: Eukaryota > Metazoa > Mollusca > Cephalopoda > Sepiida > Sepiolidae > Sepiola > Sepiola atlantica. The sequence continues at coordinate 164,603,440 of OY744521.1, read as the reverse complement.
TTTTTTTAATTTAAAAGAAATTTGAAAGCATTTAAACAGTATAATTATCATTTTATTATTATTATGACCACTATTACTCGTAAAAATAATAATAATGATAAATATTGATAAACCTAGAAAATGTATTATTTTCAGAAAATTAAAGCGATATCGATAAAAACGAAAAGACTAAAGAATGGCTTTATTAGTTTTTGCGGAAACTATAAAAACTATGTTCAACGATGACGTCGAAGCTGGCTTCAGGGGACTGCAACTTGGGTCTTTGGCTTATGAGACATTTGTGGCTTTAAACTTTTCACAAATGTATTAAAACATTGAAACTTTTGGAAGTGATTTACACACTCTAATTTTATGAATAGAAATGAAACCTACATTACTTTAACAGAATTAGTTATAGTTTTGTAACAGGTTGGGTGAATTAATAATTAAATAATCAAATAATCAAACAATAACGTAATAATTAAATCTAACTTTACAAAATACTATTTTTAACATTGTATAGTTTTAAAACCAATAAGAAATGACAGTAGAAAGAATCCCGGGTAACGCCAGGTAGTTACAGCTACTAATAAATAAATAGACAAGCACCGATTCCATAGTCCATAACCGTATCTTTTAGTCAAATGACGCCCCTCATTATTTCTGAATTCATCTAGTTTTTCCTAAAACTTTATGCATTGGCGTTATTTTTAACCTTATAAGGATTAACCTTCCCCGTTAAATATTGGTCCCTATATGCTCAGAGTTAGACACAAGGTCGGCTTTTAACATGGAAAAAATTCAGACAGCCAAAAAGGGGAACTCTTAATTGGGACAAAACTAAAAATTACCTCAGTCTATAAAGAGTTCTACTTCACTGATCATTGATAGAAAAGATGAAGTGTAGTATTAGAAAAGGTACTACACTTTGTTCCGAGCCAAAAGGCCAAGCATATTATATTAGTCTATTAGAAAAATAAATCTAATTCAATGACAGGCGTGAAGTATTCAAAATTAATTTTTACTGCGGTGACTGTTAACAAATGGCGAGTAAATCACGCGAGATCACGTGAGTCAGGGAAAGAAAATCTACTTTGAAAGACGAAACGAAATCAGCCATTTTCTCTTTCAAATCGAAACCCAATATCCTGACGGTGTGAAGACGGACAAATAAACGTGTCGATCAAAGTCTGTTAACAAAGTATGTGGCTCAGTCGTTCGGTCAATCTGTCGTCTGTTATCACGCTTCAGATTAAATATAGAATTTGTATAGTTAAACGCGCAGATTCACTGAAATCATCTTATTTGAGATGTTTCAGATAACATTTTCGACGTTCTGTCACACTTAAGTTTGAAATGATACATTTATCGGTCTGTCATGTGTATATTTGGAATAACCTTTTCAGTGGTCTGTCACGCTTCAGATGGAAATAGAATTTTCTTTGGTCTGTAACGCTTCAGATTATAATAGAATTTTTGTTGATCTGTAATGCTTCAGTTTATAATAGAATTTTCTTTGGTCTGTAATGCTTCAGTTCATAATAGAATTTTCTTTGGTCTGTAACGCTTCAATTTATAACAGAATTTTCTTTGGTCTGTAACGCTTCAGATTATAATAGAATTTTCTTTGGTCTGTAATAACATTTCGTTGAGCTGTCATGCTTCAGTTTGAAATAGTATTTTCGTTGGTTTATCATGCTTTAGTTTGAAATAGAATTTGAGTTGTCCTGATACAGTTTCAAGTATAATTTTCGTTGTTTTGTCCTGCTACAGTTTGAAATATAGATTTTGTTGGTCTGCCCTGCTTCAGTTAGAAATAGCATTTTCCTTGGTCTGTTACACTTTAGTTTGAAATAGCATTTTCGTTTAAAATGCAACTTTCGTTGGTTTATCATTCTTCAGTTTTAAATAGCATTTGCGTTAGTCTGTCATGCTTAAGTTTGAAATAGAATTTGCGTTGGTCTGTCACGCTTCAATTTAAAATAACATTTTTGTTGGTTTGTCATGCTATAGTTTGCAATAGAATTTGGTTTGTCCTGAAACAGTTTCAAGTATACTTTTCGTTGGTTTGTCCTGCTACAGTTTCAAATAGAATTTTCCCTGTTCTGTCAGGCTTCAGCTTGAATTAACATTTTCGTCGCTAAAAGATACGATTTAATGGCTGCATCTGATTGTATATGCGTCCAAGCTCTTTCCGTCGTCAGGTTTGTCACATTTAAATTTGAAATGTCGGCTCGTCACGGTTAAATGTAAAATAGCATTTTCGTTCGTTTGTCGCACTTACCTTTGAAATAACATCTTCAAAGCGATACTTGCAAGACTGATTGGTCGCCTTGTCACACCTCAGTGTGTAATATCATTTTCATTTTAGTCTACGCATCTCTATAAAATACTCTATCCGTAGGTCCGTCACGTTTAAGTTTGAAATGGCATTTTCAACGTTAAACACGTAGATTGAATGACGCATCCTATGAATACCCCTTCTTGTTTTTCTTTCTGGAAGTTTCTGGGGGTTTCCGAATGCTGATAGATCCCTGGTGGGTAGGGGAAGACCATACACACCTGTTTAAACAGCCTTCAAGATAGCAATGGATAAAGTTTGGAAAACAAGAAAAGGTCATTCAGTTCGTTTCCGATGACAGTTATAACTACAGATAAACATTTGAAACAACGCGTTTCAGTCCCTGGACCACAAGCCTAAACAATAACACGTTGCGGGTGACACATTTTATTAGCAAGGATAAATTAATCCAATATTTTTATTCAAAATATTTTTCCATTTAAAAACGGAACTTTTTAGAATGATCCTCCAATATATAATAAAAAGCAATATATATATATATATATATATATATATATATATATATATATATATATATATATATATCCGTCTCATCACGCAAAAGTTAGCAATGAAAAAATGCCGAATAAATTAATTTAAAATATTTAGGAGAATTAAGAAAGCCCTAAAAGAGTGTCAAGCAATCCCCGTTTTCAATCTATTTCCATAATGAGACGCTATCTTTCTATTTATCTTTCTGCTTTCTGTACCGAGTTACACGTTTTTTCTTTTTCTTTTTCTAAACTTTCTAGTTTTGAGACATTTATTATGTCTTCTTTTTTTTCGTTTTTTACTTTATTCATTCAGACATAATTTTATATGAATATAGCTAATATATAATATTTTGATGCAAAATATTTCTTATGAACATAATTTACTAGAATTACTGTGATTCTTATCAATCATTTTAAATTAAGATACATTTAAATCAAATAGAAATAAAGAATATCTTATTATAATGGAGCTTATGAATTTGTTCGTCCGTAACCGAAGCTCTGTCACTACCTAAATCACAAGTCCTCGCTAGATTTAAAAAACTCTTATTTCAGATTATTTTACCATCAAACTTGTTTTGGCATCATCCGTATTTAGATACACAATCGACTCTTCCGATAAGTATCTAATACTTAGACTGTAATACACTCAGGGAGTCCAGTAACAGAAACTACACTGGTTACTTGTATTGCTGTAATATACATTTATTCTTCTTTTCAACATACGTGCTTGTCTTATTTACTCATTACGTACATTCGAGGACATAACAGAATATTTATCATCAAGAAATAATCTCTCTATGTAAAACTCAATTCGTGTGTGTGTGATGTTTGCGTGTTCCCTATCGAAAGACAGTTTAGAAAATCTACATGAGAACTAAGTGTATTCATATGTACACATTTCCAGGGAAGACAATGGAAGTTGTCCATAATCTCTATGTGCACACCTAAAGAGGCTATGAGGACAGACTTCAAATATATCCCATTTTAATGAAATTTAAATCATATCTATACAATTATATGCGGAAAATAATGGCACCCCCTTAAAACTTCAAATACGTATATCGGATTTTAATAAAATTTAAATCTTATATAAAATACACTAATTCAGTGAGTTTTCCAAAATTTCAGTTTCTTTAGACTATATTAGGAGGCAAAAAGGGGCAGTAAAAAAGTAATATAGTGTTATGAGAATTGGGGAAAAACATAGTGTTCCTCATTTTTCAATCCCGAGCAACGTCGGGTCTTCCTACTAGTGTCTTATATTATTTACAACGTTAGCATATTTACTTGGTTTAATACTATTTTGAATTCATATATGCAACAAAATCGTGGTTCACAGAATTAACAACACAACTAATTATCATATTTATTTAAAGAAAACTGATTTTAATGATTAATTCCTGCGTTTATTGATTTCGAAATATTGGATTGTATTTTTATGCTTACTTACCTGCGTGCCGGCGTTGCCCGGGAAATATATTAACTTAAGAAATTCCCGGCCCTAATGTTGATATTGAATTATTTGCTGCGTATGGTTGTCCGGCGCAAACGCAGCCACTATAAAGTTAATGTGAAACATTTATTTGTTTTTGGTGGGTGGGCGGATTGCTATCCGGAATTATTACCAAGTTTAATTACCAATGAATAGTACGACTAATTATAATATCCATTTTTTAAAAACTGATTTTAATAATTAATTCTTGAGTTTATTGATTTTTAATTCTTAGATTTATTTTAATACTAGCTTACCTGTATGCAGGCGTTGCCCAGGAAAGTATATTAACTCAATAATTTCTCAGCCCCAACGTTAAAATAGCGAATCATTTGCTGATTATGGTTGTCCGGCGCGAACGCAGACACCACGAAGTTAAAGAAAACTATTTAGGGAAGAGGACTTATGCAGGAAGTTTAATTGTCAACCCGGACTTAAGGTTAGTGTTGTACTTAACGAAGGGCATTTTTGCTTAAAATAGGCGCGAAGCCTTTAAAAGACAGTTTTACCAAACTAAAAAAAGAAAAACAAAACAAAAATCGATAAAAAAATGTATTTATTTATTCTGCACACTTATATTTTGAAGTTTCTACACAAACAAATGAACAGAAAAGTTCAACATCTTAAGTTTTAAATATTTTTTTTTATAAATGTCATATATGTACATCCGAGGTTATACGGGATATACACATAAAGCAGTTAATCTTGTGCCATACGCGAACTAGGACCTCGTAGCTAAATCAAGAACACAAAAATAGATACACAAAGCTTTCAAGTGGAACCAGATTCAGTTACTTATCATTTGTAGTTATCGAGAAAAAAATTATTAAAAAAAACGGAAACTCATGTAGTGTCATATATTATATAAGTTATAACTTGAACCTATACGGCGTTACCCGGGAGTATTTTTTACTTTTATTTTTGTTTCGCTTTTTGAACTACGGCGTTTGTTTGTTTTACTCAACATTATTATTAATTTAAATAGGATTTTGAAAGTTAAATTCTATTACTACGGTATCGTTAGGTCATTAAATTATTAATAGAACAAAATTGTTTTCAAACTATATATTATTTGGTTAAGATAATGCTGTTTGAATCTCTATTTATAAAATAATTACATGTAGCGAGCTTCCAATACTTGATGATTTGCTAAGAATTTTAAAGCCAATAATGTCTTTCTATTTGATATTTTAATTACTTCCAAATTCCAATCAAATTTTCAAATGTCACGATGAAATTTATTTTTTAAAACTATTAAAAAAAGAAAGATTGAAGTGGTTGACTTGTTTACCAATAAAGTGAAATGCACTGTGGTGATTTAATTTCTTAATTAATTTTGTAAAATAGCATTTTTACAATGTTTCTTTTTTACTACTTTTCACTACAGCATCTTTTATTTTAATAAATAATCGATAAATAGAAAATAAATGTGTTATTATCAAAGTTATGTTGATACAAAAAATACACACATGCTCGAAAAGGAGTGTTTATTAATATATAGATTATAGTAATTATTATTTATATAATCTCTCATGAAGTTGGTATAAGGTATATGTATATAAAATGAATAATGTTTATACAATAATTGTTGCTTGTGCAGCAGCATTGCTTCCAACAAAGCCTTCATCAGATGATGACTCTGGGTTCAGGCATAGTTTCAGGGCCGAAGCATCATTACCACGAACCCAGAGCGCCACTGCAGTATCTCACGATACTATCATACTTTGTTGGATTGTCGCCACTCTGTGGGATTTTCATATCCACGCTGATGCAGACAGAGCCTTGCCTTGTATTTTCTTTATGTATTTTTCTTGTCTGATGGAGAAAGACCAAGATTATTAAAAAAACGCGGAAGTTGAATTGGCAATAAAACCTCAACATCCGACTTCGATAGACAATGCAATAGTTTTCTAGTCATTCCTTACACATTGTTCTCGTAGATCTTCATATCTTTTCAACTTGCACTGGTGTGCTCAGTCAACATTTTCCTCAAAATTCAATGACGAAAATATTTTTCAAATTAACGGACCAATACATTTATACATTTCTATGTATAGGATTCACTCCTTTAAATAATTAATTGATGATTTTGAATTTTGGAACACAACTGCTAGGCGTAAAGGTGGGTAATGTGGGATATATTTATTTTAATTTAGTTTATGCAAAGGGGCAAACGTGAAAATTCAGATACCTTCGATTGTTGTAAAATTTTAACCATAGATTTTAAACATAAATTACTAAATATTCCACAAATTTGAGTTTCTTTAGAGTATTTAAAAAAAAATTAGAGGGCATAATATTGGCATAATTTCCGATTTGAAAATTAAAATATTTGAAATTTAAATTACGTTTGTATCAATAATTATCAGACACTAGTTAAGCAAGATTCGCTGAATTTCAATTCTTTCTTAAGTCCGTTTCAGCTTAATTTTAGACATTTTCTAGAATAAAAATCATGTAATCTATTTTGATCAAAATTGGAGTAAGGATTCTAGACCTAAGCTTTAGTATCATTATATATTTTATATCTTCGTAAAGGAACATAAAAGTGGTGCAAAACTGTTCTGTTCGGGGAATTACTTTTACCCGTTCTGCGACTGGTATTCTTCTAGTCTATGTATATAAGTTAGTTTGAATATTTATTTTAGTAATTGCGCCCTTCTATTACCAAATCTGTAACAATCTTCATTTTATTATCAAATACAGTGAATATCCTGTACACCACCCAAGAAGTCACCATGGGTCAGCGGTTGAGAAATACTCATTTGGAGTATGACACGGATACCAACGGATACCAGCATTGTTGTGTTTATGCTCCGTCCATCCAGAACGAGGTAATTGTCCGATCGCCCGAAAGCCTCCACAGATGCACTTGCTTAAAACACATCATGCATTGTGGTGAACATGCCCCACCATCTCCGCCAAACAAGTGATTATTGTACAAATCGTCGGAACGCTACGTGTCAGATACCCACTTGGATTCAGCTGTTATTCGGGAGCATTTCTTTTCTTAGAACAGAGATATATACTAACTATAAGCCGCGGCTCAAATCAGCCCCGCCACATGTTTTTATCAGTCTCACGAGTATAATAAAAAGAACAATAGTAAACAGAGATAGAAAGCAATTATATGTGCTTATTATACACTCTAGGAAATAATGTTGTTCTTTTGTAGCCTAATATTATAACAGAGAAAATGTTTATTCCCATTATTTTTTTAAATAATAACGAGAAGAATACTTGTCCAAAGATAGGTAAAAGTGAATTCCTCGAACAGAACAGGTTTGTACCACTTTTATGATTTCTTAAAAAGATAAAAATCAAGATATAAAGATACTAAACATCATGTATAGAATTAGTATTCCAAATGTGATAAAAATCCATCATGATTTTGATTCTGGAAAATGTCTAAAATAAAAGGCTTAAGTCTAAACGGTTTTAAGAAGAAGTTGAAATTCAAGGAATTTTGCTTAATTGGTGTCTCATGACTATGGATCAAATTTAATGTAAATATGAAATATATGAATTTTAAAATGGTAGATTATACTCAGATGCACCCTAAACTCTTTAAAATATCCCTAAAAAATTGGAATTTGAGCAATATTTATCAATTAATGTCTTTCACAAAAATCGGACGTATTAAATTTTCACACTCCCATCTCCTTTGCAGAAAACTAAATTCACAAAATATAACCCATATTTGGACCCCTTACCCCTCACGCAATGCAGCAGTTTTTCAAAATCAATAATGATTAGTTAATTAGTTTGTGAGTGAATCCTGTACACACAAATACGTAAATATATACACATATCAAACTTTATATAGAGATAAGCAGGTCATGCTATTTAGTAATATACATTTGCATTGACTCATTCAATCATTATAAACATTAAAAATATAATATTTATTTTAGATATTAATCTAATATTGTTTTTGCCGTTTATTTTCCTACAGCAGTTTATGTCTATGTTGCTCGTCTATTACTAATGTAGATTTGGCATCTGTTTGTCTGAAGCTGAAACTATTCTAGTACTTCTTTCAAAGGGGAGTAATGAAGTAACTGTTCTGTTTCTTGAGACCACCCTCTCAAGCATGGCCTCTTTATTTTGGGAGGTAGTATAGTTTCGTTCATCATGATATCATTATAGCCAAGCATTACCTCCTCCTTTTATAGAGTAGTCTAGTATCTATTCTGTGGTCATGCTACTATCCTTCCAGGAATTACCTCCTCCTTTTTGAGGGGATAGTGTAGTATCTGTTCTGTTGTTATGAGACCATTTTCTCAGCCATTACCTCCTTCTTTGGGGCATAGTGTGATATATGTTTTATTATCCTGAGACTATCCTCCCAGTCATTACCTCCTTCTTGGGGAGGGGGTAACCAATTAATCGTAAGAATCGGCTATTCATTAGCAAACTCGGCGAGTGTCTAGAATTTAAAACAGAGAAAAGAAAGGTGAAAAAAACCAATAGTTAATAAATAACTGTTACCAAAGGTAGTAAAAATTACTTTTTTATTTACCTACCTAATTTATTTGAATGTATTTCTATGGTTGCCTTTACAGCCTTGTATACCCGACGGATTCAATATGGAAGCGGATTTTACTCGATGTTAAGGCTCGATGACGTAGATTTAACAACTCAAATACCGAAAATTAAACAAAAATACAGCTAAAACTGTCATCAATCGGTCGGAAATTTAGTTTTCAACCGATCTATAATTTTTATTAGCTGTATTTTTGTTTCATTTAACATCTAGTCTAAAGTAATATCTGTTCAGGAGAGCTGAGGTTGTGACTGTGCAACCCTTGCTTGATAATAGACTCCCCATGCAGGCACCTTTACAGCGTGTATCCATTGCTTCTTATTTAATGTTTAGCAATATATACTAATAAATTATTATGCTTATAATGTACTTCTGCCAGAAGTACATTATAAGCAACCAGTTTTGATAATGATGATGCATTCAGATGTGAATTTATCTATACGTGTTTCTGTGTGAAATTGAGTTTTAAAGCCGTTTCCTGGTTAAGCCCCAAGGTCAATGCATGCACGTTGAACAAAGCGAGACACGACGTATCAAAATATGGTTTCCATTAAATGTTGTAACATTTATCATGATGTGTTGGAAAATGTCTGTTAAGTGTTAATGAACAGGTGACATCAAATATATATTATTGATATAACTTCAAAGTGTCTTCCGAGAGAAACTGTAACGCCCCGCTAAAACACCATCTCGAGTGTTTTAGCCGTCGAGTATACACGTTTGATGTTAAACGTTTTTGCTCTTGAAGTGCGCGTATTTTTTGCATTGAATAAATCACAATCTCCAAACACTTGACACTTAAAGAGTCAACGCTCCGCCCTTACGAGTGACTCTTTCTGAAGAGAACGTAGATATTCGAACCAACACGTACACTTGTAGAACGCGTATATAGATTCAGATCACTTAGATACTCTGAACGCTCGACTGGCTTCGGTGGACAGGGGTTCCGTCTGGTAAGGTTTGAAGAGAAATTAAATTGAGATAAACCATCGCCAAGAAGGTTTTTTTACAGCCAACATCGCTTCATAACATAACAAAAGGGTCTTTGGCACCCCAAGCACGAAAATAAGGGAACTATTAGGAAGTTTCGACTATTTATGTATCCGCCTTTATTGCGTAACAGTGCGATAGACTTCCCTTTAAATTTGATTGTATCCCCTCATGGGGAGGTAAGTGGACCAAGCGGACATTAAGCACCCATGTTCTGTTTGTCTCTGAAATGAACGGATAGAGTATGACTTCACACAAATATACCGCGCTCTTCGAATCATAAACACAACTTAAACATGTAATTCAAAATTTTCTTGGTTACAAAATAACATTTATTTAAAAAAATAAATGCGCAGTAAACTTGTGGCGCAACGGTTAAAAGTGTTGATTAACAATCAGTTCTAAGTAGCAGTGTTTGGAAGGTTGAAGGTTCAATCTTTACTACGGACGATAATAACTACAGATAACATAGAAATGAACACTTCTATTCGGTCATGGCTAATGAAACGAGAACAATCTAACTCCGTGCATTAAATAAAGGGGTTCAGTTCGAAATTCCGTATAGGTTTTCGAGTTTGACATAAAAGTTCGAGTTGAAGTAGGTCAAAGGTTACATGGGTCGATATCTTGTTAAAACAATAACCAAGATGAGATTAGTAGTATAAAAAATACAAACTATAAATCAACACCGAAATACCGCAAAAGTTTCACTTTGACAAAATATATTTCATCAAAAGCAGAATAACTATTTTTAGACAAAATAATTGAAAAAGAAAAATTCAGAAAAATATCATAAATAGCAATGAACATTTTCCATTACAAATTTACTACCAGGAATACATTTTATTAAAACTACTAAAACAGGAAATTGGCATAGTTTTTTTTTTCGTTTACATGTTGTTAGTAAGTTTCCCAATATTCACAAGATGATAAGCGTAGTTCTTTTTTCACTATAAATCAGAAAGAAAAAAGACAATTTTGCTAGTAACAATATAATACAGTATATTACATAGTATATTGTATAATGTAATATAGTATATAGTATATAATAAAATGTAATATAGTATATAGTATATTACATTACACATTGCATAATGTAATATAGTATGTTATAAAATGTAATATAGTATATTACATTATATATTGTATAATGTAATATAGTATATAGTATATTATAAAATGTAATATAGTATAGAGTATATTATAAAATGTAATAAGTATATAGTATATTACATTACACATTGCATAATGTAATATAGTATGTTATAAAATGTAATATAGTATATTACATTATATATTGTATAATGTAATATAGTATATAGTATATTATAAAATGTAATATAGTATAGAGTATATTATAAAATGTAATAAGTATATAGTATATAGTGTATTACATTATATATTGTATGATGTAATATAGTATGTATTTTATAATGTAAAATGTAATATAGTAAATAGTATCTATATATTAATACGCTAAGGTGTACGTACGTGTGTCACGCTCCTAAATAAATCCAATAAATAAATATACAACAAATAAATTGGACGTAGAGACTTGGAAACGAATATTGTGCAGATGAACAGGAGGGGAAATCAGTAAGAGCGATTTTAGTAGTGCTTTGGATGCCTCCTTGATTTTCAAAGTACTCGGCGTTGTCCGGGAGAAAAGTGCTCAATGTCATAGATAGAGCTACTGTAGTGATAGGTTTGTATAATATTTTAACAGCATTTACGCTTCTTTTCGGAATATTGTGCAGATGAACAGGAGAATGGATCAGAAAGAGTGATTTTAGTAGTGCTCTAGATGCCTCCTTGATTTTTTAAGTACTCGGCGTTGTCAAGGAAGAAAAGTGCTCAATGTCCTAGATAGAACTACTGTAGTGATAGGTTTGTATAATATTTTAACATAATCTACGCTTCTTTTCGGACTATTGTGCAGATGAAAAGGAGGCGGAATCAGTAAGAATGATTTTAGTAGTGCTCTGGAGCCTCCTTGATTTTCTTAGTACTCGGCGTTGTCTGGGAGAAAAGTGCTCAATGTCCTTATTAGAGCTACTGTGCAGATGAAAAGGAGGGGGGATCAGTAAGTGGGTGCTTCTACAATATAAGACCCGGACGCGTCTGCAGAACAGGAAACATGGGTGCTTCTGCAGTATAAAGGCCAGGGGTGCTTCTACAGTATAGGACCAAGCACCGGGGGTGTTTCTACAATACAGGACCCGGAGACTTCGCAGAATAGGGACCATGGGTGCTTCTGCAGTATACAGACCAGGGGTGTTTCTACAGTATAGGACCCAGCACCGGGTGGCTTCTACAATATAGGACCCAGAGGCTTCTGCAGTATAGAGGTAATGGGTGCTTCTGCAGTATACGGACCGGGGGGGCTTCTGGTGCTTCTACAGTATATGACCCAGCACCGGGTGTGCTTCTACAATATAGGACCCGGAGGCTTCTGCAGAATAGGGAGCACGGGTGCTTCTGCAGAATACGGACCATGGGTGCTTCTGCACTATAGGGACTGGGGGTGCTTCTACAGTATATAACCCAGCACCGGGTGGCTTCTACAATATAGGACCCAGAGGCTTCTGCAGTATAGGGGTAATGGGTGCTTCTGCAGTATACGGACCGGGGTGCTTCTGGTGCTTCTACAGTATATGACATAGCACCGGGGGTGCTTCTACAATATAGAACCCAGAGGCGTCTGCAGTATAGGGACCGGGGGGTGCTTCTGCAGTATAGGCACCGAGGGTGCTTCTGCAGTATAGGCACCGGGGGGCGCTTCTACAGTATAGGGACCGGTGGTGCTTCTGCAGTATATGAGCCGAGGGTGCTTCTGCAGTATACGGGCGAGGGGTGATTCTACAGTACAGGCACCGAGGGGGCTTCTACAATATAGGACCCGGAGGCTTCTGCAGTATGGTTCTTTGATATGACCGAGGCCCCTCGGAAATTATTTTTTCATTCTTTAACTAAAAATATTTCTATTTATGGGGGATTGTAAAAAAATGGGGGGTCAAAATTTTTTTTTTGTATTTTTTACTTTTTAATTAACCATATTTATATGTATGGGGAGGATGAAAACACATTTGGGGGGGTAAATTTTTTTTTCTTTTTTAAACTAAAAATATTTCTATATTTTTTTTTAGTTAAAAATATTTTTATACATGTGGAGGGTAAAAAAAAATATTGGGGGGGGGGGGGGTTCAAAATTAAAATTTTTTTGTTTCTTATCTCCTTTTTATTAAAAATACTTCTATGTATGGAGGAGGATACAAAAAATGGGGGGGGGCAAACATTTTTCGTTTTTTAACTACAAATATTTCCATTTATGATAGTGACAATACATGAATGAACACTATTTTGTTTTTCTGACACGACAGGGGCGCATTAATAGTAGTTCTTAGGTATGCGAACTGGGCTGGAGATAGGTAATACTTAGTATGTGCACCCTTGCAGAGATAGGTAAGTATATAGTATGTGCACCAGGGCGGCGATCGGTACGTATATAGCACGCGCACTGGGGCGGTGATAGGCACGTATATAGCACGCGCATTGGGGCGCCGATAGGTACGTATTTAGCATTCACACCGCGATAGGTACGTATTTAGCATGCGCATAGGGCGGCGATAGGTACGTATGTAGCATTTGCACCGGGTCGGCGATAGGTACGTATATAGCATGCGTTCCGGGGCGGCGATTGGTATGTATATAGCACGCGCGCCGGGGCGGCGATAGGTACGTATTTAGCATTCGCACCAGGGTGGCGATATGTAGATATTTAGTATTCGCACTGGGGCAGCGATAGGTACTTATGTAGTATGCACACCAGGGCAGCAATAGGTACGTATTTAGCATTCGTACTGGGCCGGCGATAGGTACGTATTTATCATTCGAACGGGGCGGCGATATGTACATATATAGTATCTGCACCGGGGCGCCGATACATACGTATATAGTATGTGCACTGCGGCGGCGATAGGGACGTATATAGTATGAACACCGGGGCGGAGATAAGTACCTATATAGTATGTACACCAGGGTGGAGATATGTACCTATATAGAAGGCGCAGACAGAGGTGGTACTTTTATAGAAATATGCCATACTTTTGCCTTGGGCAACATAAGAGGAATGGTGGGGAAGAAACAGCTTTCGCAAAAGACAAAATGAAAAAGTACCGGTGAAATGGGGAGACCAGGGAAGAGAAAAGTAGAAAGATAAAGCGACGGCTATAGAGAGAGGGAGAGAAATAGAAGTTTGACTATAAAGATTTTATAAACGGGATTTTTCTTCAATTAAATGTTTCTATGACCCCGAGCTAACGAAATGAAGTTGTTAAATAGATAAAAATTAACTTAATTAAACCATTAACTGACCCCGCTCGCTAATGTCGCTTCAGCGTGGAAGAAGGAGGAAGAGACGACGTTCATGCACTTTTTCTTCAGTTTAACATTTGAGAGAGAGGGAGAGAGAGAGAGAGAGAGAACTGTGAAATACTTTTTCAATGCAATATTATCAAAAATAAAGGTAACTTCTGTGAATTTCTGTGCTTCAAATACAAAAATCCAATATCTGTTCTTGAAATATATTTAGAATATTTACGAATAAAACTCCTTACGAGCTGTGCCAACGCGAACGCTGGCAGACGATAACTTCAAACGTTAAAACCATTTATTTCCTTTCTTTTGGTTCGAGAGACAGCCATTATTATAATTTTTTTTAACTCACATTAAGCAATGTTTTTTTTTCAGTGAAACACAGAGAGCGCGTACAAAAGAAAGAGAGAGTGTTTGTAAGAGAGTGATAGAGAGAGAAAATAGAGAGAGAGACTAAACGTAATTGAAAAGTGAAAACGCAAGAAAAACAAATAAATAAATCGCAAAAAGTAAAAATAAATGTAACAAAAACAAAAGAGACGAAAGTAAAAAGTACAGTTTCGTTTTCTTTCGGTAAGCCTGCCAGTTTTTACGGTATATCAACCCTTTTTAGTAGAGTGTCCACGGGTTATTTGAATGCAAATTATAATTTTTTAAAATTATTTCATTTTTATCCGTGGAGGGGTTGCTCATAATAAAGCAAGCGTAACTTACTAACAAATAGAGGGTGCTTTGTTACATTGGGACCCGCGCTAACTTTAACCCCGTCGTTAGGGGTGGGGTCAGTGGGGGGTTAGGGTTAGCTATAAAGTTCACGGTCATTGGGGTTAGGTTTAAAGTTAGGGTCAGGTTCAAAGTTAGCCCGCGTCCCAATGTAACAAAGTACCAAATAGAGACTTAAAAATAAGACAATGACAATGATATTGTGTAGTTAACATCTGAGAAATTAAGTTTTTTTATTTCAAATATTCATTTAGTTATTTTGTCAAATTCGTCAATCAAAAATGGCGTTCGTTTATTTTAGGTGAGGTGGTCGCTAATTTCAGACTTTATAAAATGCTAAAGTGTCCGATTACAGTAGAGGATCTCTTTACATTAGCGACTAACCCGAGATGTAGGGAAGGGCGCCACTCTTTTCCCAGGATTGCTTCATTGTCCTGGTTCCTGACCTTATAATACTGAGAGTTTTAGCAAAGTTTTTTTAGTCTTTGCTATGACTCAACCGAGGATAGAACTCTGGTATCCCGTTCCATTAGCGGAAACGCTTACCAAATGGGCCAGTTTCAGGCTTACGATATTTATTCATTATTATATTTTTTTAATATTTAAAATTTCTTCTTCTTCTTCTTCTTCTTCTTCTTCTTCTTATTATTATTATTATTATTATTATTATTATTTATATTATTATCATTATTATTATTATTATTATTATTATTATTATTATTATTATAATTTATATATTAATACGATAGAATGTGTGTTATTTATTTTGTGTAGCACGATCTGGCACTCCTATTTAAGAAGATTTAGTATTTACTTTTGTCCCTGACAACGGGGGGGGGGGGTTAAGGAGAGAGGAGGGGGGAGAGTTAGAGGGGAGTCGCGACCGATGGTGACTGCTGAAGAGACAGCTTTGGCCCCGGAAACCGAGTAATATAAATAAATATATATACTTCCATCCCGTCACACAAAATTTTGGTGAGTAAAATATGTGCATATTTCTAGCCACCGGATAATATCATTAACAGTAAATTATACAGATTGATGTAGAAAACACTGTGGAATTTCCACAGGGTCCCGCTAGTATTATATAATGTAATACAGTATATAGTATATTATATAATGTAATATAGTATATGCCATATTGTACTATATATTGTATAATGTAGCATAGTATATAGAATATTATAAAATGAAATATAGTATATAGAATATTATAAAATGTAATATAGTATATAGTATATTATATATAATAGTAATTAATATATCATATAAAGTAATGTCATTTTCCCTGTAAAATAAAACACCATAAGAAACTACCGAACACTTTATATGAACATTTTCACACACATCACTTCTAGCATTTCGTAAACTATGTTCCACGAAACTTTGCGTACATTCCGTTTTAAAATTATTCCGAATAAACTGCTTCTCGCAAAAACCTATTCTCACAAAGAAGGTAGCAAACACTTTCAACCCTCTATCCATTTACTACCCTCACGCACCCCTTTTACATCGGGTCCATTCTTAACATAAGCTACCCCCAAAGCATCCATATTATTTCATTTCAAGTTCTTTAAAATCTAATACATAAAATATACACGATAAGAAACAATAATATCCGCTCCCCTTCCACAGAATATCGGAATATCGGATTACATAGTTAGATCGTTACTACTTCCTATTTCCAACACTTCGTAAACCTATTCGATCTTCAATCTAAAAAAAAATCGACGTAAGTAATTTTCTTGCTTTCGCACTTAATACCGTTCTGAATATAAATAATTAATTTCATCTTTTAAAATATTCATATAAACTTTAAATATTTCAATACACGTACATCTCAAGCTATGTGTGATTATCTATAATATTACTGAATTTATTTCTTAACGCACAAGTTAAAAATAGCATTTGTTTTTTATGTTTTCATACAGCCTGCGAACATTATTTCACTTATAAACAGTCACATCAGAGAAAAATAATCTTCCTTTCTTTCTATTTTGCTTTGTCTGATAATTAATGCTCGTACTTAATAGAATTCTTTTACTTCTTATTGAAACTCTAGCGATTATTTACCGACATTTACAAACCCACGTAAACGTTGTCTTCTTTTTCATTTGAATATAATTTCACATTCCAGTGAATTTTGTTCTGAACTACTTAAATTAAAAAAAATATACTGGATCCTTTCATACTGGTTCGCATTATTTCGTTAAAACATTAATTTACATCTTTATACCAGAAAAATAATAATCGCACCAGATTCAGCTACACTAAAAAAAACCCCGCTAAACTGGCCCGAAAAGCGGGGGTCATTTCACATTGAATTCCTATACGAAATTGATCCCCCTTTACATTTTTCTTCCCGCAAAAGTTTTGCACGGTTTTCTCACATAATCGTCTAAATAAAGAAGAATCTAAGTTGTAATTGGGGGTGGTGGGTGGGGTGAAGATTTACCTATTTAAAAAAATACACCTCTATTTCATCATTTCTACGATTGACTGAGAATAATTATGTTTACATCCTTACTAAACTACAACATTCCATATACCTCATCGTCGAATATGTGACCTATTTGCGTTACTACATTTTGCAAGCCATTATTTATGGATCATTATTGGTTCGACTTTTTCGTTAAAACATTAATAAACATATTTATACCAGAAAAACAGTTATCGCACCAGATTTAGCTACCATAACAAAACACTTGACTTGCCCGGAAATGGGGATCATTTTACATTGAATTTATATACAAAACTGATGCCCTCTTTATATGCTTAAAAACTCCTTTTTTCCACCAAGATTTTTATGGTGTTTTTATGTCATCGCCTAAAAAGATAATCTAAATTTTTGGGGAGCGTAGCGGAGGACGTCAATCTACAATTATACCAAAATATCAATCTTTTTTTCTGTAAGTTAGACAAATTAAACTTTTGTTTTCATTTCTCAATGAGAATAGTGAAAAGAGGTTTATAAACACTATTGTACTATAACACCATCGTACTAGGAGGGTTTGGAAATCTTTTTTCTAATATAATACTGCCTGTTAGCTTGTCGAATTAGCTTCTTTTACTTCAGCTGTGAAAAAAGTAACACTTTTTAATATTCTACTATTGATTTTCTTTTAATTAAAATAAGTATTTTATATTTTCTGCAGGCAACGCCGAGACACGAGTCCTAGTATATTATATAATGTAATATAGTGTATATTATATTGTATGATGTAATATAGTATATGGTATATTACATAGTATATTGTATTATATAATATAATATATAGTATATTATAAAATGTAATATAGTATATAGTATATTATATAATGTAAGTGCTGAGTTGCAATTTCTTGTTGACGCTCACTACCCATCCTCATGACGGTGACGATAGTCTCATAACAACAAAACAGATACTACATTACCGTTCAAAGGAAAAACTAACGTCTAGCAGGATAGTTTCAAGACAACAGAACATATACTACACTACCCCCACAAAAAAATGGGACATAATGCCTGTGAGTATGGTATCATGACGAACGAACATTTACTACACTACTATCCTCAAAAAGAGCGGGTAATATATGGGAGAATGGTCTAATGATAACAAAACAGATACTACACTACTCATATTTAAAGGATGGGATATTGCCTGGGAGGATGGTTTCATAACAACAGAAATATTTTTCATTCGCCTTCTACCCTAAAAACGGTCATAATGCCCGGGATGATGATCTCATGACAACAGAACAGATACTGTTCCATGAATTGAGTATTGAGAGATAGTATAATAGTACATTGATAGAAGTAATAGCATAGTTTCGGTTTCAGATAAGCAGATACCAAATCTTCATTCGTAATATATTCGTCAGATTCCAATTGTTACTTGCCCTAAAGACATTTTTGAGAAGAAATGATCATTTTTTTCATACATTCTACTTAAAGAACCTTTGAAATAAAAACAGTAATTTTGCTTTTAATTTTTCATGTTAGAAAATGTTTCTTTTGTAAGAAATAGTAGTGTTCGTTTGTCGAGGAAACACATTACCAAATAGAAATGACAAAGGCATTTAATACAAATAAAAAAGTACAATATATTTACGAAACTCGGTTTGATAAACCAAGTACGGTAATTCTGTGAAGAGACAATAAAAAAGCCTTGCTTATCATCGCGGAATCCACAAGGAAAAAAAGACAGTTCCCCAGTAGTAGCAGAAGTCGCTCAGCCGTCACGAGTGTTGTGGTTTACGGCTCCTGATGCTGCCTTCGTTCTTGTTTCTGCTGTAGTCTGTGCTAACTGGTGCTGTTGCATTTTTGGGAGTCGTAAGACATTCCACACGTTGACATATTTTTAGTAAGTGTCACTACGTTTTACAAGATAGAAGGCGTAGTTATTTTCTCACTATTTACAAGAAAAGAAAAAAATACTTATTATTTTTACTAGCAAAAATATAATTTTATACAACACAGATGTTTATAAAAAGTAAAGAGCGTTTTGAGTTTTTGATGTTAAGAATGTTATATTGAGACAATGTAAATTTGAATAAGTATTTTTAAAATATTTTGTTTACGCTTCAAAAGGCGTGGCACGTTTCAGTTTGATGTTTCAAATTAAACAACTTATGTGTATAACATTTTCAACATATGTTCTTTTAAAGGTTTTATTATTTCTTCATATTTTGTTGGTTTTGATGATGTGCTTGATTGACTGAAACGTCAACTAATGGGTAAACAAGTTTCCTCAAAACTAATATATATATATATATATATATATATATATATATATATATATATATTTATTTATTTATATTTGAGATTTATTTTATGTTCAAATATAAATTTTACAACATAAAGAAACACTGTTTTGACAGACATATTCCTATATTTCACAGAATTTATTTTCTTATTTACAATTGTTTCGGCATTCACTAAGATATATGTAAACACTCTTATGCATTTATTTCTTAGTGTGGCTATCACTAGTGCTAATGTTATAAAACAATGAAGAACAAAGGCAAATAAAGTCCATGAATTACTGTCAGTATTCATTATCAATGCCTTTTTCCCCAATAGAACTAGTCATAACATATAGGCATCTAATATTTTTCACTGTTAATATTTTAATAGTTCTTCATCCCTTAATATTTTGATTCAGAATCTCTTAAATCAATATATATATTTTTTCAACTAATCTTCCTTTCTTGTTTGTCCAATATATATATATATATATATATATATATATATATAGTAAGTTATCAAAATATATTTATGGCAATTAAGCTACACAGAGGCTTTCGCGTTTCATCGCCGTAGGGAATCGTCATGCTAAAATGCATGGAGTTTGTGTTGCCGGGTGTTTTTATATATACACGTAGTGTTTAGTCTAGCCAGTTAACCAATCAGATTCTTTGTTATTCTCTTAGCCAATAGTTGGGCTTCTCACAAACAAAGGTTCGGTTGATTTTACTTCCTATTCTATTGTTCTGTTTTCTATAGGGTGGCCCGTCCCCGTTTCTTTGCTGTGTCGAAATAATAGGTGACCTTATTTTTACACGTGCTTGCTTGTATTTTTATTTTAGGTTTTAGTTTAGTTTATTTTATTTAATTTATTTATCATGTATTGTTAACCTAATGTAAATTTAATTCTGTATAAGCAGTTGTTTGCTATTTCACTTCACCAGTTTTATAGATTTTGGGGGTCTTTAAAGTTTAGGATTTCAAATTTCTCATTCCGACATGATCAACATGGGTCGTCTAAATTTCTACATGTACTGGCCTATTATTTTCCATGCGATTATTGGTGAGCGTCCGCTGTTTTGAGCTCCAAATAATGGTTCGCTAGTTGTGTTTTAATTCGGCGTTTTTTTGTTTTTAAATGTGCTGTTGTGGTCGTAATATCTAGTTTTAAAATCTAGGGAGGTCATACCCCTGTAGTACGTCTTGTTATTCGGTGTTTCCTTGGAAAATATTGTGGCTTTGTAAACAATACTTTTGCGTAGGCATTTATTTTGTAGTGAACAGAGTCTACGAGTTATGCAGTTACAGCTTTTCTCTTCATTACTAACTTTTCCATTTCTATTTAGAAGACTGCTAATAGGGTTTTTGTTATTACTATTTATAGTTCTTATATTTTTGTTTTTATTAGTGTTATTTTTGCTATAGTGGTCACTTTTTTATGCAATTTGTTATTTTTTCCTCTCTGCTGTTCTCTTTTAGTATTTTGTTATTGTGTGCCTTAATTATCATTTCTAAATTTTCGCAGCAGCTGTAGGACAGTTGTAGATTATTTTTATCGAATATTTTATGCAGGGGATTGTTTACGGGGAAGTGTTTTTCAATGAGATTTAGGAATTTCTTGCCCAGTTTAGTTCTTAGCATATGATTATAGGGCGGTGTATATCAGACTATATTTCTTTTTCTTTTATTTTTAATTTTATTATAATTATTGGTGTCCTGTTTCTTATATTTAATTTCGATATTATGGCACCCACTATATTTTAGAGCTGTATTGTAAATGATTTTTTAAATACATTTTCGTTGCTAGAATTATTGATAAGCCTGCGTTCGATAGAATTAGGAATCTGTTTTATGATTGATAGAGGGTGATTGAACTTTGGGTTTACGTATATTGAATTAGCGTTATCTTTTAAAAATAACTCGTAAGTATTTTCATTTAAGTTTAAAGTGACATCTAAAAAGTGAGTTATCTTCATGTTAGCCAGTACTTTTACATTTAGGACTCATTTTTTAATTCCATATGTATAATTTTCTTGAAATGTTCTCCTTCAATCTTGTTGGAATCCCTTATTATAGCCAATCCATCAACTCTATATAGATTGATATCTGTATTATCAAATATATTTGTGAGTGTATGTAAAATAAATAACCCCACAAGATCTGATGCCCCGGAGTTTGTCATTTTTGTTTTAATCCATTATTAATTATTCTTGATTAAAACTGATCTTTTACAATTTGTAATCATGTGGATTTCATTATTGGATATATCAGTATACATCTCGGCAAACTCTAGGGCGATGTTGAAGAAATCTTCGAAAATGGATGAATACGATGTCAAATTGTAGGAAGGTACATTTATTTTTATTTTCGATATTATGAAACCAAGTGATTGCTTCGGCATTATTCAACCACTGGTTTAATTCTAGATATTTTTTATTTGGTTGTTAATTCTAGATATAATTCTTTTACTAATTCTTCCCATTTCTGGTTTGGTCGGATTAATTAAGCGAGTTCTAGGGTATTTGCTAAATTACTTTTGTGGTCTTTAAATAAGATATACGCTTCCTTAGGTTTTAATTTACTAACTTTGTCGCTAATGTTTAGTCAATCGGTGATGCGTTTATTTTCAGCATTTATTATAAATATGTAGTTACGTTCACTTGTATCTAGTTTGTTGTAGTTTTTCGTAATGTTTTTTGTGAGTAGTTTGTTATACTCTTGTTTATCTATTTTATAAAAATGTCTAGTTTTATCCGCTTTTACGAAAATTTTGTTAGAGTTGTTTATGTTTCTAACGATGTTGTGTAATTGTTTTGGGAAATTATTATGTTGTTTGTGAAATTCTATATCTTTCCTAATTTTTAAGAAGACATTTTGAAAGCTAATCATGAGATCTATTGGTTTTGCATTTT
>OY744521.1:164558360-164573360 GCA_963556195.1 Sepiola atlantica | reverse complement strand
CAATTGGCACGTTCAACAACAAGTGGTCTTGAATGACACAAGTACTTAGAAGGCAATCTACGATGTATAGCATGGGTCTGGCATTATCGCGAACAAAATAACACAACACTCATTTATTTATGAGGTTGTTTAAGTAATCTCTCCCTCTATCTCCCTCCTTCTCTCTCTCTCTCTCTCTCATATATATATATATATATATATATATATATATATATATATATATATATATATATATATATATATATATATATATATATATATATATATGCTCCCCTATGGGTCGAGCACTCTGGTGGTTAAAATTTCCACTTAAGCGTAAAGCAAGATTCTTCCGTAAAAGAAATGGTATTCTCTGTTGTATGAAAATCGTAAAAAAGTAAACAAATGAATACAAAAGTTCAGTTAAAAGCGACATATATTTCTTCCATTTACATCAGCTGGTAAGTTGGTTCAGAGGATAGGGCGCCGAAGTGTCAATCTATATAGTGAGTAACGGCACATGGTTTGAATCTCGGGGTTGATGCGCTCGCCGCGTATAACCGCACTGATAAATCTCCAAAAGACAAAATACGTGTCTGCGGATTACTATATACATATATAGTGAAAAATATATTTATTCAAAGAGATGCGTTTTCTTGTCGCCATGACGCATCTGTGTGTGAATAGGGGCAGCTATATTCGAAACCATGGCCCCAATTGTTTGCACCCGGTAAGCGACTGAGCTATCAAATCTTTCCATTATAGTGGGAGACATTATATCGTATCTAAATAGAACTCTTTATTTATTCAAATTTTCTTACGAAACTGATAGTCGAAAGTACTCAATTTTCTATAGTGTATTGCTATAACGCTAAATGGAAACCAGATTTTCGTTGTTAAATTGCTCCGCCTATATATATATATATATATATATATATATATATATATATATATATATATATATATATATATATGTGTGTTATAAAATAATTATTTTATATTAATTCCTAATACGATAGAAATATGCTCAATATTAGGATAGATCATTATTATAAAGGAGCAAATAAAAACAAACGAATGTAAAGTTACAGACTTCACAAGTTTAATAGTTTCGAACAGTACAATAAAGACTATTATAAAATATAGAAAAGTCCTTTAAA
Organism: Sepiola atlantica; assembly: GCA_963556195.1. NCBI lineage: Eukaryota > Metazoa > Mollusca > Cephalopoda > Sepiida > Sepiolidae > Sepiola > Sepiola atlantica. Next base: position 164,572,221 of record OY744521.1, on the reverse strand, counting down.
CCTAAGCTTTTCAAAGAAACACGTTTTCTTATCAGAAGGAAAAGGCAATTCATTTACAAGATTATTTTTCATTATTAATTTGAAAAAGATGTTCAATCATTTATGAAATCTTAAGCAATGTACTCGTAAAGAGAGTAACAGGTCTTTGCAATAGTGCATTCCCAGATATATCATGAGGTGCCGATTCTATTAGAATATTATACTATAAATTGTCCACAAAGAATATATTGAAATCGAGAAAAATCAGTGAAACAGTCAAAATTCGATATATGTAAAGTTCAATATATGTAAAGGTATTCTGCCTCTAACGCGTTATTTAGCATTGTAACGTTGACATCTTATAGTATAACTGATTAAGTAGCTAACCAGAAACCAGTGTTTTTATCGTGATATCATCACCAAAATGTAAAGCTGAATTTTTTTTTAAATTGTAGAAGAAGCAGCAGAAGCAACCTGCCGTTCTTTTTATGTTGTTCAATATTAATGAAATATAAAACATTTGCTTTAATCCTTGAAGATGCAGCAAGAGCAAGAAACTTTCCTCTGATGGTGTTCAATAGTAATGAAAGGTTGACATTTTAATAGTCCTTTACAAAATGGAGACAGCAGAAGCAACACACCGTTTTCATATGTCTTTCAATAGTAATGAAAGGTTGATATTTTAATAGTCCTTTACGAAATGGAGACAGCAGAAGCAACACACCGTTTTCATATGTCTTTCAATAGTAATGAAAGGTTGACATTTTAATAGTCCTTTACGAAATGGAGACAGCAGAAGCAACACACCGTTTTCATATGTCTTTCAATAGTAATGAAAGGTTGACATTTTAATAGTCCTTTACGAAATGGAGACAGCAGAAGCAACACACCGTTTTCATATGTCTTTCAATAGTAATGAAAGGTTGACATTTTAATAGTCCTTTACGAAATGGAGACAGCAGAAGCAACACACCGTTTTCATATGCCTTTCAATAGTAATGGAAGGCCCAAATTCTCTTAAAATGATTGAAGAAAGAACAGGAGCGATAAACCGTTTTCTTATGTTTAATAGTAATGGGAGGTTGAACATTTTTTAATCCTTCAATTTTTATGTGAGTTAATACGTCTACCTTTAGGCCCTGAATTTTGTAGAAGCATTAGATATTGTTGAGTTATATATTCTATATATCCTCACAAACATAATTTATGATACAGATATCGGCCTATATAGAGATGATGGATTGACTATAAGGAATTCCAATAAGGTCAAGTATAAAAACTTCAAAAGATTTATGCATATAAAAATGAGAAAATGGGCCTAGGAGTAGACGTATTAGCTAACATCAAATAACTCACCTTTTATATATCACTTTTAACTTTAATAAAAATACACACACACCATATTAAAAGAACTCCAACCCAATATACGTGAACCAAAGGTCCAATCATTCCCATTAATCATAAAACATATTCCTACCTCTATCGAACGTAGGCTTAGCAATAACTCTTGTAACGAAAATGTATTTCAAATAACATTTATATGACAGCCCTAACATAGTGGATATAATAATATTGAGATTCAATATAAGCAGCAAGATGCCAATAATCTTAACGAAAATAGAAAATAGTAGAAAGAGAAACATCATTTGGTTTACGCTACCCTATAACTAGATGCCGAAAACAAAACTTGGCAAGAAATTCCCAAATCTCATCGAAAAACACTTTCCCGTAACTAACACCTTGCATAAAATATTCAATACCAGTAACATAAAACTATCCATCAGCTGCTGTGAAAACTTAGAAACGATAATCAAAGCACACAGTAGCAAAATACTAAACAAGCTAGAATATTTGCCAAAGAAAATCCGAATAACAAAAAATACTACGTGGGAGATTTTAAAACCAGTTTAACAACCATAAAACACATTCGATAACAAATACACCGATTGTAAACATCTTAAGCGAACCATTACTGGGACTCAAAGAAAGCGGACGCTCGCAAAAAATTAAGTGGAACATATTAGGATGGGCCAGTACATGTAGATATTTAGACGACCCGTGTAGATTACTTTTGAATGAGAAGCTTGAAATTTAGAATTTTAAAGATCCCAAAAACTTACTAACCTGTAGAAGCGAAATATCAACCAAATATAGACAACATTTACTTCACTATAAGATATATATGCATAACAAACAAATAAATAAAATACAATAAATAAAATAAATAAATAAAATTAAACTAAAAAAATATCTAAAGTAGAAAAGAATAAAACAATTAATAGAAAATAAATTATTCTAATTAGGCAGTTCTAAAAAAGTGAACCTTTTGATTTGGCACACTTACGAAAGAGATGCGGCACACCCTAATACACCAAGAGAAAGGGGTGTCAAGTAAATGTCGGCTAAGCCTTTATTTGAACTCGACCATTAACCAATGAAAACATTAACCCGTGAGAGAGAAATAACAATGACTCTGATTGCTTTTATGTTTTCTATAAGTTTTTGTTTTTGTTTTTGAAATGTGCAGAAATTCATCATTTTTAGCTGAGAATTTATATATATATATATATATATATATATATATATATATATATATATATTCGAATAAAATGAAAACAGTTTTAATTAAAGAAGCTTTGAATGTGCTCTTTCCTATGTTTGCTTTTAAGTAGATTTGCCTGTAAAAACCTAAACAGGTGAGAATCAGTTGGAGCAAAGTCAGGGGAATATGGTGGATGGAATAAAAAAGACTAACCAAGTGGCAAAAAAAATTCCTGCATCACTTTTCCAGCGTGTGGTCTTGTTTTATCGTGGAAGAGGACAACTTTTTCCCTATTGACAGTGCAAGGCGTTTTTTTTGTTACAACACTGCAATTGCTTAAAATACAAGTTTGTATTTAGTGTTTAGTTGCGACCTAAAAACTCATGTATTATTCCACGAGTATCCTATCAAACGTACAGTAAATTCTCGCTTTTAATGTATCTCAGGTTTCGAGGTGAGATTTGCAGATTTACTTTTATCAACCTACTGCTTTTTGCGTTGAATATTGTCGATCTGTTATAACATCTTGGCAATAGATGATGCGTATTTTCCTCGCTGTCTCTGCACCACCATCTTTTTGTTTAACCTCCAACAACATCACACGTCGAACATGCAGCTTCAGCTCTTCCATATTAACTGTTATTAAGTTATGATGTTACTGCAATGCAACTGATAAAGCACGTCTGAAAAATAAAAAGATATCTTTTATTAAAGAATAGTAAAATATATTTGAGGTGTTTTAAAATAACTAAAAACGTTTCTAAATTGTATCAAGAAAATCGAAAATTATTGATTAATCGACCTAATACATACACACATACACACACATATATATATATATATATATATATATATATATATATATATATATATATATATATATAAACGATCCACATGCACCACACGTTTCGAATTTGAATATATATATTTAGTTTCGAAACGCATAATTAAAACATTTTTCCATGTCACACAGACACAGACCCACACACAGACACACACACACACACACACATATATATATATATATATATATATATATATATATATATATATATATATATATATATATATATAATGCTTTCCAATAAGCGTATTGAAATACGTTTCCATAAAAAATGAATCTTCTATGCGATCAGGATAGTAAACATGTATATATATGAAAAATTCATTTCAGCGATATAATTTTTCTGAATTGTAATAGTTAATTAGTTTGCTCAGATGGTAGCACATTCGACAACACTGGTCACACTTGGAAGTGATCTGGCATTTAGATTTCGAATATCGGGGGCTGATATGTTCCTCCGTCTAGCCACATTTATGAGTCGTGAAACGACGAAACAGCTGACCGTATGTTATATAAATACACATTCATTTTTGGGTAACCATGAAGTGATCCGACTACTTTTTGATAACCCAATGCTTTTTGCGAGTAAAATGGTAGACCTCTAAATGTATCTCGAAGTTTCCAGAATGTATGTTTACTTTTCCTCTGATAAGCATGTACACAACACGGATGTGTTTACCTGGCTCGCACAGCGGCTAGGTTAGAATGGGGTAAATGAGTAAAGTTGGTCAACTGGTCAATGAATCAGCGGTTGTGGCCCTCTTGACATGTCGTGCGTGCACTCCGAATTGATCTCTTCATCATGTTGAATGATAAACATTCCCTTCATTTTATTGATAAACCACTAATCTAAAAAATGCCAACATAGGTATGTGATTGATCCACCATAAAACGAACATTGGTATAAACTTATTTTAACCGAGGACGTGTGATCATTGTTTATTTAAGAAGTTTCCCCGTTGAACCCAAGATCACCAAATCCGCACTATCTAACCTCAATGTTACCTTCTTTGCATTCCCCTCAAACATGCTTGTCTCTATTTATTTACCCCCCCCCTCTGTCCTTACGAGTGGGGGCGGGATTCAGCTCCTCAAGAAGATATACTCTGGATTGTAACAATAATTAAAATCCCCTCAGTCTAGAAGGATTACTACATTCATCCATTGAGCACAGAAACGATGAACAAATACTACACTTTGCTCCTATCCAAATACTACACTTTGCTCCTATCCAAATACTACACTTTGCTCCTATCCAAAATGCCAATACGCTCGTCATCACACTCGATAATCTGATTAATGTGCTGAATCTATATTATAATTCATCATCGGTTTTCTGTTCGTTGGTCATTTGGAGACCTTAAAACTATGCGACGTATTTTTTGTAGCGTTATGCTACTACTAGTACTGCTGCTGGTGCTGCTATATTACTACTACTATTACTACTACTATTACTACTATTACAAGAAGTATACCTTTATAGAAATCCGAAATACTCGACAATACACAAAAATTGTCATAACTTTGTATGCTTCAAGTGTCATAACTTTTCGCGATATCATACTACTACTACTACTACTACTACTACTACTACTACTACTACTACTACTACTAAAAATGAACATGTTTAGAAACTCAAAATACTCGACAGAATTCATCAAATCTTTCATGACTTAGAATATTTCAAGTGTCAGAATTTCTTGGGAGTGTAATACTACTACTACTGCTGCAAAATATACATTCATAGGAACCCAAAATACTCGACAGAATTGCACCAAATTTGCCATGAATTGATATGCCACATGTGTCATAGAGATTTACAATTAAAATAGTAGTAGTACTACTACTTCTATTACTACCTTACTACTACTATTACTACTACTAAAACTAATGATAACATTTATAAACAGTTATAAAAGCTTATTAGTTGCTAACCTATCAAATAGAATTCCACCAAATTTGGCATTAAATCCCATTGTGATGCTGCGTTTAATACTAACAGTTAAAAATGCTAATGATTACGCCGCTTAAATAAAGCTTTCAAAACATTCCACAGCACGTAGACTAAAAGATTCCTTTTCCACGTGTCTAATTATAGTTAAACAAATATCTGCCCAAACATAAAGAGATGGTTCTCCATTCAGCTTATAGGAATTGTTAAATTTGATTTTTCTCCGAAATGAGAAAATATTTCTTATCTCGGTATAAACAATACCACTAAGATGCCGTCGAATGTGCTACCATCTGAGCTAACAAATTAACTATTACACTTCAGGAAAATTATATCGCTGACATGAATTTTTATATGTATGCATGTTTGACAAAGGGAATAATTTGATAATTTATAAATAGATGAAAAAAGAAAAGTGACTATTTATCTATTCAGTCATTTGTATTTGTAATAATAATTAGTTAGAAATATTGTGTCAAATCTAAGAACATTTTTTTCTGTATACCAAAATTATTCAATTATTCATCATCGATTTTTGGCTTTGTATTTTACTTGTAATTCGGCACTTTTATACTGCTACCATTCATTTAAGAATACGATCATCTCCTCATTCCTAATTAAATAAAATTGAAAAATGTTGTTTACATTTTTGGAAGGAAGGTAAGTTTGCTATTTTACGTTCGTCGTAAAACGAACAACAATATAGTCTAATACTTGGAAAGTAGAAAGTGAACCTTGGGATTACTTCCGGCAACCTCGTACCGCTCGTTTCTCTTATTTTGTCCTTTAGTCCTCACATTCCATGAGCGATGTTTCTGCGGAAATAATTGCAGTTTTCTGGATCGGCTGTTGTCTTGAGTTGTTGGTATTTGGAGAATTTCAACTTCTCATAGTCTCATTCAACTGCTAATCTATATGTATCATTAATCCTTGTCTTCGAGTGTTTTTAATGCCTTGATACGGTGTGACTCATTAGAAAAAAAGAAAATAATTTCTAATTCTTCCAACCTTTTTTTTTCAAAATGCCACGCTCGCTATGATGTCAGTTTCCGTTTTACTATGCATAACATTTGTATGAAAGCAAATTGATCAAATTATCTAAAATTAATTTTATAACATTTTAAGACTTTAGTCAAGTTTACTTTCACTTTATTTAGCAAAATTATTCATTTATTCGCAAGACTTTCTGAATAGAGACCGCAACGATCTATGACTTTGGCCTCTTTTGAGTAGAAAATCCTCCACATTAGTGACAATTAGACATTTGACAATACTGTAGAGTAATACGTCGGATGTATATTTTATGGGGACATGTCCTTTGACCTAACACAGTAAGCCCCCAAAATATTGAAGTGACTCCTAACTTTACATAGGAGGTAAATTTAATAACAATCAGTGCCCTTTTTATTTTCATGACAGGTTCTCGATTGATCTACACTCTCTCTATATAAAACTTTCACAGCAAGAACTTGTCTTACTACCACCATTGCAAAAATCTTTCCTTTCTTTTTATCTGTATATCTAAAATTAAACATAAATTCCACAAAAAAATTTATTTCCAAGAACACATTCCCTACAGACTACAACATGGTCGTCTTCAAGTTCAATGTGAACAAATGTCAAGCCGTACTCTTAAGTAATCAAATTTTGTCCATTCCATTCATCGTTTTCGATCCTCTCATAGTACTGGTTATAACTCAACTAAGCATCTCATTAATCATTATCCTCGAGTAGGTTTGGCCTTGGTAAGTGGTAACATATTAGTATAAAAATGAGGCTAATATAAGCCGACCTCTGCAAGACATTTATGAACTTACTGTCTGAGATCAGACCACGTCACACCCGCCATTCTGTCACTTTCAGAGGACAATTATTAAAAAATGTAAACTTTTTGCAAAATTTATTTTTAAAGAAGGGTTCAGTTTGCGATTGTATGTTCGCCATAAAACGGACGCTAGTATCATAATCAGTAATTAAGGCTAGCATAAACACGCTGATTTCAAATACGATATCTATTTTCATCCACCACCTCGAGTTTGTCGTATATACACGTATTTACGCAGGTACGTGTAATATAAACATAAGGTAGTATCAATCGGGCAAAAAGGTTGGGGTACTATGATTTCCTACTATATGACAACAATTTCAGACTTCGACGTTACGAATGAAAATAGAAAATAGTTTTCTAAATGTTTTAATAGAACGAAGTTCTTCTAAACACGTGAACGTTTGGACACCGCTAATATTCGCTGATGATAAAAGATGTAAATCGTGCCGACGGTAACTTTGACAGCAAAATCTGAAGTCATAAGATTCCCCCAAGAAAATTTAATTGGGACTTCCACGGACTCTTTAAAACGAATGAAAACAATCTAATTGTTTTGTTTTAAGTTAAATTCTGATCGTTCTCAAAAGTTAATAAAACGAAGTTAATCGGTAAAACAAAAGTAAAATAATAATATACACTTCAATAATTTTGATAACATTAAAACATGCCATTTAAGCCATACTATTTATAATAAGATCCTGTTAAAACTCCGATATTTTTCTTTACGAAATAAATTAATAAATGAAAGAGTTAGTTACGTGGATATTGTTAAAATATTACTAAAGTGTAAGATATCAAAAAAATTCATTTTTGAAAAACTATATGTGTCTATTAGATGCTATAACTTCGTATTTAGCGACAAACAGTTAATTCTCTGGAAAGCTAAAATTGTGGCAGAAGGATAAGCACCATTTTGAGGGAGCTGGAATTCCACCCGTTTAAAGGCCCCGTGCCTGACTTTTGTTGCTCTCGTGTGGAGACACGTAAAACCGACAAAGTGTTATTGTTGCATTAAAACAGTGCGACGTCCGTCAAATTTCGCTCAAATGTGAGTTGACAGTTTGTTGGTAAAACTCGAGGTTGACGGGTACATCGGATTGTACAAACACCAGGAACTGATAACATCAGTGACTACTGTATTCTTTCTCCTTGTCTCTTCTTTTTTATGTGTATTGTGTCTCTCCTTCTCTTGAAGATATGAGAGAGAAAGAGAGAGAGAAAGTGTGAGATAGAGAGAGAGAGAGAGAGAGAGAGAGAGAGAGAGAGAGAGAGAGAAAGAGGCAAAATTAGTTATTGCTTCATTTTCAGACAGGACGCCTGTGACTGAAACCAATTCCACTGACTGTTCGAGTTTTATATGTTCTTTTTGGAAGGTAAAAGTAAATAGTATATTTTATATATAAAATATGATTGTTCGCTCCTTTTATACACGCATGCAATTTTCAGCCGATGCTCCCAGCCCAGATAATTAATTCTCTGGAGATAATTAATGATGCTAAAGACCCATCAAACCAAACAACTGGATAAACATTTTCGGATGGTACAAGGCTATTGCGTTCAATGATCTTAGAAGGCGGAGGTCGAAAATATAAGTAATATATTGCCGCTATTCGAATTAGGGGAAGTAAATATCCTACCCCACCGAGGAGCTGATTGTGCCGTGCCAGGGCGATAAGAACCCTTCCAGCGATCTGCCCACCGTGAAGACACACCAATATACATTCCTCGGTTAACGATAGTGTCACAAAATGAGATAAACCTGTTACAGTCTAGAAATATTTTATTTAATAAAATCGAAATTAAATAAACAAAATTACAATGCCTAAAAACTAAAAGTACGAACATTTTTTCCGTCTACGTGTCACGTGAAGTTAAATTTAGTCTATATGTAAAATTGTTTATATATTTGTATGTACATAATTCACTCCTAAACTAATTAATAAATCATTATGTATTTGGGAATACAACGGCTAGTCTTAAGAAATCGAAATGTGTGTTATGTTTAGTATACTTTAGTTTTATGCATGGGGGGTAAAAAGAGAGTGGACGACTTCAGAAAAATTCACATACCTCTGAGTTTTGTGAAATTTAGACAATTTTAAAAATACGCCACAAATACTGAAATTTAGGAAATGTTTATTAATTGATGTGTAACACTAATTAATAAATATTAATACATTGTCCTTAAATTTAAGTTTCTTTTGCAGTTTTTAAGGGGCAAAATATGGGCAGAACCTCCATTTAGAAAATTGAAATATTTGAGAATTTTATAAAAATAAAAGACTTTAAAGAATACAAATGGCACGAACACATGTTATCATCCCAGTGTCGCGTGAAGTTTAAATAAAATTTAGTTGCACTATAATCTTCTATCTAAATATATAAAGTAAAGGCGTTTTTCCCTCACACTTTGACTATAGTAAGAAAATAACAACATGCATCATATGCTACGAATCTCACCACGTCATTCACTTAACTCGAGCGTGTTTCAAGAAACTTTTATTTAATATTATCATCGAACATTGGATACTATTATTAGACCCCTATGTCTGACTCTCTCAAAAACGTAATACAAACAGAGGGTAGCATACTGATTTTGCTATTAATATTTTAGTCCTACAACGCAAATCTTACACACCGTAGACAATATAAGATAAGGAACTAATATTCTAAACATCGATTATTATTTCAATTATAACTCATCAAAACATACTATTATAATATAGGTATCATAAACTGAACGAGAAGTGCCCCTTTCCTAAATATTACACGATAGCGAGTTTACGCCTACCGACTTCTTACTTTCTCATCTAAATATATTCACATTCTGGAACTTCAGAATGAATAAACACACGCCTCAACATTTAAACAAACCCGTTTCAAAATAGCGTCCCCAATCCACCTTTCCAAAGTTTGACGCAATTTTAGTTCCAATTATTTCTATTTTTAAATTATAAATCATTATCAAAATTTACCATTTCGTGCATAAAACCTTCAGTACTCGCATTCATGGTATTTTAAAGGCTTCAACTTTATTTTCGAACACCTAACAGCGTCACAGCCAGCGCAGCTTTCTACTGCATTGTTTTACAATACTTGTACGGTATTCCGTAAAGTCACTTTCTTGATGATGCAGTTAGTTACAATTAACATGTAAACATTATTCCGGAGATGTGAGCCTCTACGTTCACTTTCTTGAATAGATTACCTGCTAGCATTCGCGTCTTAACATTACTGTTAATGTTCACTCTTCACGACTTCTCAGTGCATACTTACACTACATGAATAACGTATCGCACACAAAAAATAATTTATTGAATTCTTTAACCAAATCGATCTGTTTTTCTCCATCAGTAAAATGTTTCGCTCTGTCCATATATATTTTTTTAACATAGTTCACCCCAAACAAGGCAAATCGCCACTGTAGACGTAAGGGGCTACTGAGAAAAAGGGTGAACGTTTTTTTTAGGGGCTCAACCTAAATTGAGAGCTGCGCAGCGAGATGTCTGTTTACATTAGTTTTAAATTTCTGCATGCCAGGAAAACAGGGAGCAGGGAGGGAGTCCCCGAGTCCAGCAGAATGAGGAAAGACGCTTTTGGAGTAGAAAGCTCTTCGGCATCTAGGGACCCTCACATTGAATGGATGGGATTTGGCAGATTGTCGGGTTGGTCTAGTGAATTTACGTCGTGGGGTTACTAGAGCAGCAAGCTCATCAGAGCACAATCCATTGCAGTACTTGTAAAAAAGGCACAAGGAAGTAACATTGCGGCGATGAGACAGGGGCTGGAGCTTGATGGATAGTGAGGGTCCTATCAAGTTGGCAAGTCTTTTTTTGGACCTTGTCTAAGAGAGAGAGAGAGAGAGAGAGAGAGAGAGAGAGAGAGAGAGAGAGAGAGAGAGAGAAACTAGTGGATGATGCCTCAGCCCAGATGTGGCAAAATTACTCCATGCATGGGCTGATGGTGGCTTTGTAGAGATATAGGATAATGTCAGGTGTGAGAAGTTTACTGGCACGGTAGAGGGAGCCCACCTTATTTGCAGCAGCCCTGGCAATGTCTTCAATGTATTTATTCCATCTATACCAAACTTACGTTAACACGAGGATATTATTTAGTAGATAATTCCTTCATCAATCTTTTCTCGTTACTTCTGCAGTTTACAGACCGTGCTGAAATAATGCCGTTACTCTTTACATATCAATTATTAACATGGAGAAGGAAGAACGGTGCGTGTCTGTAAACTGCAGAGGTACCGTTTTTTCTCCTCGATCAGTGAAGAAGAAATCCTTCTAGACTGCGCCATTTTTTCTTTGGGGCCCAATCCGAAGGGCTCTTTTTTGGAAGAAGATGGATTTTCTCTAATAAAATATGTTAACTATTCTGTACTTTTACTGTACAATTTAATAACCATAAAATACCGTGAAAAATGGATGTTAACTTGGAAATCCTATCTAAAAAAAAACAATTAAAAAAATCGGATCCGTAAACTGCAGAAGTATTATTTTCTCTCCTCGATTAATTAGGGAAAATACCTCTCCCCAAAAAAGGGAGCACTTCGGATTAGGACAAAAAATTACAATTATCACAGTCTAAAAGGATTTCTCTTTCACCGACCCATGAGAGAAAAAGGGTACTTCTGCAGTTTATAGATCAAGACTGCGCTATTTTTCGGATATGATTGTTACTACAGTTTTTGATTTGTAACGATATTATTTGGAGCATTAAAAAATATATATAATTTTAAACAAAATAAAAATGGGGGTCGATTTTCCTCTGGAATTGTTCATTAGATATATTTTAAATTCGATTAAAACAATGTTGTTTGTTACTCGTATCACATGCACCCACACATTGTTTAAAATTCGTTACAAATCGGAAAAAGTGTTATGACAATTTATTTGAAAGAAGAAAAACAATGTAGTAAATAAAGTTTTTGTTAAAACTATTTTTAGGCAACATGATCACCAGAGATTAAAACATTGAATTACAGTTACATTTTCAAGGCTTTAAAAAAATAAATTAGAAATTTATTTCATGACAAGAACAACAATTTTGCTTTTTTAAATACATGAAGATTTGCTAAGAATTTTAAAGCCAGTTTAAATGACTTTCTATTCGATAGTTTAAATACTTCTAAATTCCTTTCGAATTTCGAACAGTCACGACTAATTGATATTTTTCTCAACTATTCACAAAATATTAAAATGGTCGACTTGTTCACGAAGAAAGTGAAATGCATTATGATGGATTTAATCTCACCATAAAATTTGAATTTAAAACTTTTTTTATTAATATAATCAAAACCGAAATGCATTATGATGGGTTTACTCTCGCAATAGAATTTTAGTTTAAAACTTTTTTTATTAATATAATCAAAACCGAAATGCATTATGATGGGTTTACTCTCGCAATAGAATTTTAGTTTAAAACTTTTTTTTATTAATATAATACTTGAAAACGAAAAGATAATACAATAACCGTGTTTATAGAACGAATAGTTAGAAAAATTGATTTTATTTGCTTTAAAACTACAGTAAATATTCTAAAATATTTATTTAAAAATATTATTGGCGGGGTAGGCCCTATTTATTATTACATCGTAAAAATTAAATTAAACTTGAAAATCTTATATACAAATTATCCCGGTCCGTAAACTGCACAAGTACCAAAAAGATAATACAAGAACTGTTCTTTATTGGTGTGTGTGTGGGTGGAGGGGTGGTTAGCCCCTATTTACAACTATATCCCCCCTCAAGAACAGTTCTAAAATCTATTCTCAATCAATATTTATTCCATAATTGTCGAATTTTCCTACTTTGCCAACATTGCCAAATTTTTTGTTTAAGAAATTTCCGTTGCTGAATTTTTTGTTGCCGTATTTTCCATTGCCGAATTTTCCGTAGCCGAATTTTCCGTTGCCAAATCTTCCGTTGCCGAATTTTCCGGGCACCACACAAAGCAGAACCAAACGTCTGCAGAAGTCAACTATCTTCCTTTGTAGAACACCATTGTAAGTGTGTGTGTGTGTGTGAAAGGTAGCTAAATAGATAGATATAGAAAGAGAGAAATAGAAAGAGAGAGAGAGAGAGAGAGAGAGAGAGAGAGAGAGGGAGAGAGAAAAACAGGGAGAGAAACAGGGAAAGAGGGGGAAGAGTAAAAATTCAATTTTCAAAATCCTATTTAAAAAAAGAAAAAAATAATTTGATAATTAAAAAGGCATATAAAAAAAAACGAAACAAAATAAAAGAAAGAATAACATGCAACGTTGGATAGATATAGCTCGTCTCTTATATACCCCCCCCCCCCAAAAAAAAAGATATACGACACTCTTAAATATCCACTCAACGATGTAAATATTTCAGCTTATATTTTCTGTACTATTATGTGTGTATAACTTTTATTGGAACAGTGATAGTAGCATTGAGTTCTGGCAGTCGTCTGTATCTATGTTTTATGCCTTTATAAATACCGTATCAAAATAACACCGTTACATTATGAATATACGCATATATGTAAAAACAGGATACACAAAAGGAAAACAAAAACTAGACGTGATAAAGCGAAACTTTGGACATTTAAATTCACAAGAACGTAGAATAGCAATTTTTACATTAAAAATAACACCGCCAAAAATTAAAATCCGTAGACCCAGAAGAAGAAGAATTAGACATTTAGTTTCTCTAACATATATTTTGTAAAAAGTTATTGAATTAATAA